>NW_026847771.1:30487318-30536585 GCF_025583915.1 Anolis sagrei ordinatus | reverse complement strand
AAGATTCCCCCCAGGCACTTCCAAGCCATTAAATGCTAATTAAGGTGGTCAGTTGAAACATTCACACCTAGCACCAGCATACAAAAGTCCTTTGTCCCACCCTGGTCATTCCACAGATATATAAACCCATTTTCCTACTTCCAACAGACCTCACTACCTCTGAGGATGCTTGCCATAGATGCAGGCAAAACATCACAAGCAAAAGACTTTGAAACAGTTGAAATCCAACTTACTAATGCCTTGAAAGATCTCTCCAGCTACTCCAAAGATAACCATCTGAAGCCTAACCCTGCCAAAACACAAGTATGTGCTTTCCATCTACGCAACTGTGAAGCCAACAGGAAATTGAAAGTCACCTGGGAAGGTCAATAACTTGAACATTGTTTCCATCCTAAATATCTCGGTGTCACCTTAGATCGAACACTAGCATATAGGAAGCACTGCTTGAACACCAAGCACAAAGTAGCTGCACGCAATAACATCCTGCAAAAACTTACTGGCAGCACATGGGGCGCAGACCCAAAATGAATAAGAATATCAGCTCTGGCCTTGTCTTACTCAACTGCCGAGTATGCCTGCCCTGTTTGGCATAGGTCTGTCCACACAAAGCTATTGTCCTCCCAACCCTGCTATATGCCTGTGAGATGTGGACTGTCTGCAGACGTCATATGCAACTCCTGGAATGATTCCATCAGCGCTGCCTCCGGAAAATCCTGCAAATCTCTTGGGAAGACAGGCAAACAAACGTCAGCGTGCTGGAAGAAGCAAAGACCACCAGCATTGAAGCGATGGTCCTCCGCCATCAACTCCGCTGGACCGGCCACGTAGTCCGGATGCCCGACCAGCGTCTCCCAAAGCAGTTGCTCTACTCTGAACTTAAGAATGAAAAAAAAAAGATGGACTCAAAGCCAACCTTGAAAACTCTGGCATAGACACTGAGAACTGGGAAGCCCTGGCCCTTGACCGCTCCAGCTGGAGGTCAGCTGTGACCAGCAGTGCTGCAGAATTTGAAGAGGCACGAATGGAGGGCGAAAGGGAGAAGCGTGCCAAGAGGAAGGCACGTCAAGCCAACCCCAACCGAGACCGCCTTCCACCTGGAAACCGATGCCTTCACTGCGGAAGAAGATGCAGAGCAAGAATAGGGCTCCACAGCCACATATGGACCCACAAAAATACTGGAAGACAATCCTTCTCGGAAAACAAGGGATCGCCTAAGTAAGTAAGTCCACACAAAGCAGGTGAATACCACACTGAATGAAACATGCAGAATAATCACAGGGTGTCTTAAACCTATATCTGTTGATAAACTCTACAAGCTAGCTGGCATTGCCTCCCCCCCCCCCCATGTGCGACAGGAAGTTGTTGCTAAATGTGAGAGAAATAAGGTTGAACACTGTGAAAGCCATCCACTACATGGCTACCAGCTTCCTCCCAGTAGACTCAAATCAAGGAAAAGCTTTATGAGAACTTCCACTCCTCTTGGTGTCCCTCCAGCAACAGTAAGTATATCCCTCTGGGCAGCTAAAGCAGGAAATCCCAATTGGAAGGCCCCCCGCAAGGGTCTTCCTCCAGGGGCAAACCAAGAATGGGCAACCTGGAAGTCCCTGAATAGACTCAGAAGCAGAGTGGGCAGATCAAAAGACAACCTGGCAAAATGGTACTACCTAAAAGAATCCCATACCTTGTGTGATTGTGGAGCAGAACAGACAACTCCGCATCTGTATGCTTGTCCATTGTGCCCTGCCTCATGTAAAGAGGAGGAATTGTTGGAGGCTACAGACAATGCTGTTGCTGTTGCCCGTTTTTGGTCAAAAGATATTTAACCGCCTGCACACCTATTTTTATCAGTTTTATACTAATTTATGCAATGCTTTTGATATGAAATAAATGTGGACCTCTTCTGGAGTCCCGGGATTTTTTGCCTTTGTTTAAAACCCATGATTTAGTGCTGTCTGGAAGCACTCTCAATGAGATATTCATTGAAAAACTAGAGTAAAATGTGCAAAATAATGTTTCTGAAGTTTAATAAACTTTTCTCATGTTTTTACGATAGAACCAATGAGGAAATGACCTTTATAACCCAGGAACAAAAAACGTATTCCATAGTGTTATCAGTGGCGATGTCTGCTGCAGATAGTCCAAGATCTGAAGGAAAACAAAGCTCCCAACCCTTGCTGTAAAATTGCAGAAGAGATCTACATAGACTTATCATAACAAATGCAAGTTACATATGATAGTTGTCAGCAAAAGACAAAGACAAGTCTCAACACATACTTTACACTGATGCAAGCCAATATTGTTAACAATGAGATGATGCATAGTCCCAAGCACCTTTACTGCAAATACCAAACTCCCTGACCTATTGCAACATCCACCAGCAGATGTCTTTTGACAAGACTAAGTCATTCTTTGGCAGCCCAGAGACCCAGATGGTCTGATTTAAACACATACAGAAAATCCTATTGTACAAAAGCCAGCAAGAATCTTGTCAAATGCAATGGAAAATAGTATTCAAGAGACAATGAGGCAAGCACTGCTGTGAATGGGCTGTCAGAACTAGGAGGAGAAGGGGGTTTCTATGTATATGTGGATTCCAATGCAATAACAAAAATGCTGGGACACCTTTGGGACTATTTTTTCTCTCCATGATTAGTTGAGAGTGAAAGTGGGGTGTGGTTTGCAAACTTTCCTAGCTGCACTCCTTCTCATACATAAGGCCGTATTATTGCTTGATTTATTTCATCTCCATTTAGTCCCCGGTGCAATCTTTCATGAAAGTAAGACCTAAGGGAAAATATGGGCCTAAAGCTTGGGGGAGATCCTCACTATTGATCAAAGGGATCTTGTAGAACCTTGGAGACTTGAATGAGAGGGGATAAGACAACCAGGTTTCGTATCTGAAAGGACGTCACATTGAAAAGAGTTGTTTGGACTGCTTTAGTTGTAGGGACCGCAGCAGCACAGCGGGTTAAACTGCTAGCTGCAGAAAACTTGCTGACTGGAAGGTTGGCAGTTTGAAGCCACGAGTTGGGGTGTGCTCCTGCTGTTAGCTCTAGCTTTTACCAACCTAGCAATTCGAAAAAAATGTAATGTGAGTAGATCAATAGGTACTGCCTTGGAAAGAAGATAAAAGGTGCCCATGCAGCCATTCTGGCAAAAACAACCAGGAAGAGTCTATGGACAACAGGGTCCTCGGCATGGAAATGAAACAAGAGCACTTCCCCATGGCCAGAGTTAAGCGCCGCCTCCAGACGCCGGAGATGGAAAAGGAAACCTTTGCCTTTGTTTGTGTATTGCATGTCATTGTTGTTCACTGCATAGAAGGCATTGAATGTTTGCCTGTATATGTGTATACTGTAATCCACTCTGCTTATTATTATTATTTTACTGACACAAAAGCACAGTATGTCACAGCAAACGAGATCTATATGCTAGATTTCGTATCACAAAATCACAAGTCGAACACTTCCCAAGCGCCTAGGACGGTGTGATGTATTTTCGAATGATGCGCGCAGATCCAAGTTAGGTGGCCTTTTGCAGTTGATAGATCGTGATTTTGTTAATGTTTATTGTTTCCAAATGCTGGCTGAGATCTTTTGGCATGGCACCCAGTGTGCCAATGACCACTGGGACCACCTGAACTGGTTTATGCCAGAGTTGTCGTCTTCTTCTTCTTCTTCTTCTTCTTCTTCTTCTTATTATTATTATTATTATTATTATTAGTTTATATTATTCTACATGGCAGAATGGGGAGGGACTGGATGGCCCTGATGCTCTCTTTCCATCTTATAATTCTATGCTTATTTTAGTTGTCATTACCATGAGGTGAATGTAGGAAATTATTTTTAAAAATTCATGTCAGGAGCAACTTAAACTACTTCTGGTGAGAGCAATTTGGCTATCTGCAAGGACATTGTCCAGGGGATTCCCAGATGTTTTGATGTTTTACCATCCTTGTGGGAGGCTTCTCTCATGTCCCCGCATGGGGGAGCCAGAGCTGACAGAGGGAGCTCATCTACTCTCTCCCAGGATTTGAACCTCTGACCTGCTGGTCTTCAGTCCTGCCAGCACAAGGGTTTAACCCATTGTACCATCGGGAGCTCCAACAACAAGGCACTGCATGGGCACATATGTAAAAAACTTCTTCATGCAATCTAAAACCAACTTCTTGTAGTTGTACCACACTGTGTCACAGCTGTATTCACCAGTTCTAGTCAGGGGATACTATGGTTTTTAACTTTGAATACGTTTTGATGGACTTTAACTAAACTTTTGAGTGCTGTTTGTGTTTAATTCTGTTTTAATGTTTGTATATTTGTATATTTTAAATTGGATACCAATATTTTTATGTCAAGCCACTTTGATTCCCCTTTGGGGAGATAAAGCAGGGTATAAATAAATATAATAATAGTAATTATCAACATCATTATTCACTGCATCCTCGCAGTGATGTTGACCCGGCCATAGCAACACCTATTGAATGACGCCTTGTGTCCTAATTGTATTTACATCAAGACCAGAATGAAGTCCAAAGAAATTTCGCCTGCATCTGTGGCAAGCATCTTCAGAGGTTGTGAGGATGCTTGCCACAGATGCAGGTGAAATGTCAGGAAAGAATGCTTCTAGAACATGGCCGTACAACCTGAAAAACCAACAACAAACCAGTGATTCCAGCCATGAAAACCTTAGACAATAACTTATCCAATGCTTCCAACTTTTAGCTGTCTATGACATTTTATGCATGGAGAGAAATGTGCAAAAATAATATTTGCAAATGTGGAGATTCTTTCTGAGATTGACAAAACTCCTTACCATCTCACAATGCAGAGGGTTTCTTTACAAATGCTTCATAACATGCGTAGAGTCCATAACATGCGAGTGTAGAGAAGAGCAAACCACGGACCATCTACTACAATGCAGCCTGAGCCCTGCCACCCACACAATGGAGGGCCTTCATATATCAACACCAGAGGCACTCCAAGTGGCCAGCTACTGGTCAAAGGACATTTTGTATAACACCAAGTTTTTTAAACGTTGTGTTTTTTTAATACACTAGCTGTACCCGCCACGCGTTGCTGTGGCCAACCTTCCCTCCCTCTTTCTCTCCCCCTTCCCTCTTTCCTTCCTTTCCTCTTTTTCTTTCCCTATCTCTCATCTTTCTTCCATCTCTACCTGTTTCTTTCCTCCCTTTCTTTTCTCTTTCTCTTTCTTCCTTCCTTCCTTCCTTCCTTCCTTCCTTCCTTCCTTCCTTCCTTCCTTCCTTCCTTCTTCGAAGCCCCTGTGAGGCTAGTTCCTTCCCTATCTTTCGTTCCTTCTCTTCTTCCTTCCCTCTCTTTTTCCTTTCACTTTTTTATTTCCTTTTCTCCTTCCTTGCTTCTCTATCTTTCTTTATTTCCTTCTTTTCCCCCCCCCTCCTTCTCTCCTTCCTTCCTTCCTTCCTTCCTTCCTTCCCTCTTTCCCTCCTTCTCTCGTTACTTCTTGACTGTCCCTTCCATTTAATATTGTATTTATATCTTACATAGAAAGAAGGAAAGGAAGAAGGAAGGAAGGAGGGACAGGAAGGAAGGAAAAAGGGAGGGAGGGAAAGAAGGGAAGGAAGGAAAAGAAAGAAGGAGGGACAGGGAGGGAGGGAGGAGAAGAAGGAAGGAGGAAGGAAGGAGGGAAAGAAAGGAGGGGGATGAAGAAAGGAGGGAGGGAAGGAAATGAAGGGGAAGGAAATGAAGAAAGGGAAAGAAGAAGGAAAGGGAGGGAGGGAGGAAAAGAAGGAAAGGAAGAAGGAAGGAGGGACAGGAAGGAAGGGAAGGAGGGAAAGAAGGAAAGGAAGGAGAAGGAAAGAAAGGAAAGGAAAGGGGGAAAGAAGGGAAGGGGGGAGAGAAGGAAGGTCCTTCATTCAAGCACCGTGGACCTTCCTCACCTCCTCCTCCTCCTCCTCCTCCTCCTCCTCCTCCTCCTCCCCTTCTTCCTTGCTCCGTTGCTGCTGCTGGCACTCATCCGCCCTTTCCTCTTCCAACAGGGAAAGGAAGAGGAGACTGCCTCCACCTCCTCCACTCCACTCGCTTGTCTGTGTGTGTGGCCGTGCACGTGCGCCTGGCTTTAACGGCCGGCTGTTTCCCCACGAGGAGGGGGCATGGCCATGGGTCTCTGTAGACATGCAGTTTCTCTTTTGTGGACATGCAGTTTAGAAGTCCTTTCTGCTTTTGGTTTTCGTTGTTTTTTTGAGTGGAGAACATACATTGGGTTGTTAGGGACATCGTGTCTAAATTTGGTGTCAATTGCCCCAGCGGTTTCTGAGTTCTGTGAATAGCACAAACGAACATTCCATTTTTATTTATATAGATTATAACTGTACCCTCGGTTCACTGCTGATACGACAAATATAAATATTTCATAGACTTGTATAAATGGGTGCTAATTAATTCCTCTATCTATATATCTATCTATAGTCCAAAAATGCATTTAGCCACTGTGAACCTAATGTCACAGCCACTTCTTTTTGAATTACCATGGAGTTTTTAGTGAAAGAGCCTGAAACGGAGCCAAAGGGCATAAATAGATTCTGAGGGTCAACTGATTCCAAAAATGAAGAGCAATGCAGTCACGGAAGAGGACTGAACAAAATGTTTTAAGATCAGGAGAAGACATCCAGAAGGAACACGTGGTATGGCTGCAAAAGAGTTCCTACCTCACACATTTGAAGCTGAAAAGTGCGGCGCTCTTTCTGTAGGTCCTCAGCCATTTCTGCAGCCGATAGCTCGTTCTGAATGACATTCGATATCTTGGTTCTCTCCTTCTCCTTCTCCAGCTTTGCTCTAAGAAAGAATGCCACCGACAACAGAATTAGGTCTCATTTACAGACTCTCTCCATTTTTTTTCTCCAAGCCCATCATAGCCACCTCCCTGCGGTGGTGCAATGGGTTAAAAACTTCTGCTGCGGAAGGTCGGCAGTTCAAATCCATGAGATGAGGTGAGCTCCCATCTGTCAGCTTCAGCTCCTGCTAATCTAGCATTTTGAAAACATGCAAATATGAGTAGATCAATAGGTACCACTTCAGAAGGAAAAGCCAAGAGACACTCCAAACAATCTTGCCAGCCACACAACCAGGAGGTGACAACACTTGGTTTGAAAGTGGAGAAAGGACCTCCCCAGAGGCAGAGATGAGCACCGCCTCCAAAGCCAGATATGACAGGAGAAGCCTCTGCCTTTGTTTGTGTTTGTGTGTCTCATTGTATTGTAACAAGGCATTTAATGTTTGCAGGTATCTGTTTAAACTGTAATCCGCTCTGAGTGCCCATGGGGAGAACGGTGGAATATAAATAAAGTATTGTTATTATTTTTGAACCTAAGTCCAATTAAGCATTTAAATCAGGAACTTTTGGACTAAAAGTACCATAATCTTCTATATAAATAAAAATGTAATGTTTGTTTGTTTGTGGGATTAACAGAACTCAAAAACCACTGGACAAATTGATACCAAATTTGGACACAAGACACCTAACAACCCAATGTATGTCCTTCACTAAAAAAAAATATTGATTTTGTCATTTGGGAGTTGTAGTTGCTGGGATTTATAGTTCACCTACAATCAAAGAGCTTTCTGAACCCCACCAAAGATGGAATTGAACTAAACTTGGCGCACAGTTCTCCCATGACCAACAGAAAATACTGGAAGGGTTTGGTGGGCAGTGTCCTTTGGTTTTGGAATTGTAGTTCACCTACATCCAGAAAGCACTGTGGACTCAAGCAATGATGGATCTGGACCAAACTCTACACGAATACTCAATATGCCCAAATGTGAACACTGGTGGAGTTTGGGGAAAATAGAATCTTGACATTTGGGAGTTGTAGTTGTTGGGATTTGTAGTTCACCTACAATCACAGAGCATTCTGAACCCCGACAATGATAGAATTGGGCAAACCTCCCACACAACCCCCATGACCACCAGAATGGACCACAGCAATGCGTGGCAGGGGACGGCTAGTATATCATAACAGTTATGCTAAGCAAGACTGATGGCCACAGTTATGCACTCCTGTAGGACACTGTGGTTGAGAGAAGATTATTGTGAATGAACCTATATGACCTTAGGTGGGGATGTTTTCAGTCCACCAAGAAGTGTGATTTTTGCTTTAAAACAAACTGCCCTCCCCCAGTGTCTCATTCGTGTGTTAAAACTTGATTTCTGCTGCTGTACTATTGCATTCAACAGTGACAATGAACAGAAACACAAAAAACCACCTTTTATCATTTATTTAAACATATACAAGGTGTATGCGGAGCTTTCTTGTCATTAAGAAAAATCATAGTACTCAGATCATGACTGCACGGAACACCATTACTTTCCTGCAAAGGCAGTACCTATTGATCTACTCAAATCTGCATGTTTCAATAATAATAATAATAATAATAATAATAATAATAATAATAATAATGTTTATACCCCGCTACCATCTCCCGGAGGACTCGGTGCGGCTTACAAGAGACCGAGCCCAAATACATCAATAAAAACAACAAAGCAATACAGACAATAAATAAACTCATAAACAAAGCAATAAACAATAACAGTAACACCACGACGCATTAAAAACCTATGGCAGGGCCAAATGTAATACTGGCCAAATGTAATACTATAAATACTGGGCATGACAAGGTGACATATAACTAGGATGGGTATTTGGAGAGAAATGGAGCGAGCAGACAATCCTAGATCATTAGTAAAGTGTGATTAGGGACATGTTGCTTAGGGTTCCTTATTCTGGGAAGGCACACTGGAACAACCACGTTTTCAGGCTCCTCCTAAAGACTGCCAGAGTTGGGGCATGTCTAATGTCCTTGGGGAGCGAGTTCCAGAGTCGAGGGGCCACCACCAAGAAGGCCCTATCCTTCGTCCCCACCAATCGCGCTTGCGATGGAGGTGGGATCGCGAGCAGGGGCTCTCCAGATGAACGAAGAGATCGTGTGGGTTCGTACACAGAGATGCGGTCACGCAGGTAGGTGGATCCCGAACCGTTTAGGGCTTTGTAGGTAAGCACCTGCACCTTGAATTGGGAACGGAAAATGAACGGCAGCCAATGGAGCTCCTTAAACAGGAGGGTTGACCTCTCCCTGTAGGGTTGACCTCTCCCTGTTTTTGAACTGATAGGTTGGCAGGAGCTGTGGCTAACAACAGGAGCTCACCCCATCCCGCAGCTTTGAACTGCCAACTTTCCAGTCAGCAAGTTCAGCAGCTCAGCAGTTTAACCCACTGCACCACTCTGGCCCCTAGTGCAGTTCTCCTTAGAACATAACACCGTCTCCATGCACTGTGTTTGCATGTTTAAAACTGGTGCAAACAAGTCCCGGGAAGAACTCTTTTCCTATAGTGATGGGCATCAGCTTTCACAGGTTTTAGAGAAGAGGCTTTTTTTTAAATTAGAGCCCTGTTTGGAAACATTGGTAGTCATATGTAGAATCTTATGCATAGAAATTATGCAGCCATACCCTATGGCTCAGTGGCACAATTCTAAAGGGCAAGTCCCATTGGTTGACTTTCTCATCCTGTGCCGCTGGGCCCACAACAAAACACCTTTGTTTGGGAGAAAGGAGAAGAATTGGCCTCTCCTTGCCAGAAGCAGCAGCAGCTACTTACACTTTGGTCTCATAATCCTTCCAGGCTTTTTCAATCTGTTTCTTGGATTCCTGCCGAGCAAAAGAGAAATTGAGGAGGGAGAAAAGGGAAAACAGGAAAATCACCAAAGAGAAAACAAAGCGTCAGCAAGGAGTGGTAGTGAGTGTAAAGTTCTAGCACAGGCATGGGCCAACTCCAGCCATCTCAATTTTTCACCCAGCCCTAAAAAGCACACACCCTTCCCAATACCTACCGATCGACCATCTTTAAGCTGCCCCTTCAGCAGGCTGTCCAGAGGAAAGGAGACAATATTGTTCAGATTCTGCACCTGAAAAAGTTCAGGAGAGGGTGGTTCCTTATGCACTGGCACACAAGAAAAGTCTCAGCCAAAAGAAAAAATAATAATTTACAATACTGACTCATATATAACTGCCATCAACTAACTTATAAGTATACTTGCAATTAAAATAAGACTTTCATAGCTGGTATAAAATATTCTACCGCTGGTATCTAACACCCTTACAATTATCTAAATTCTATAAAAATAACAATAATCAATGTTGGAAATGTGGCAAAGAATTAGGAACCTATGTATTGTCGAAGGCTTTCATGGCTGGAATCACTGGGTTGTTGTAGGTTTTTTCGGGCTATATGGCCATGATCTAGAGGCATTCTCTCCTGAAG
Organism: Anolis sagrei ordinatus; assembly: GCF_025583915.1. Classification (NCBI taxonomy): domain Eukaryota; kingdom Metazoa; phylum Chordata; class Lepidosauria; order Squamata; family Anolidae; genus Anolis; species Anolis sagrei. Next base: position 30,526,295 of record NW_026847771.1, on the reverse strand, counting down.
TTTCGCCTGCTTCTATGGCAAGCATCCTCAGAGGTAGTGAGGTGTGTTGGAACTAGGAAAAAGAGTTTATATATCTGTGGAAAGACCAGGGTGAGACAAAGGGCTCTTGTCTGCTGGAGCTAGGTGTGAATGTTTCAGCTGACCACCTTGATTAGCATATAATGTCCTGAGAGTGCCTGGAGCAAACTTGTGTTGAGAGGTGATTAGATGTCCTTGTTTGTTTCCTCTCTGTTGTTGTGCTGTTGCAATTTTAGAGTTTTTTAATACTGGTAGCCTGATTTTGTTCATTTTCATGGTTTCCTCCAGGGAAAGTGGAGAATTATGTGCTCAATCCCAAAACATGAAGAGAGGCACTAAAACAGTCTGGAACTTTAGGGAAATTGAAAGCTTGCAATACAAAAACCACATTCCCCACCTCAAAGCCTGACTCTGGGAAGAGAAAGGGAGCTATAAGAGGAGGGGAAATGAGAAACCCGTGAGCATGTGGGTTTTAGAAGAACTCAGAAACTTTGAAAAAATCAGTATTCCCTCTGACATGCTGACTCAAAATAAATGAACAGAACCCACAGCTCTATATTCTGATCAGGTACAGATGTACTAAAAACACAACTGAAGAAACTGAAGCAGCGAGCCAAGTCTGTCCCTTGCTTGAGCTGAATAATTTGCAATTGAGGCAGAATGCCAACTTGCGGACAGCTGATGTAGGAGAATGTAGCACCGCTTTCCTTTGGCTAATTAGCATGTAGGAAAAGGCCTCTGGTCAATTATCCGACTGACCATGTTAGGAGGGTTCCAAGTCAAGAAGACACGGTCAATGCCAAAGGAGGGGGAATATCTGCTCATGGGACTTGTGGATTCGGATTGAGAAACAGCAAGCAGTGGTGTCAGGACACTTTTTCCATGACTTGGCAGTGTTGGCAGACAGCATAAAGTCAGACACAGGAAGAGTCTCTTTAGATATTTAATGCAACAGGGAATGCCAAAACCAGTTTGAAGTCACTATACAGAAAGCTCACCAACCAATACAAACACAGTCTCATAGAATCATAGAGTGGTTGTATAAATCCATATCCAAAGCACAGCTCTTGACATTGCAGCTGCTTAGTGCCCTCCCTGGACGCTTCCTCCATTTCTTAAGCTTCCAGAGTCTCTTCTGGTCTTTTCCAAAAAGCTTTGCCTTCCCAACTAAGCTTAAGTGTAGATACGTGGACATGAAGTTGTTGTACCTTCTGTTCCAACACAATAATCAATCTGCATAGCACGGCAGGCCATGGCAACATCTCTCATCACTATCCATGTTCACTACCCAATATACATAGCAACACAGCTGCCTAGGTTTCCTCCCATAGAGTATCCACAAAAGCATATGTGTTTTGCTTTCTGTTTGCAGAGCTCCAAAAATTGAGGTAGTCATCATCATAAGCTATCACTGGTGGCTGAGTCTGATTGTCTTCCAAGGCTAGAGTCTTGGTGGTCTTTCTTTCATAGTGAGGACATAGATTTCCAGATGGAAGATGGTCCCAACAAGGGTTTGCTTGATGTGCTTTTCTCTTGGCACGTCCCCCCCCCCCGCCTCTATTCATGCCCTCTATTCGTAGCACTGTTGGGGGTTTTTTTGGGGGGGGGGGGTTGTCATGTCAGGAGTGACTTGAGAAACTGCAAGTCGCTTCTGGTGTGAGAGAATTGGCCGTCTGCAAGGACGTTGCCCAGGGAATGCCCAGATGAATATCATCCTTGTGGGAGGCTTCTCTCATGTCCCCGCATGAGGAGCTGGAGCTCATCCGCCTCTCCCCGGATTCGAACCTGTGACCTGTCGGTCTTCAGTCCTGCTGGCACAGGGATTTAATCCACTGCGCTACCGGGGGCTCCATAGAGAGTGCACTTAAATGCTGCAACTATGGTGACAAACAAGGCTATGAACTGGACAATCCAAAGAATTGGCTTTCATTCATCTAGTCACTACATAGACAATTTTTTTTTTGTCGTATCAGGAGCGACCTGAGAAACTGCAAGTCGCTTCTGGTGTGAGAGAATTGGCCGTCTGCAAGGACATTGCCCAGGGGACGCCCGGATGAATTGATGTTTTTATCATCCTTGTGGGAGGCTTCCCTCATGTCCCCGCATGAGGAGCTGGAGCTGATAGAGGGAGCTCATCCGCCTCTCCCTGGATTTGAACCTGTGACCCGTCAGTCTTCAGTCCTGCCGGCACAGGGATTTAATCCACTGCGCTACCGGGGGCTCCATAGAGAGTGCAATTAAATGCTGCAACTATGGTGACAAACAAGGCTATGAACTGGACAATCCAAAGAATTGGCTTTCATTCATCTAGTCGCTACATATACAATACATCAGTATTTAAGATCTTGTTAAGATCTTGCTGTGTTTTTAGCTATGAAACAGGTTCAAGCTTCTTAAATTTCTGGCCCAACTTACCTGTCTGAACGCATCTCCCCTTATGACCCATCTAGGACCTTAAGATCGTCTGGGGAGGCCCTGCTCTCGGTCCCGCTTTTGTCACAAGTACGTCTGGCGGAGACGAGAGACGGCCTTCTCAGTGGTGGCCCCTCAGCTATGGAACGCCCTTCCTAGGGATGTCAGATCAGCCCCTCCCTTTTAACATTTTGGAAAAAAAGTCAAGACATAGTTTTTTGAGCAAGTGTTTACAAACGCAGAGGAACTGATATAGGAATATGGAATGACTTGACGATGGGAATGAACAATGTTTGTAACAAGGAGACACTCATGACTTATGCTTTTATTGATGTTGTTATGGTTTTTATTATATGTTAATGTTTTCAATGTATTTATGGTATGGAGCGCATTGAATTTTCCCCTGTAAACCGCCTTGAGTTGCCTGTTGGGTTGAGAAAGGCGGTATACCAATACAGTAAATAATAAAAATAATTATTATTATTATTTTACTTAATGTTGGTAATAGCTGACCTATTTGAGGTAGTAGTGTTGTAGTGTCTCCTAGTCTTTCCCTTAAGCAGTGACTCAACAGAGGTCTTGCCCCGTTAGATCATGTGCTCAGGGAGAAAATGTGGCTCAGACCCAACAAAAACACCCACACAAGTTCCAAACAGTACAGGCAAGCAACCAATGCTTGCTTCCAAAACACAAGCTCACTTTCTCTCTCCTCAGTGACTAAGCTTCTAAGATTGAGGCAACAACTATACAGAGCGAAGGCATCTAGCTTCACCAGCAACTAAGTCAGTGAGTCAGCAGAAGTCCTGCCCCCTCAATGGGAGCACATGGCCAAAGCCAAACAAAAGACCTCACACAGGCAACCAACCAATGTGCATCTCCAAAGCACAAGTTCACCTTCTTCTCTCTCGTCTGAGACTGAGGGCCTTCCACACAGCCCTATATCCCACACAGAAAATCCCACAATGTTTGCTTTGAACTGGGTTATTTGAATCCACACTCATAATGTGGGATTTTCTGCCTTGATATTCTGGGATGTGTGGAAGGGCCCTGAGGAAATAAAAGACCATAATGCTTGGGGAAATAGGAGCAGTGGGAAAAGAAGACTGTATTTCCTACTGGATGGAGTCAACCAAGGAATCCACAGCCTTGAGTCAGCAGGTTCTCAGCAGAGTGACTTGTGGCAGCGTGCTTTGGGGAACTCATATTCATAGCGTTGAAGCAAGTTGAATGACTTGAAGACAATTAACACCAACAACACTTCCTTGGGAAGTCTGACTTGGCCACGGTGGTCCACGCTCTGGTTACATCCCGAATAGACTACTGCAATGCTCTCTACGTGGGGCTGCCCTTGAAAACTTCTCAGAAGCTCCAATTAGTCCAGTGGTCGGCGGCCAGGTTGTTAACTGGAGCAGCGTACAGGGAGCGTGCCACTCCTCTGTTGCGCCAGCTCCACTGGCTGCCGATTAGCTTCCGGGCACAATTCTAAGTGCTGGTTTTAACCTTTAAAGTCCTGAACTGTTCTGGCCCAGATTACCTGTCCGAACGTATCTCCTGCTATGAACCATCACGAAGCTTAAGAAGGTGTCACTAGAGGACTCCTGCTCGACTCCTCGGCCATTGTACTGTGGAGTCCTGCAGGGTTCAGTACTGTCCCCTATGTTGTTTAACATATACATGAAGCCGTTGGGAGAGATCATCCGGAGTTTTGGGGTTCGGTGCCATCTGTACGCAGATGATGTCCAACTCTGTCACTTCTTTCCACCTGATACTAAGGAGGCTGTCCAAGTCATGAACCGGTGCTTGGCCGCTGTGACGGACTGGATGAGGGACAACATATTGAAACTAAATCCAGACAAGACAGAGTTACTCCTGGTCAGTCAAAAGGCCGAACAGGGCATAGGGTTGCAGCCTGTGCTGGACGAGGTTATACTCCCCCTGAAGGCGCAGGTTCGCAGTTTGGGAGTTCTCCTAGATTCATCGCTGAGCCTGGTGCCAGCTGCGCCCGTACCTTGGGAAGTCTGACTTGGCCACGGTGGTCCACGCTTTGGTTACATCCCGTTTAGACTACTGCAACGCTCTCTACGTGGGGTTGCCTCTGAAGACTGCCCGGAAGCTGCAGCTAGTCCAACGCTCGGCAGCCAGACTACTAACGGGTGCTGGGTACAGGGAGCACACCACTCCGCTGTTACACCAGCTCCACTGGCTGCCAATTAGCTTCCGAGCACAATTCAAAGTGCTGGTGTTAACCTATAAAGCCCTAAACGACTCCGGCCCTGTTTACCTCTCCGAACGTATTCTCCCCTTTGAACCATCAAGATTATTAAGATCGTCTGGAGAGGCCCTGCTCTCGGTCCCACCAGCCTCACAAGCGCGTCTGGGGACAGGGCCTTCTCGGTGGTGGCCCCTCGACTCTGGAACTCTCTACCACTGGAGATCAGAACCACCTCGTCTATCCTAACATTTAGGAAACAGGTGAAGACCTGGTTATGGAGACAGGCATTCAACGAGTGAGCCAACACCCTGAGATATGGATGGAGGATGATGAGCAACGATTTTAGTGTGATGACTGACCAATATAGTTATTGATTGTAATTGCTGTTTTAATGTTTTACTGTAATATGTATTATGATGTTTTATTGATTGTATGTGATATTATGGTTGGAAACCGGTCCGAGTCCCTCGGGAGAGGTGAGAAGGCCAGTATACAAAACTTTTAAATAAATAAATAAATAAATAAATAAGATCATCAAGAGAGGCCCTGCTCTCAATCCCACCACTCTCGCAAACGCGGTTGGTGGAGACGAGAGACAGGGCCTTCTCGGCAGTGGCCCCTCGTCCATGGAACTCTCTCTCTAAGGACATCAGGTTTGCCACCTCCCTCCTGTCCTTTAGAAGACAACTGAAGACCTGACTCTGGGGCCAGGCGTTCGATTAGAGGCCAGCAGCAATAGGAAAAGGAAATTTGGATTTTGCGACATGGATTCTCCCGGCTCGGCTTGGTTTTTACTGGCACGTTAATCTATTAATGTATTGTTAAATTATACTGATGATGTACAATGTTTTAAAATGATTTTATTGTGAATTGTAATTTTTATGGTATTTATGCTGTTAGCATCCTCTGATGCTCATGTGAGGCCGCACTGAGTCCCCCTTGTGGGGAGAAGGGCGGGATATAAATATATGAAATAAATACATACATAAATAAACACTGATGCCGTACAAAAACGGATACTTTTAGAAGTTCCTAAGGAATGCATATTCCATGCATATTGTGACATGTTTTCTGCTCTTGCTCAGTTTGTGAAAATCTTTCCAGCTTCACCATAAGTTTGCCATTTATGGTGGGAGGCTTCTTTTTTTAAAACACAGACATATATTTTAACAAATAGACCCAGACAGATAATTTTTTGGTCCACAGCTAAAAACAAGATAGCCTTGGACCAAACATTTAACCTTTCACTTCTTCACTTCACTTCACTTTATTTCTTAATTAGTCGCTCTCCACCAAGGTGCTCCGAGCGACTTACAATTTAAAATAGTATTTACACAATATAAAAACATTCAACATAAAAACATACAACAGTGACTATTTGGCAAACTAGATCTGATCACTTTACTTAAATGCACAACCAAACAGCCAAGTCTTCAGCGCCTTTACAAAAGGTTGCAACTCCGACATTGCTCTAACATATGGAGGCAATGAGTTCCACAGAATTGGCGCATAGGTCGAAAAAGATCTACGCCGTGTAGCTTCCAGGTGTACCTCCCTAGGGCCTGGTATGTATAGGAGATTTTCCTGGGTGGATCGAGGTGACCACTGATGGAGAAAAGGAATGAGGCGGTCCCTAAGATATAAAGGTCCTTGGCCATTTTGAGCTCTAAATGTCAGGATCAGTATCTTGTAAGAGATCTGATGTTCTATTGGTAGCCAATGCAGTTGTTGTAGAATCGGTGTAATATGGGATCTTATAGATGATCCCGCTAGCAGCCTGACCACCGCATTTTGGACCATCCAAATCTTCTGAGTTGTTGACTTCGGAAGGCCGACATATAAGGCGTTGCAATAGTCCAACCTAGTGGTGACTGTTGCTTGGATTACCGTTGCCAATGCTTCTACCGAAAGATAGGATGCCAATTTCCTTGCCTGGCGAAGATGAAAAAAGGCCTGCTTACTTTTGGCAGTGATCTGGGCCTCCATCGTCAGCGATGAGTCCAACACAACCCCAAGGCTTTTAACAGTGGCAGACGGAACCAGAACTTCCCCATCGAAATCAGGCAGAGACTGGATTAATTCTGGCGGCTGGCTGGGCCAGAGTATCTCAGTTTTTGCAGGATTCACTTTTAGTCTGCTCGCTCGCAGCCAACACATCACTGCTTCCAAACACAGCCTAAAGTTCTCAGGAATCGCGGTTGTCCCAGGTTCGAGATGCAAGAGTAGCTGGGTATCATCTGCATACTGGTAGCACTCTATGCCAAAGCTCCGCACCAGTCCAGCAACTGGCCGGACGTAGATGTTAAATAACAGGGGTGAGAGGATAGCACCCTGGGGAATTCCACAGCAAAGGCAGGAGCTCTCAGAGCTTTGGCCTAACCACTCCACCCTCTGTCTCCGGTCCCGGAGGAACGAATTGAACCATTTCAGGGCTAAACCTCGTACACCAGACATAGCCAATCGAATGAGAAAGGCAGCAGTTTGGATGTAAATAGTTAAACAAGTGACTTTCAGTTTTCTCGGAAACAAAGGTAAAGGTAAAGGTTTCCCCTTGACATTCTCTGGAACTTGCTCCCCAGAGATATTAGACAAGCCCCCACCCTGGCAGTCTTCAGGAAGAGCTTGAAAACCTGGCTGTTCCAGTGCGCCTTCAATGGATGAATGAACAATAATGACATGACCTACCTCAGTAAAATGGCCCTCAGTAGCACTTTATTTTACCTGCTAGTGCAATCACACCCTACTATACCTCTCGGATCCCCTGTCCAGACACATTACGTTTCTATCTCACCAGTGTTTTAAAAAAAATTAAACTATCCAAATCGGCCCATCCAATGTGATCAATTTCTGTGTTTTAAATGTTGTGATTTTATATTGTTGATGTATTTAAAATGGGTTTGTATTTGATTTTATTTTATTTTTGCTGTGTGCTGTTGTATATTGATTTATTGTATTGCTGGGCTTGGCCTCATGTAAGCCGCAGGGTATAAATAAAAATTATTATTATTATTATTATTATTATTATTATTATTATTATTATTAAATCTAGTGAGTGGTGGGGTATAAATAAAGTTTATTATTATTATTATTATTATTATTACTAATCGTCCCCTGCCATGTGTTGCTGTGGCCCACATGGGGGTTCTATGTGGGAGGTTTGGCCCAATTCTATCGTTGGTGGGATTCATAATGCTCTGTGATTGTAGGTGAACTATAAATCCCAGCAACTATAACTCCCGAATGTCAAGATTTTATTTTCCGCAAACTCTGCCAGTGTTCACAATTGGGCATATTGAGTATTTGTGTAGAGGCTAGTCCAGATCCATCATTGTTTGAGTCCACAGTTCCCTCTGGATGTAGGTGAACGACAACTCCAAAACCAAAGGACACTGCCCACCAAACCCTTCCAGTATTTTCTGTTGCTCATGGGGGTTCTGTGTGGGAAATCTGGCTCAATTCTATCGTTGGTGGGGTTCAGAATGCCCTTTGATTGTAGCTGAACTATAAATTCCAGCAACTACAACTCCCAAATGACAAAATCAATTTTTTTGAGTGAAGGACATACATTGGGTTGTTAGGTGTGTCGTGTCCAAATTTGGTGTCAATTCACCCAGTGGTTTTTGAGTTCTGTTAATATCACAAACGAACATTACATTTTTATTTATATAGATTATTATTATTAAATCTAGCGAGTCCGACTCTCGGGGGTGGTGCTCATCTCAACTTCTAAGCCAAAGAGCCGGCATTGTCTGCAGACGCCTCCAAGGTCATGTGGCCAGAATGACTGCATGGAGTGCCGTTACCTTCCCGCTGCAGCTCTACTCACATTTGCATGCTTTCGAACTGCTTGGTTGGCAGAAGCTGGGGCTAACAGCGGGAGCTCACCTTGTCCCACAGCTTCAAACTGCTGACCTTCCAGTCAGCAAGTTCTGCAGTTTAGCGGTTTAACCTGCTGCGCCACCGCAGCCCCAGTAACAAAGGTACAACTACACTATATTATGACGGTAACTTCCTGCGAGAAATCTTATTCTTTTGTTATGTTATTATAACTTTTTCAGCTATTTTTATACTTGGGAATGGGCATGGTGATGCTGGTCATATTTTAGACAAGTTATTTTCAGAGGCTACAATTCCAGTGAACGTTATAGATCGGGAATTCTGGGAGTTGCCGCATTAAAAGTAAGGCTTCCAGGGTCTGTTGATGAGGATCCTCATGCTTTGCTGTAAATTGTGAGGTAGCAACAAAGCCAGTAGGAAAGGAGTATGCTTTACAGTAGAGTTGCTTAAACATTTTCCACTTGTGACCTCAGATGTAGAGATATATGAAACAGGTATAACATTGACTTAAGGAGACCCAATTTGGAGTCAGGATGGTTTAAGAAGCAGTGCTTTATAGCACGGAGGAATGGTTTGTAACCATCTATATATATATAAATGCTCTGTGCATAATGAGTGCCTTAAAAACAAAAGAACCAATGAACAAAATCACACCAAATTTGGCAACAAAACATCTCACAACACAAGGAGTGACCATCACTCAAAAATTATGATTTTGTCATTTGGGAGTTGTAGTTGCTGGGATTTATAGTTCACCTATAATCAAAGAGCATTCTGAACTCCATCAATGATGGAATTGAACCAAACTTGGCACACAGAACTCCCATGACCAACAGAAAATACTGAAAAGGTTTGGTGAGCACTGACCTTGAGTTTGGGAGTTGTAGTTCATCTACATCCAGAGAGCACTGTGGACTCAAACAATGATGGATCTGGACCAAACTTGGCACAAGAACTCAATACACCCAAATATGAACACAGATGGAGTTTGGGGAAAATAGACCTTGACATTTGGGAGTTATAGTTATAGTTATAGGGATTCACAGTTCACCTACAATCAAAGAGCATTCTGAACCCCACCAACAACAGAATCGGGGCAAACTTCCCACACAGAACCCCCACGACCAACAGAAAATACTTAAGGCCATCCAGTCCAACTCCCTTCACCAGGGCAAGAAAATGTAATCAAAGCCCTCCTGACAAAGAGCCATCCAGCCATAGATATAGATAGATATGATTTACACACACACAAATATAATATCATAGATTTGAAAGGAACCCCTAAAGAAGGACAATGATATTTTGCATGTTCCAGGGTGGGCAAACCAGACACTCTCCACATCAACACTGACAAAGAAACAGCAAGAAATACTGTTTACCCACAAGCATAAAGAATTTACATATATCAGAAACCAACACTTTCTCATTAATTTATTTTCCATATCAACAGACTGGGCCACAGCAACGCGTGGCAGGGGACAGCTAGTCATATATACAACCAGAAAAATAATTAAGGGGTGTGTGTAACAAATTGTTTTTAGAAAATAATATCCCAAGTTTTTCAAGAAGGAAGTTGTAGAAGAAACTTGCCATGATTGGTTTCCCTGGGGTGCAAAGAAGGCAAGCTGAAGCTCACAACTTTCCCGTTCTAAACAGGACTAAACAGGCGTTTACATCTAGAGCCAAAAGAAGTTTACATTTATGACATTGTCAAGCATTTTAACACAGAGCTGTTGTTACCTTACCCAACATCCTTCCCTCAAACCAAACAGAGCACCCTGATGCACTCCTGTTTTATGACTGGGTTTTGGCGCCAGTTCAGCAGAGAGAACTGGCCACATCCCAAGAAGGAAGTTCCCTTTTCCAAAGAAGCTGCAGGTTAAGTATAACAAGCTGTTGTCTAAGGCCCCATCTACACAGGACTTACAATCCACATTGAAATGGATTACAGAAGGCGGTGGGTGGCCAAACGATGCATGCCCATAAGATGGGAGGAACTGCATTAAACATGGAAAACTCTTGTTTTCAGGAGGAAGTCCGGGTTTGGCTGAAAACACAGTTTTTCCATATTTAATGCAACAGATCCCGTTATATTCCAGGCACATTGAAAACATGATATGTAGCCAGAGAAAATTGATAACCAAAATTTATGATAAATTATTAGAATGGGCTACTGAAATTGAAGTTATAAAAAAATTGTATGATCAGGTGGGCAGAAAATTTAAGATCTATTCATCTGAGAGAATGGGAAATAATATGGAATACGAAATTAAAATATACATACGCGATGGATCTAAGAGAAAATTGGTTCAAAATGTTCCATAGATGGTATGCTACACTCAAAAAGTTAGGTTTAATGTATAAAAATATGGATAAAAAATGTTGGCGGTGTCATGAGGTTGACGGTAGTTTTTTTCATATGTGGTGGACATGTAACAAAGCCCAAGAGTTTTGGAAGAATATACATGAAGAATCACAAAAAATATTGGGAATTTCATTCCCAAGAAAACCAGAGTACTATCTACTAAATATTACTGACTTAGATATTACCCTGGACCTAAATAAAGACATTTTATTCACTTACATTACACCTGCTGCAAGGATACTATTGGCGAAGATTTGGAAAACGAATAGAATACCAGAAGTAGAAGACTGGATAAAAAGATTCAAGAAATTAAATATATGGACAAATTAACTTTTTTTTTTTTAAGAAAAGCTCAGGAAACCCAATAAGAGAGACAGATTGGTCATTTTTTGAAAAATATTTGATAGAAAAGAGGCAGGAAAAGAACAGGTGGGATGAGTATGATAGTAGTATTGATAAAACCTTATAGTGCCTCTTTCTAGTTGTATGAATTAAGAAAAGTCCCCAGAAGGGATTAGAAGAGATGAAAATAATCCAATGAGAAACTAAATACTATAGGTGAAGACACAGAATGGAAGTCAAAGAGGTTTTTTTCTCTTCTTTTGAAAACCTTGGGCATTGCTGCACTCTGCGCATGCACTGCAGTGTATCCCTACACCAATGTGGCTGGAAAAACAATGGAAAACTTCTGGCAAATGTCCCGCTGTTCTGGATCGTTCCAGATTAATGTGGAAGATTGCTCTGGGGCAAAAAAGCCATGTGGAGACTCTTAGAAAAGTAACCCGCTTATACTCTGGATGAAATGCCTGTATAGAAGCGCCTTAAGTTGTGATGAGTCTGTTCTTCTCTGTATTGGTATTATTACAAAGATCACACTTTTATTGAGGGTTGTGTTTTGCCTGTAACAGAGCATAATGTGCAGCAAGGCCTTTCCCAAGATAGAATCATAGAATCAAAGAGTTGGAAGAGACCTCATGGGCCATCCAGTCCAACCCCCTGCCAAGAAGCAGGAATATTGCATTCAAATCACCACTGACAGATGGCCATCCAGCCTCTGTTTAAAAGCTTCCAAAGAAGGAGCCTCTACCACACTCCAGGGCAGAGAGTTCCACTGCTGAATGGCTCTCACAGTCAGGAAGTTCTTCCTCATGTTCAGATGGAATCTCCTCTCTTGTAGTTTGAAGCCATTGTTCCGCGTCCTAGTCTCCAAGGAAGCAGAAAATAAGCTTGCTCCCTCCTCCCTGTGGCTTCCTCCCACATATTTATACATGGCTATCATATCTCCTCTCAACCTTCTCTTCTTCAGGCTAAACATGCCCAACTCCTTAAGCTGCTCCTCATAGGGCTTGTTCTCCAGACCCTTTATTGTTTTAGTCACCCTCCTCTGGACACATTCCAGCTTGTCCATATCTCTCTTGAATTGTGTTCTCCATGTATTTAGACTATAAATTCATTCTCGTGATAGTTGAGTTTATGGGAGGTCAGAAAAGTTAGCAAACTTTCTTCGAAACTAAATATTTGATAGACTCAATTCCACTTCAATGGATACATGAGACACAGGCTATTGTTCATGAAATCTTGTGCCATAAAGCAAATGTATTCAGCTTCCAACTACATTCAGTCACAAACCTGGAACACAAACAAAGGAGCACACCTCTCCTTATGTACAGCATTTTCTGCAGAGTTTTCTCTCGTGAGTCAAAGACAATATTGACATTAAAAATGACAATACAGGTGAATGTGTGAGCCATGTTGAGATCTTGATATCTGGGTTGTTGTAGGTTTTTTGGGTTGTATGACCATGTTCTAGAAGCATTCTCTCCTGACTTTCGCCTGCATCTATGGCAAGCATCCTCAGAGGTTGTGACTTCACCACCTCTGAAGATGCCTGCCATAGATGCAGACGAAACTTCTAGAACATGGCCATACAGCCCGAAAAACGTACAGCAACCCAGTGATTCCGGCCATGAAAGCTTTCGACAATATATCTTGAGATATTCTGGGGAGGCCCTTCTCTCTGTCCCATCACCATCACAAGTGTGGTTGGTGGGGAAGAGTGAGAGGGCCCTCTCATTGATGCCTCCCTCGCTCTGGAATGCCCTCCCTAAAGTGATGAGATTAGCCCCAAATCTCCAAACCTTCCATTTGAGCCTAAAAAACATGGCTATTTACAAAAGCCTCTGACCTGGAGTAATGTACTATGATCATGTGATGATGTCGACCATTGTTATTTGGCAATTTAGTTTGTGTCTGAAGAAACCCAAAGACCCACAAGTATGACTGTGCTTTAGAATTTTAATTTTTTTAATTGTATTGATTGATGTTGTCCATTGTTTGTATCCAGTCAAATTGTATATTGATTTGATGATTTGTTGTTGTTCATTTGTTCAGTTGCTTCCAACTCTTCATGACCTCATGGATCAGCCCATGCCGGAGCGCCCTCGCGTTTGTCACCTCCCCCAGCTCCTTCAGAGTAAAGCCAGTCACTTCAAGGATACCATCCATCCATCTTGCCCTTGGTCGGTCCCTCTTCCTTTTTCCTTCCATTTTCCCCAGCATAATAGTCTTCTCTAAGCTTTCCTATATTCTCATGATGTGGCCAAAGCACTTCATCTTTGCCTCTACTACCTTTCCCTCCAATGAGCAGTCAGGCTTTATTTCCTGATGTATGGACTGGTTGGATCTTCTTGTGGTCCAAGGCACTCTCAGAACTTTCCTCCAACACCACAGTTCAAAAACATCTCTCTTCCTTCGCTCAGCCTTCCCTATGGTCCAGCTCTCACATCCGTAGGTGGCTATGGGGAATACCATTGCTTTTACTATGCGGCTCTTCGTTGCCAGTTTGATGTCTCTACTCTTCAATATTTGATCGCGATTGGTCATTGCTCTCCTCCCAAGAAGTAAACGTCTTCTGACTTCCTGGCTGCATTCTGCGTCTGCAGTAATCTTTGCACTAGAAATAAAAGTCTGTCACTGCCTCCATGTTTTCTCCCTCAATTTGCCAGTTATCAATCATTCTTGTTGCCATACTCTTGGTTTTTTTATGTTTAACTGCAACCCAGCTTTTGCACTTTCTTCTTTCACCTTGATTAGAAGGCTCCTCAGCTCCTCCTCACGTTCGGCCATCAAAGTGGTATCATAGTAAGATACAGAGATCAAAAATACCACAATTAGTCTTCAGGTCTGGGTCACTGTGAGTTTTCCGGGCTGTATGGCCATGTTTCAGAAGCACTGTCTCCTGACGTTTCACCCACATGTATGACAGGCATTGATGATGGATCACTCTAACAACTCTCCTCTCCACCAAAGTCAACATGGACACCGAAATACAACACCGCCTGAACTCTAAGAGTGCAGCATTTTTTCAAATGAAGCAGAGAGTGTTTGAGGGCTGGGACATCCATAGAGATACCAAGGTACTTGTTTATAAAGCTATTGTCCTCCCAACCCTGCTGTATGCCTGCAACGTGGACAGTCTACAGGCGTCACATGCAACTTCTGGAACAATTCCATCAGTGCTGCCTCCGGAAAATCTCTTGGGAAGACAGGCAGACAAATGTCAGCATGCTGGAAGAAGCAAAGACCACCAGCATTGAAGCGATGGTCCTCCGCCATCAACTCCACTGGACCGGCCACGTTGTTCGGATGCATGACCACCATCTCCCAAAGCAGTTGCTCTACTCCGAACTCAAAGATGGAAAATGGAATTTTGGTGGGCAGGAAAAGAGATTTAAAGATGGGCTCAACGCGAACCTTAAAAACTCTGGCATAGGCACTGAGAACTGAGAAGCCCTGGCCTGTGAGCACTCCAGCTGGAGGTCAGTTGTGACCAGCAGTGCTGCAGAATTTGAAGAGGCATGAATGGAGGATGAAAGAGAGAAACGTGCCAAGAGGAAGGCGCATCAAGCCAACCCTGCCAGGGGCCGCCTTCCACCTGGAAACCAATGCCTTCACTGCAGGAGACGATGCAGATCAAGAATAGGGCTCCATAGTCACCGATGGACCCACCCTGGAGGATTGTCCTACTCGGACACCGAGGGATCGCCTAAGTAGTAAATTTTCTCCCTCTATATGCCAGTTATCAATCAATCCGGTTGCCATAATCTTTGTTTTTTTGATGCTTAGCTGCAACCCAGTTTTTGCGCTTTCTTCTTTCATCCTGATTAGAAGGCTCCTCAGCTCCTCCTCGCTTTCAGCCATCAAAGTGGTATCACCTGCATATCTACGGTTGTTAATGTTTCTTCCAGCACTTTTCACCCCAGCCTTGGATTCGTCAAGCCCCGCAGATCGCATGATGTGTTCTGCATACAAGTTGAATAGGTCGGGTGAGTGTATACTACCCTGCCATATGCCTTTCCTAATCTTGAAGCAGTCTGCTTTTCCATGGTCTGTTTTTACTGTTGCTACTTA
The DNA here is from genome assembly GCF_025583915.1 of Anolis sagrei ordinatus. Lineage (NCBI taxonomy): Eukaryota > Metazoa > Chordata > Lepidosauria > Squamata > Anolidae > Anolis > Anolis sagrei. The sequence goes on along the minus strand of NW_026847771.1, from coordinate 30,511,041 downwards.
GTTATTATATACAGATTCCTAAGTAGACAGGCAACGTGATTTGTTCTCCCCAGACCACCAAGAAGAGTATGAGATTGGTCCTCAAATCCTCGTTGACTAATGAATTTATTTTATTTATTTAATACACTTGTATACCGCTAATATCTCAGCCTAAATCGGCGACTCATTGCGGTTTACAGCAATTAAAAGCAATGTACAATTTAAAACAACAACACGTAAACAATACAAATTATTGGGCCACCAATAATAATACCATGCTTCTCGTCACAAAAATCACAGTCCAGAGTTCGTCATCCATAGTTAACCAGTCCTTAGTCTATAAATTCAATAGTAACAAACTAATTGAATGCTTGTTTACACAACCATGTTTTTAATCTCTTCCGAAAGACCATCAGCGAAGAGGCTGATCGTATCTCTATAGGGAGGGTGTTCCAAAGCCGAGGGGCCACCACAGAGAAGGCCCTGTCTCTCGTTCCCGCCAGCCGCACTTGGGAAGCCGGTGGGATAGAGAGCAGGGACTCTCCAGAAGATCTTAGGGTCCTGGTGGGCTGATAGGCTGAGATACGTTCGGATAGATAAGTTGGGCCAGAACCGTTTAGGGCTTTAAAGGCCAAAACCAGCACTTTGAATTGAGCCCGGTAGCATATCGGCAGCCAGTGGAGCTGGTGCAGCAGAGGAGTTGTGTGCTCCCTGCGCCCCGCTCCTGTTAGTACCATGGCTGCCGCCCGTTGGACTACTTGGAGCTTCCGGACTGTCTTCAAAGGCAACCCCACGTAGAGAGCGTTGCAGTAATCAAGGCGGGATGTAACCAGAGCGTGGACTACCGTGGCTAAGTCAGACTTCCCAAGGTACGGTCGCAGTTGGCGCACAAGTTTTAACTGTGCGAATGCTCCCCTGGTCACCGCCGAAACCTGGGGTTCCAGGCTCAGCGATGAGTCCAGGATCACACCCAAACTGCGAACCTGTGTCTTCAGGGGGAGTGCGACCCCATCCAACACAGGCTGTAATCCTATACCCTGTTCGGTCTTACGACTTACCAGGAGTACCTCTGTCTTGTCTGGATTCAATTTCAATTTGTTCGCCCCCATCCAGACCGTCACAGCGGCCAAGCACCGGTTCAGGACCTCGACAGCCTCCTTAGTAGCAGGTGGAAAGGAGTGACAGAGCTGGACATCATCTGCATACAGATGACATCTCACTCCGAAACTCCGGATGATCTCGCCCAGCGGCTTCATGTAGATGTTAAACAACATGGGAGACAGTATTGAACCCTGAGGAACCCCACAAAACAAAGGTTGTGGGGTTGAGCAGGAGTCTCCCAGTAACACCTTCTGAGACCGACCCTTGAGGAATGAGTGGAGCCACTGCAGAACAGTACCTCCCAGACCCATCCCCGCGAGGCGTCCCAGAAGGATACCATGGTCGACGGTATCGAAAGCTGCTGAGAGGTCGAGCAGCACCAACAGGGACACACTCCCCCTGTCGAGCTCCCGACGCAGATCATCCACTAAGGCGACCAAGGCTGTCTCAGTACCATGCCCCGGCCTAAAGCCAGACTGTGCCGGATCCAGATAATCCGTGTCTACCAAGAATGCCTGGAGTTGTGAGGCCACCACACGTTCCATGACTTTGCCCAAAAAGGGGAGATGGGAAACAGGCCGATAGTTGACGAATTGAGTGGGGTCCAGTGATGGTTTCTTCAACAGCGGTTTTATCACAGCTTGCTTTAAGCTGGCTGGAATTTTGCCCTCCCGAAGGGAGGCATTAACCACCACCTTCACCCACTCGGCCAATCCCCCTCTGGCCTCCTTCAGAAGCCAGGATGGGCAGGGGTCTAGGATGCATGTGGTTGCTCTCATCCTCTCCAAGCACCTTGTCCACATCCTCGGATTGAACCAATTGAAATGAATCCATCAAAACGGACAAGCAGATGCTCGTGTTACATCCTCAGATACTGCCGTTAATATGGTATCCAGTCCAGAGCGGATCAAAGCGACTTTGTCTGCGAAGAACCGAGCAAAAGCTTCGCAGCGAGCTGCCGAGTCATCAGGGCACCCATCCTGAGTGGTGGGTTTTAATAGGCCTCTGACAACTCGGAACAGTTCAGCCGGACGGTTCTTAGCAGACGCAATAGTGGCCGCAAAGAAGGTTTTCTTTGCGGCTTTTATTGCCGCGGCATATGCCCTTAAAAAGGACACAAACCGTGTTCGATTTGGCTCGCTCGGATCCGAACGCCACACGCTCTCTAGTTCCCTCTTCTTTCGCTTCAACGCTGCCAGCTCCTCGGTGAACCAAGGAGCTGGTTTAGCTCGGCTACTTGAGAGGGGACGTTCTGGAGCGATCGTGTCTATTGCCCTAGTCATCTCCCTCTCTCACTCAGGGTGAATCTCACTCTCACCCTGATCAAACTTGCAGGGTTGCCAAGACAAGACAAGTGAAAAGAAAAGGGGCGAGTACTTGACAACTGGAAAATAGAGGGAGAAAATGTGGAGGCCGTGACAAACTTTGTATTTCTAGGTGCAAAGATTACTACAGATGCAGACTGTGGCCAGGAAATGAGAAGACGCTTACTTCTTGGGAGGAGAGCAATGTCCAATCTCGATAAAATCATAAAGAGTAGAGACATCACACTGGCAACAAAGATCCGCCTAGTCAAAGCCATGGTATTCCCTGTAGTAACCTACGGATGTGAGAGCTGGACCTTAGGGAGGGCTGAGCGAAGGAAGATAGATGCTTTTGAACTGTGGTGTTGGAGGAAAGTTCTGAGAGTGCCTTGGACTGCGAGAAGATCCAACCAGTCCATCCTCCAGGAAATAAAGCCCGACTGCTCATTGGAGGGAAGGATACTAGAGACAAAGTTGAAGTATTTTGGCCACATCATGAGGAGACAGCAAAGCCTGAGAAGACAATTATGCTGGGGAAAGTGGAAGGCAAAAGGAAGAGGGGCCGACCAAGGGCAAGATGGATGGATGGCATCCTTGAAGTGACTGGACTGACCTTGAAGGAGCTGGGGGTGGTGACGGCCGACAGGGAGGTCTGGCGTGGGCTGGTCCATGAGGTCACGAAGAGTCAGAGACGACTGAACGAATGAACAACAACACTCAATCCTAGCTTAATGAAGAATACAAATGTAACTCATAAATAAAATAATAGATGAATCTGTTTTCCAAGCACAGTATCCGGGGGGGGGGGGGGGGTGCCATTGTAAACATCCTAGCCAATACTATGAAAATCCCCTATGTTAGTATAGCCTGGAAAAGTTACCCAAAAAACATCAACTTGCAGAATTCCTCCAAATGGGTTATAAGATATTGGAAACTCTAGTTCAAGACATTGACTGTTTCCAGTGTCTGCTGGTAAAATCGAACACACAGCCAAATTTGAATCGAGAAGAATATAGGCCCGTGAAATCCCCATCTATAAGTTGCCTTACCAGGTTTTTGAAAAGTGCGGTCACTTCCCTTGTGAAGACGGCTAGATTGAGGAAGCCCGTGGAAAGCTCGTGATTGTTCTGAGAAAGGTGGTTGTTTCCTAAGTTCTCCAGCATTTCACTGTATTGTTCTTCATTTTCCACATGCGCTAAGAAAAACGACACCAAGAAAAAAGAATCCGATAAAGAGGACAGATTGGACTCTATATGAAAACTACGAAAAGGAAAGAAGCAAATAAGAGGAATATTATGAAGTGGATATAATGGAAATATTATTGAGGACACAACACCTGATGGAGAGATGGAAGTCAATTTTTACCATACCTTTTTTCTATTTTTCCTGTTTTTTATATTTTTGTATTTTTATGGTTTGTTTGTTTGTTTGTTTTTTTGTGTTGGTGGACTTGGGGGTAGGGGTGTGTACTTCCTATTTTTTCCTAGTTTCCTATCATCTTTTTTAATATTCTCCCTCTTTCGATGTTATTTTTAAAACTTTAATAAAAACTATTTAAAAAAAGAAAAAGAAAAAAGAGTCACATCTTCACACTGGTCTCCATATAAATGAATTGCAGGTAGGCTGTTGGGAATTGTGCTGGCTTTGGCCTATAAAGCCCTAAACGGCCCCGGCCCAATTTACCTATCTGAACGAATCTCCCCCTATGAACCACCACAGAGATTAAGATCTTCTTGGGAGGCCCTGCTCTCGGTTCCACCACCATCACAGGCGCGTTTGGCGGGGACGAGAAACAGGGCCTTCTCAGTAATTGCCCCTCAGCTATGGAACTCCCTTCCTAATGAGATCAGGTCAGCCCCCTCCCTCTTGTCCTTTAGAAGGATGATAAAAACATGGCTGTGGGGCCGAGCCTTTGGGACTGTGCAATGAGGCAGCGATAGGAACCCTTAGTATGCCAACCAAATTCGATATGGTTGTTGAGACAGTTTTAACTAGTGGATTTTAACATCAAGGTAAGTGATTTTAATGCTTTTGTATGTGGATGGTGTAATACAGGGGTCCCCAAACTATGGCCCGCGGGCCGTATGCGGCCCGCCGAGGGCATTTCTCCAGCCCGCACGGCCTGGCCTGGCCACGCCCACCCGGCGCCGCTCCGCCAATTGCGGACACCCTCTGCTCCGGCTGCTCTGCCTGTGTGGGAGGGAGAAGCCTCCCAGGTGGGTCCTCTGCAGAGCAGAGCGGCTGGAGCAGAGGGTGTCTGCAATTGACGGAGCGGTGCTGGGTGGGCGTGGCCAGGGAACGCCGGCGTGGTGAAGGCAGGTGAACTACAACTCCAAAACTCAAGGTCAATGCCCACTAAACCCAGTATTTTCTGTTGTTCATGGGAGTTCTGTGTACCAAGACTGGTTCAATTCCATCATTGGTGGAGTTCAGAATGCTCTTTGATTGAACTATAAATCCCAGCAAATACAACCCCCAAACGCCACCAGTGTTCACATTTGGACATATTGAGTATCAGTGCCAAGTTTGGTCCAGATCTATCATTGAGTCCACAGTGATTTATGGAGGCAGGTGAACTACAACTCCAAAACCAAAGGACACTGCCCACCAAACCCTTCCAGTATTTTCTGTTGGTCATGGGAGAACTGTGTGCCAAGTTTGGTTCAATTCCATCGTTGGGGGTCAGAATGCTCTTTGATTGTAGGTGAACTATAAATCCCAGCAACTACAACTCCCAAATGTCAAGATTCTATTTTCCCCAAACTCCACCAGTGTTCACTTTTGGGCATATTGAGTATTTGTGTAGAGTTTGGTCCAGATCCATCATTGCTTGAGTCCACAGTGATCTCTGGATGTAGGTGAACTACAACTCCAAAACGAAAGGACACTGCCCACCAAACCTTTCCAGTATTTTCAGTTGGTCATGGGAGAAATTTTTTTTCGCACCAATTTTTTGTGTGAAGGACATACATTGGGTTGTTAGGTGTCTTGTGTCCAAAATTGGTGTCAATTCGTCCTGTGGTTTTTGAGTTCTGTTAATCCCACAAACGAACATTACATTTTTATTTATATAGAAGTGTGGGTTTTTGTTTTTTGATTTTGGGGTGGGGGGGGGGGGTTGCACTGCAAATAATATATGTGCAGAGTGCATAGGAATTCATTCATTTTTTTTTTCAAATTATAATCCAGCCCTCCAACAGTTTGCGGGACTGTGACTCGGCCCTCTGTTCAAAAAGTTTGGGGACCCCTGGTCTAATGTTTCGGCATTGAATGTTTGCCGTTTATATGTTGTGCTCCGCCCTGAGTCCCCTTCAGGGTAAGAAGGGCGGAATATAAATGCTTCCCTGGAGGGAAGGCCAAAGTTGCTCCATGACTGGGCTAAGTGATCTAGCCACACTACATGTCTTCTTAAGTAACAACACAGATATAATGATTATGCCTTAATTTAAAAGAGATCCTTAGACAACATTCTTGCCGCATAATATATTCATTTTCCTCTCAGTAGATTATGCAAGACTCAACTCAGCCAAGTGCTGCACCAAAGCCTGTTATTTGCTGCTGGCTACAAGCAACTTCCAATGTGACCGTAAGATATATCTACACATTGCTGAGAAGGAAGTGGCTGTCAAGGAATGTTTAGAAACAGTACAGCTGCTTTGAGGAAGCAAGCACAGGCATTCTGGTGCATGGGAAAGTTTGATAACAGGAGGGTGTCTAACCTAAAAATGAAAAGAACAGCAGAACTGCTCAGAAATTGTGACCCAGGGGAAAAAAACTGAAGCAGACATATGGAGAAATTGTTTTTTATATATACTAGTCGTCCCCTGCCACGTGTTGCTGTGGCCCAGTCTGTGTATATGTGTTTTGTGTGTGTGTGTGTATATATGTGTGTGTGTATATATATATATATATCTGTGTATATATGTGTGTTTGCATATATATATATATGTGGGTGTATATATGTGTGTGTATATATATATGTGTATATATTTGTGTGTTTATATGTGTACATGCATATTGTGTATATGTGTGTATATATTTGTGTATATATGTGTGTTTGCTTATATATGTGTGTGCATATGTGTGTGTATATATTTGTATATTTGTGTGTTTATATGTGTACATGCATATTGTGTATATATGTGTACATATATATATATATATATATATATATATATATGGGTGCATATATGTGTGTGTATATATATGTGTGTATATATTTGTGTATTTATATGTGTACATACATATTGTGTATATGTGTGTGCTTGTCTATACGCGTATTTGTGTGTATATATGTATGTATGTGGATATATATGTGTGTGTGTGTGTGCTTGTGTATACGTATATTTGTATGTATATGAATGTGTGTATTGTGTGTTTGTACGTGTGTATGTATGAATGTGTGCATGTGCATATGTATTTGAGTGTATGTGTATATGTATATATGGTGTATTTTGGGGGGTTTTAAGTCTGGTCTGCTGGGGTTTTGTATGTGTGTGTGTGTTTATGGGTGATGGACACTCGTTGGACTGTTAGGTGTGTTGTGTCCAAATTTCGTGTCAATTCGTCCAGTGGTTTTTGAGTTCTGTTAATCCCACAAACTAACATTACATTTTTAAATCTATATCTCTATCTATCTATATGGGGTATGCGATTTTTTTGTTAATTGTCGTAAGTCATCAAATTTGTTAAATTCGTACTTATGATGCAATATCTGACACATGGGCATGACCTGTGCCAAAAACTTAAAAATTGAAACTTGCCCAATACATTTTCATTTGCATTTTGAAAATCTCCGAAACCTCCCAAAATCAGTTTCCTGTGCAGCTCAAGGAAGCAAAGCAAAGCCAAAAAGGAAAGCAGCAGGAAGGAAGCAGAGTTTGCTGGCAAAGAGACGGAGAAAGCACAGGATTCTGGGAAATGTAGTTTGGGACGGAGAGGAGCCCTATGCCAGATAATGCAAATGGCCTTGCCCTGAACTACATTTCCCAGAATTCTCCTCAGCATCAGAAAGCCCCAGTCAGAAGAGGGGAGAGGTGTGTCCCTCCCTTGAAGAGGCCAGCCAGAGTTCCAATTAATGAAAGGATCTTCAAAGAGGAGGACTTGCTGAGACTTCTAGGAAGTCAATCTCTGTGCTTGGATGGGAAGAAATCCCTCAATGGAAGTTCTATTGGTTAATATGAGAGAGAGAAAGAGACTTTCAATGAGATAGCTGTTGTGGCTTAAAAAAAACAATTTTGTCAAAAAAAATTTGTTAAAAAAAATCCCTAAAATCAGTAGATGTATGAATATTTTTGAAAGTTGGGGGAATTGAATTGGATAACTGTTTTAGGTTTTTTTTTAAAAAATGTTGTTTATAAAAACTTTGAAAATTCTCCAAAAATTGATGGATAAGTGAAACGTCCTGAAACTTGATGGGCTCATAGTGGTAAATGTGTTCTACCATTGTTGCAAGTTTCACCCTAATTGATGAAAAAAAATTCAAAACTCATGACAAAATTAGAGGGCACGGGCTTCTCATTTCTAAAGTGTTGTTAGTGAAAATTTTGTTACTATAACGAGAGTTATTACTTTTTCGTATAGTAATTGTGCAAGTGGGGAAACTTCTGGGACCTTTTTCTCCCTCATTTTAACAGCTATTGAATTTGATACAACTTACGGCGACTAATGAAAAAAATGCACTTCCCTAATATATATAGGGAGGCATGTTATACTGGATAACAAACTTTGGGCAAAGTTTGTATGTCCACCTCAAGACGCTACCATTCCGTTAAGATCACTCCTTCAATAGTTGGACATGGCGCAAGACTGTTTCCAAAGCTTGGAAAGGTTGGTTTGGACAACATAATACTGCAAAAATAGTCCAATATACAACATATGCATGCCAAAATAGTCCAATATACAACATATTAGTACAAAAATAGTCCACTACCCCACATATTAGTGCAGTGTTTCTCAACCTGGGGTTCGCGACCCCCCGAGGGCTCGCCTGGCCATTTCAGAGGTGTCACAAGGTTGCCTCCTTTGCCCCCCCCCCCTCCAACTCCCAAAATAGCGGCCAGGCCCTGGGACCACCCTCTTCTCACCCCCTTCAAGGCCTCTGCTGCTGGTGGAAGCCTCAAAAAACGGCGAGGGGAGCGTGGAGCAGCAGGAGCAGCGAGGATTGCCTTCACCCTTCTCTGGGCTCTTCTTCTTCCTCCTCTTCATTTGGGGACCTCCAAACGGAGAGGAGGAGGGGGAAGACCCTGGAAGAGAAGGAGGACAAGCCTCGCTGCTTCTGCCGGCCTGTGCCACCCTCTTCTCGCCCCCTTCGAGCCCTCCGCCACTAGTGGAAGTCTCGAAAAGGGCGGGAGGAGTGTGGGGCAGCAAAGCTTGCACTCGCCTTTCTCCTCTGGGCTCTTCCTCCTCCTCCTCTCCATTTGGGGACCTCCAAACGGAGAGGAGGAGGGGGAAGACCCTGGAAGAGAAGGAGGACAAGGCTCACTGCTTCCGCCGCCCTGTGCCACCATCTTCTCATCCTCTTCGAGGCCTCTGCCACTGGTGGAAGCCTCGAAAAGAGCGAGAGGAGCGTGGTGCAGCAGGAGCAGCGAGGCTTCCCCTCGCCCTTCACGTCTGGGCTCTTCTTCCTCCTCCTCTCCGTTTGGGGACCTCCAGTATTTTCTGTTGGTCACGTGGATTCTCTGTGCCAAGTTTGGCCCAGTTCTGTAATTTGTGGGGGGTCTCAGTGGTCTGTGGAAGTCAGAGCTGAATCAGTTGAAGATACTGCAAATCCCATCATCCATTATCCATACTCCCCCAAACTTATTATTTTTATGATTACTATGCATTAATTAGGTTCAATTTGTAACAATTAAAATACAGCCTGCATAACATATATTTACATTATGATTCATAACAGTTGTGAAATTACAGTTCTAAAGTAGCAATGAAAATAATGAAAATAATGAAAATAATTTTATGCTTGGGGGTCACCATAACACGAGGAACTGTATTTAGGGGTCACGGCTTTAGAAAGGTTGAGAACCACTGTATTCGTGCAAAAATAGTCCAATATACAGCACATTAGTGCAAAAATAGTATAAAACTCCAGCCCTTTGTGAATCCAGTACAGCAGTCTTTGGCAATAGATTCCTAGCAGTTCAAAAGAGTTTCCAAACATCTCTGGACCTGCTTTTTAATCACTAGGTACAGAGTTGCATTCCTTCCCCTGGCAGTAGCCCAATGAAATGCCCATTCCTCACAGGTCCTTCTGCCCCATCTCCTTCACTGTCATGGGGAAGTATACAGAGTTATTCACTTACTGAGTCCAGAAGCGTGGATTGCTTTCACATATTTCCTGATCCGCTGGAGAATGGCTTGGTCTCCATCCAAACTCTGCAAAAAAAAAAACATAGTGGTTGATTGCGGTGGAGGAGAAAGGAGGGGGTTTGCCAGGCCACACTGAGGCCCTTTGAAGCTCTTGCGTTTGGCAGATGAGCAAAGCAGCTGCCAAGATTCCCAAAACTGGAATGGGCATATCCCAGGATGGGGGAAGAGAGAGAGGGCTTAAAAGTGCTTAAATTGCAAAGAGTAGAAAATGAGGAGTGGCTCCATGCCCAGCTCTTCCTTTGATGTAGCTTGGTGGCAAAACATACATTTTGCATACTATGCGCATGGAAACAACCATAGGATATGTGGCAGCAGATAATGAGAAACCCCCATTCTGTCTGTGGTATTGGAAAGCAACTGCAGCCCGAAGAGGAGAGTTTGGTAATGCCAAACTCTCATCACCCAGAGAGTTTTCCCCAATGCTTTCCTTAATCCTGGAGAGAAATGGATAGTGGGTGGCCCTTAAGGGTTCTGTCCTTGCCCCAATATAGGTCAATCTATCTATATATATAAAATCCAAAAGGGCGTCGTTAGGGGCCGCAAAACGCGAAAACCCCCGGACAAAAAATCACCAAACTTGGCGTACGCATACCTCAAACCACAAGGTATGCAGAACACTCATCACAACTCAAAAAAACATAACAACAAACTCACAATTACACAACCAAACGGAGCATGCGCAGAGGAGTCCCGGCGCTAGTCGCCCGGCGCGCGCACATGGCCGCACCACGCCCCCTCTGTGCAAGCCACGCCCCCTCCCATCGCCGCCCCGCCCCGCCCCTTCCCCCATGCCAAACCGAGCGCGGCCTAGGCGCCGATGCTGAAGCCCCAGCCTGGGAGTGGGAGCTTGCCGCCTGTGCACGCTGGGGGCCGGCCTGGTGCACATGCAGCGCGGGGGGCTGTCCACCTTCCACGGGCCCGGACACCTGGTGGCCTTCCCAGGGCTGGACCAGCGGAGGCTGCCCGGGAGGCCCCCGCTGCGCACCTTCATGGCCCCCCTGGGAGAGGCCGCAATCCGCCCCTCCCAAGGACAGCCCTTCGGCCTCCGCCACGCCCGGCCCAGGCCGCCCCTGCACACCAGCGTCTGGCTCCAGGGAAGGAAGGATGCCGCCATCGGAGACTATGAGGAACGGGAAGGAGGGAAGGAAGCGGGTGAGGGAAAGAAGGACGGAAATGAGGGGAAGGGGTGTAAATAGGAAGGAAGGAAGGAAGGAAGGAAGGAAGGAAGGAAGAAAAGTGGGAAGGGGAAGGGAAGGTGTAGGAACGAAGGAAGGAAGGAAAGAAGGAAGGCAGTTATATCAGAGAAGAAAGGTAGGAAATAAACAAAAGGAGGGAAGGGGAAGGGAAGGTGTATGAAAAAAGGAAGGAAGGAGAAGTTGGGAAAGTATATGAGGGAAGAAAGGTAGGAAAGAAAGAAGAAAGAGAGAGTAGGAGCATGGGAAAGAAGGGAGAAAGGAAGGAAGAAGAAGAGAGAGAGAAAGGAAGGGAGGAACCAAAGAGCAAGGAAAGCAAGGAAAGAAACAACAGAAACAAAGGGAAGGGCGAGGAAAGAAAGCCAATATGAATCCTCCAAACTCAAAAAGGGCAGGAGGGAAGGAGGGCAGGGAGCGGAGGATGAGAGGAGGCGGTCAGCGGAGGAGGAGGGAGGGAGGGGGGTGCAAGGGAACTACATCCTTTCCTAAGAAAGAAAGAAAGAAAGATAAGAAAGAAAGAGAGATAATAGAAAGACTAAAGAAAGAAGAAGAAAGCAAAAAAAGACGGAACCAGAGAGAAGAAGGAAAGGAGGAGGGATAAGAGACTTCTAAGAGAGGGAAGAAAGGAGACAAAGAGGAAGGAAAAGAAAAAGGGAGGAGGAAGGAAAGAGGTACAGAAGGAAGGAGGAGAGAAGGAAAGAAAAAAGGGAAGGGAGGAAAGACGCAGCAAAGGAAAAAGAGAAAGAAGGAGAGAAAGACGCAGGGAAGGAAATAAATAAGGAGAAGGAAGGATGAAAGCAAACAGCTAAGGAAGGAAGTAAACAGGTAGAGAAGGAAGAAAGGAAAGAAGAAAACGGAATGAAGGAAGGAGTGAAAGAAGCAGAGAAAGAGAGAGAGAAGGCTGGCCACAGCAACGCATGGCAAGGAATGGCTAGTCTATATAAATAAAAATGTAATGTTCATTTGTGGGATTAACAGAACTCAAAAATGGGATGAAGTCAGATTGCTGGAGTTCCCTCCTTTCAGGACACTTCTGGGTTTTTTTCCAACCATGGAGGGCTATGCATGATGGCCAGAAGTAATTTTAACTCATGTGATGAGCTCAGTGCCTCTCCGTGCTTGAAAAGAGGCCGAAGTGTCCTCCCAGGGGGAAATGTCTCAATGGGATGAGGTCAGATTGCTGGAGTTCCCTCCTTTCAGGACACTTCTGGGTTTTTTTCCAACAATGGAGGGCTATGCATGATGGCCAGAAGTAATTTTAACCCACGTGATGAGCTCAGTGCCTCTCCATGCTTGAAAAGAGGCCGAAGTGTCCTCCCAGGGAGAAATGTCTCAATGGGATGAGGTCAGATTGCTGGAGTTCCCTCCTATCAGGACACTTCTGGGATTTTTTCCAACCATGGAGGGCTATGCATGATGGCCAGAAGTAATTTTAACTCATGTGATGAGCTCAGTGCCTCTCCGTGCTTGAAAAGAGGCCGAAATGTCCTCCCAGGGGGAAATGTCTCAATGGGATGAGGTCAGATTGCTGGAGTTCCCTCCTTTCAGGACACTTCTGGGTTTTTTTCCAACAATGGAGGGCTATGCATGATGGCCAGAAGTAATTTTAACTCACGTGATGAGCTCAGTGCCTCTCCATGCTTGAAAAGAGGCCGAAGTGTCCTCCCAGGGAGAAATGTCTCAATGGGATGAGGTCAGATTGCTGGAGTTCCCTCCTTTCAGGACACTTCTGGTTTTTTTCCAACAATGGAGGGCTATGCATAATGGCCAGAAGTAATTTTAACTCACGTGATGAGCTCAGTGCCTCTCCGTGCTTGAAAAGAGGTCGAAGTGTTCTACCAGGGAGAAGTGTCCTAATGTGATAAGGTGGTAAAACAAGGAAAACAACAGTCCTACTATATTTTGCACTAGTCAGACCTCATCTGGAGTAATACATTCAGTTCCATGCATTTTATTTTAGGAAGGATATAGACAAGTTGGAGCAAGTTAAGAGAAGGCAACAAGGATGATTAGAGGTACAAAGAATTAAAAAAATGAGAGAGTTTGTAAAGAGAAGATTGAAGGGTAACAGGAATCCACCCTTTAAATTCCTCAGGTGTTGTCACAGAGAGGGGAGGACTGCCCAAAGGTCTACTGATGTGGTACATTGAACTTCGGAAATAACTTCTTGACAGTAAGAGCAGTTTGGCAATGGAAACAAGTATCCAGAGCAGTGGTTCTCAACCTGGGGTCCCCAGATGTTTTTGGCCTTCAACTCCCAGAAATCCTAACAGCTGGTAAACTGGCTGAGATTTCTGGGAGTTGTAGGCCAAAAACATCTGGGGACCCCAGGTTGGGAACCAATGATCTAGAGAACTTGTTGGACATCTTCAAACAGAGGCTGGATACCGTTCCCCCGAAAATAAGACATATCCATAAAATAAGCCATAGCAGGATTTCTAAGCATTTGCACAATATAAGCCATATCCTGAAAATAAGACCTAGTGATAGGTGTGGCTATGCAGCATACAAGGTTAGCTCCCTCTATCAGGTCCCGGTCATTCTGTGCGTATTGCAAACTGAGGCATAGAGGGAGACATAGACAGTGAAAGGAAAAGTCTCTTCAGGGAAGTGAGGAGCTGGGCACTCTGCTTTAGGTGTTGTGTGTCCTCAGGGGAAAGAAGTAAAGCTCTGGCTGCCATTTTACTCAGCACTGTGGGTCTATCTCTCCCAGCACTGGCCAGCAACAGTCTATGAGTCTCTCTTACCCCCCACAAACACCAGTAAAGCTGCTGCTCCCCAGCACTGACCAGCAATAATAATAATAATAATAATAATAATAATAATAATAATAATAATTGTTATTTATACCCCACCACCATCTCCCCAAGGGGACTCAGGGAGGCTTACATGAGGCCAAGCCAGACAATACAATACAGCAGTATAAACCAACAATAATATTAAACCAAAAAATAAAAATACAATGCAAACCCATTATAAATAACACATCAGCAATAAAACACAACATATTAAGTAACACAAGGATCCAACACTGTGGGCAGGGCCTAATGTCATAGATTTTAAAAAAATTAAAACACTGGGTGTGGCAGCAATAAAATGAGTCTAAATAGAGGTTTTAGAGGGTGAGGTAGGGTTGATTTCCCCGACTGGTAGAGTAAAGTGCTTCAGAGGACATTTTGCAGAGAACTGGTCAGATCAGGGAATTATTGGTCTTTCAATCAGGGAAGGCACATTGGAACAACCACATTTTCAAGCTCCTCCTAAAGACTGCCAGTGTGGGGGCTTGCCTAATATCCTTAAGGAGCGAGTGCCAGAGTCGAGGGGCCGTCACAGAAAAGGCCCTCTCCCTCGTCCCCACCAGTCGCACCTGCAAAGGGGGTGGGAGCGAGAGAAGGGCTTCTCCAGACGATAAAAGAGATCGCGTGGGTTCGTAAACGGAAATGTGGTCAAGCAGGTAGGCAGGTCCCAAACGGTTCAGGGCTTTGTAGGTAAGAACCTGCACCTTGAATTGGGACCGGAAAATGAATGGCAGCTAGTGGAGCTCCTTAAATAGGGGGGTTGACCACTCCCTGTAATTCGCTCCAGTTAGCAATCTAGCTGCCGCCCGTTGGACCAGCTGAAATTTCCAAATTTGTTATTTGGGAGTTGTAGTTTCTGGGATTTATAGTTCACCCACAATCAAAGAGCATTCTGAACTCCACCAATGGTGGAATTGAACCAAACTTAGCAAACAGAACTCCTGTGACCAACAGAAAATACTGGAAGGGTCTGGTGGGCATTCAACTTGAGTCTGGGAGTTGTAGTTCACCTAAATCTAGAAAGCACTGTGAACTGAAACAATGATGGATCTAGACCAAACTAGGCACGAATACTCCATATGTTGAAATGCGAACACTGGTGGAGTTTGGGGAAAATAGACCTTGACATCTGGGAGCTGTAGTTTCTGGGATTTATAGTTCACCTACAATCAAAGAGCATTCTGAACCCCACCAATGATAGAATTGCACTAAACTTCCCACACAGAACCCCCATGACCAACAGAAACACTGTGTTTTCTGATGGTCTTTGGCCCCTCACACCCTCACGACCCCCCCCCCCCCCCCCCGGGATCCCGACCCCCAGGTTGAGAAACACTGCTTTAGCTGAAAATCTTTTTTTTATTATTATTATTATTATTATTATTATTATTATTATTATTATTAAACTTTATTTGTACCCCACTAGCATCTCCCGAAGGACTCAATGCGGCTTACAAAGGCCAAGGCCTCAACACACAATATAACAATACAAAACCTAAGCAAATTAAAAACAATTAAAGCAATATAAACAACAAGCAATAAACAATACACTAAGACACAATAAAACTGGGCCGGGCCAGAGTAATGGGTACAGGATTAAAAGTGCTGATGTGACAGGTGGTATATAAGGCTTATAGGGCAAGTGCAGTGTGCAGTGTGCGGCAATCTTAGTTCTAATAAAGTGCTTATGGGACTTGGTATTGGAGATTTCCTATTCTGGGAAGGCACATCGGAACAGCCAGGTCTTCAAGTTCTTTCTAAAGACTGCCAGTGTAGGGGACTGTCTAAGATCTTTGGGGAGGGTGTTCCAGAGTCGGGGGGCCACCACAGAAAAGGCCCTGTCTCGTGTCCCCACCAGACGCGCTTGCGACGCAGGCGGGATCACGAGCAGGGCCTCTCCAGATGACCGAAGTGAACGCGTGGGTTCGTAGCTGGAGCCCATGGCCTATGAGGCCCCTTCCCACATTCCGATTCACTCTCTCTTTGACACTGTTAAAATCCAAAAAGGCTA
The DNA here is from genome assembly GCF_025583915.1 of Anolis sagrei ordinatus. Lineage (NCBI taxonomy): Eukaryota > Metazoa > Chordata > Lepidosauria > Squamata > Anolidae > Anolis > Anolis sagrei. The sequence continues at coordinate 30,495,287 of NW_026847771.1, read as the reverse complement.
AATTTAAAGGAGGTTTAGAGAGAGGAAGAAAACGTATCATGGCCCTAAATTCTGGGACTATCCCTGGTTCAAAAGAAGACTTCTCAAGTGTATGAAATAGTATTTGCAGACCATATTCCACAATCTTTCAGAAATGAGTTGTTTTACTTCCTGTCCCCTTAAAGGTTCAGCCTGCAGAAATCAAGCCAGTCAGCTGTACAAGCCTCAAAGGAGTGATCCAGCTGCAGTTCAGGCATGCACCATCTCCTCCAAAAGAAAAACACACGGGTGGGAATGCCAAAATCTCAAAGAAAGGATGAAATTCAATATATATATTTTCCTACAAAGAGAGCATTCCCAGAGAGAAGAAGGAGGGGACATCACTGCATTTGCAGCTGGGCTGACCTCACAGAGCCCCCCTCTGTGGCTGCGTTAGACAGACCCTATGGAGCCTCTCTACACATGGTGCTTCCAAAGTGGCTCCGTAAGCCAGTTTGAATCTTTGCCAGCTGTTCAAAAAAAAAAAGAGAGAGAGAAGCCTTGGAAACTCTCCCTCTGCTTCACATGCTGGAGTAAAAATCAATGGGAACCATTCTCCATCTCCTGGCACTCAATGAAGTGGGAACGGGTTGGTACGGCACGAACGAGTGTAGCCAACTGGCAAGGAGAACCGAGCCAAGAAGGAGAGCAATGAAATCGAAAGTCAGTACCAGTAAAAGAGGGAAAGAAAAGGAGGGACAGAGAGGTGTGGAGAAAGACAGAGAGATCTGAGCTCTAAGAGTGCAAGAAGACGGGCAAATCTCAGTGGGAATAACTGAGCAGCTGCCTCATCAAAAAGGCCAGGATTCCCTAAACAGGCACTAAGCCAGAATTGCAGGGTATGCCCTGCTCCAGGTCCTTTCCTGGCCATTCAAATGTCACAATTCTGGCAGATGGTAACACAGTCTCTCTATACCAGTGTTTCTCAACCTGGGGGTCGGGACCCCTGGGGGGGTCGCGAGGGGGTGTTAGAGGGGTCCCCAAAGATCATCAGAATATACAATATTTTCTGTTGGTCATGGGGGTTCTGTGTGGGAAGTTTGGCCTAATTCTATCATTGGTGGGGATCTGAATGCTCTTTGATTGTAGGTGAACTATAAATCCCAGCAACTACAACTCCCAAATGTCAAGGTCTATTTTCCCCAAACTCCATATTTGGACGTATTGAGTGTTTGTGCCTAGTTTGGTCCAGATTGATCATTGTTTGAGTCCACAGTGCTCTCTGGATTTAGGTGAACTACAACTCCCAAACTCAAGGTCAATGCCCACCAAGCCATTCTAGCATTTTCTGTTGGTCATGGGATTTCTGTGTGGCCAGGTCTGATTCAATTCCATCGTTGGTGGAGTTCAGAAAGCTCTTTGATTGTAGGTGAACTATAAACCCCAGGAACTACAACTCCCAAATGACAACATCAATCTCCTCCAACCCCACCAGTATTCAGATTTGGGCGTATCGGGTATTTGTGCTAAATTTGGTCCAGTGAATGAAAATCCATCCTGCATATCAGATATTTACATTACAATTCATAACAGTAGCGAAATTACAGTTATGAAGTAGCAACAAAAATAATGTTATGGTTGGGGGTCACCACAACATAAAGAACTGTATTAAGGGGTCGCGACATTAGGTAGGTTGAGAACCACTGCTCTATACCAAGCATGGGCCAACTTCGGCCCTTCAGGTGTTTTGTACTTCAATTCCCACAATTCTTAGCATCCTACCTGGAGGGCTGAAGTTGGCCCATGCCTGCTCTATACATTATCTTGTGTCAAATCATTTATTTCGGTCATAGACCCGCATAGGAAATAAAAGTCACAGTTTCATACGAACTTAGTACGTTTAGGACATTTAAAATGTAAATATAAATGCTGAAGTGCAATAGGGGGTGAGGGAGTGGAAGGGGAAACAGAGTAAAAACAATGCACAGGTCTATCCGCAAATTATAGAACCAAGGAAGATGATTACTGGATACACAGTTAATTTTTGGAACCAGTCATCTCCTGACAGATTTTGTATGCAAAACTTTGCAACATTGTAGGTTGTAGTAGGTTTTTTTTCGGGCTATATGGCCATGTTCTAGAGGCATTTCTCCTGACGTTTCACCTGCATCTATGGCAAGCATCCTCACTACCTCTGAGGATGCTTACCATAGATGCAGGCAAAACGTCAGGAGAAATGCCTCTAGAACATGGCCATATAGCCCGAAAAAACCTACAACAACCCAGTGATTCCGGCCATGAAAGCCTTCGACAATTCATTGTAGGTTGTAGCTGAATTAGTATCTACAAGTAGCAGAGAAGTATAAAATTGCCCATTTTCCCTCCCAGGTCATGGTGGCAGTTCTTTAAGATAAGGAAAAGTAGAGAAGGGGTTTTTTTTAACCACAACTTTCAAAATTCTGCACTTTGTACATTCCTAAGTGCTCTTTGTGACACCTATCAGATCCATGCACTCAAGAAGAGTCCAAAATGTCAGTTAAGAGCAGACTTTAGGATCTTGACTTTCCTAATCTGACTTTTGCAGCAAATACCACTTGTTCCCCTACCACACCATTAATTCCATGTGAGTGTGGCATCATGGCAGCATATCTTCACTTATTTTGATCCATCCCACCCAGAGGAGAGATTGGCGACTGCAAGATGTAATGTGCTGCCATCATCAGCTCTTTTGGATGGGAGATATAAAAACATGGAACGTTCCAAAAGAATTTTTTCTTGTGACTTTTTCTCTGTTGAATCAATTCACCATTCTCTTTTTGTTTGCACCAAATATGATAATATGCAGATGAAATACAAGAATTCTACTTTTTCAGAGTATCCCCAATGGCAAGGGTGTTGTAAAATTCCATTTCTTCTGAACAACTCTGATGCATTCTTTTGTGACACTGTTGCGTGTTCCAATGAACCTGCGGGCACAACGACTGGAGTTGTGCACTCCCAGGAGTGGCCGCGGGGGAGGTTCCAGGCCAAGCACAGTCCGAAGACCCAAAGACCTCAATGGCAGAGCAGGCAAAGGATAACATGGTACATGTTACAACGGCTGTGAAGGTGGAAGAAGGCTGCAACAGATTGAGAAGCCACAGTCATCTTGGTAAACTATGGCACTCGAGGAACCTCACTCTGTGAAGACTGTGTGTTGATCAGTGTGCACTGACCTCCACACATTAAAAAAATTCACACACAGACGTCTTCCAAGGGAAAAACAAAACAAACCAACCAAAGTTCCATGGCGATCAGCGAGTGGCGACAGGGGCAGGACTGTGAAATCTGGAAGTCCCTAGTCACAGACTGGCACACAGGCGGTGGATACGGACTCAGTTGTTCCATCTCAAGGTCCAAGGCAGTTGAGTAGTTCGGCAGCTGTATCCATGACTGAGCAGCCCTTTTGAGGATCCACTCTATTCACCCCACATGGGGAAGGGGCTAGAAAAGCTGCCTGAAACATAGTCTGCCTCTCTTATCCCTGACTGGACTGCCACGTCCAGTGGGGTCACCACCCTGCAGCCAAAAAAGTAAAATGAACTTCGGAATATGAAACGTACGAACACTGATGGACAACACCGACAGTGAACGCCCCGAACGCAGAACAGCCATCATTGCAAGGGAGCTGGGTTGCTTTAACATCAACATAACAGCACTTCAGGAGACCCGGAGAGCAGGAGAGGGACAGCTGAAAGAAGAAAAAGGAAGCTACACCTTCTTCTGGAAGGGACTGCCTGAAGAAGACCAAAGAATGCACGAAGTTGGCTTTGCTTTTGCTATCAGAAATGATCTGGTGAAACATCTGACCGAAGCACCCACTGGCATCAATGAACTATTCTCAACCCTCCGAACTGAACTTGCCAAAAACCAACAGGCAACCATCAAAAACCAACAGGCAACCATCATAAGTGCCTATGCACTAATACTAGATGATGATGAAGACATCAAGGAAAATTTTTACTGTCAGCTGGACACCGTCCTATCGGAGATACCTAAGGAGAATAAAATCATCCTCCTGGGGGACTTTAATGCAAGAGTCGGGCAAGACTTTGACCTGTGGCCAGGGACCATAGGAAAATATGGGGTTGGAAACAGCAAGTCGAACGGCATCCTGCTTCTCACCAAATTTGCGGAACACAATCTTATCATCACCAACACGCTCTTCCTCCAGAAAAACAAGTTCAAGACATCATGGAAGCCCCCACGGTCAAAGCATTGGCACCTCTTTGACTACGTAATCACATGGGCCAGAGACCGCCGTGAAGTGCTTCTCACAAGAACCATGACAGGTGCTAACGACTGCTGGACAGACCACAGGCTAATCCGATCCACAATGGCTATCTAGAGCACCCCCAAGCGCAGACTCCAAGGAAGAAAGACAAGGTAAAAAATGAACACCCAAGCCCTTCAGGAGCCCTCCAATTGAGCCCATCTCCAAACAGCACTCAAAGATCATCTACCCACAGGACACCCCGAAAATGTTGAGGAACATTGGGACAAACTGAAGACCTCCATCATCACAGCCTGCAAAGAAATTATTGGATACCAAACCAAGAAACATCATGATTGGTTTGACGAAAATGACAACGAGATCCAACAGCTAATTGACAAGAAAAGGAAAGCCTTCCAAACATGGCAGAGAGACATCAACTGTGCTGCTAAGAAAAAGGTCTACGCCAGTGCAAAAGCTGAGGTCCAAAGAAGGACAAGAGAACTCAAGAACATCTGGTGGACAAAGAAGGCTGAAGAAATTCAACACCTGGCAGATATCCATGATGCTCAGGGATTTTTCAAAGCCACAAAGGTCATCTATGGACCGAGAAACCATGGCATACAGCCTCTACGCTCATCAGATGGAACCAAACTTCTGGTGGATAAAAAATCAATTGCACTACGTTGGAAAGAACACTACCAAAGCCAACCCCGACCGGGACCGCCTTCCACTTGGAAACCGATGCCCTCACTGTGGGAGAAGATGCAGATCAAGAATAGGGCTCCACAGTCACCTACGGACCCACCACCAGGATACTACACTTAGAGGACCATCATCCTTGGACTACGAGGGATTGCCTACGTAAATTTTATTATTCTTGAGTAACTTTTAAGTATATTTTCTTTTTACCTGTGACTTCCTCTTGTTGGATATACCTGTGTTGTGATGTTGTTGTTGCATGCAAGTAAATGCTGTGAGTCAAATGTGAGTAGCTGTGTTGATCAATATCAGGTCTAACAGCTTTCATTTTCTCCAGTATTAGCTGGTTTGTGAGGCTAACTGTGGATTTAAACCCATCTAGGCCATCCCACAATACCTTGCATTCCAACAGGGATGGCTGGCAACGTGATATCGTTGCAGAGAAAATCCACACCAAACCCTGGAAACTCACTTGGGAACACTGCAATCTCTCAGCCTCTGAGGAAGAAAAGGCAAATCCCTTCTGAACAGATCTTGCCAATAAAACCCCATGATCGGTTGGTTCATCTTAGGATCGCCATAAGTTGGAAATTACAGGACAATAACAACCTCCAGGTCCTTTTCACATAGACTGTTCTCAAGCCAAGTGTCACGTAGCCTCCTACAAGGTGGGTAACACATCAAAACATCCAGGCGTCCCCTGGGCAACGTCCTTGCAGACGTCCAATTCTCTCACACCAGAAGAGACTTGCAGTTTCTCAAGTTGCCCCTGACACGACCAAAAAAACCCAATTCTGTTGACATTCATTTTGCTAGCTTTGGCTCAGCGCTCTAATCTGTCATGGTCATTTTGAATTCAAATCCTTTTTTCTAGGGTTTTCCTATCCCTTCCAGTTTGGTGTCATCTGCAAATCTGATGTGAATGCCCAGGTTTTCCATAAAGATGTCAAACAACAGCAGGTGCAGGGCACAACCCACTGGATACTTCTTTCCAGAACAAATAGGGAACCAATAGTGAGTACTCTTTGGGTTTGCCTGTCAACCAGTTTAAAAACCATCTAAACTGTCTAATCCACATTTTATTAGCTTTTCCGCAAGACTGTCACGGGCGGCCTGTCAAGACTTGAAATCAAAATATACTCCAACCACAGCATTTTCCTGATCTACCGATTTTGTAATTCGGACCAAGAAACAGACAAAATTAGTTTGTTAGGAGGTGCTTTTGATAAACCACACGCAGCCTCATGGTAATCACAGCATCTTTCTAAGTAGTCACAATTTTAATGAAAATGTTTTGGCAAACAGAAGGGGAAATATAATATATAAGACATAAAGCTAATAATCATGTATAACTATGTCTCCACGATTGCATCTCCCCCTACGAACCAGCACTGACTCTTAGATCTGCCAGGGAGGCCCTTCACTCACTTCCACCACCTTCCCAAGTGCGGTTGGTGGGGATGAGGGAGAGGACATTCTCAGTGGTGGCCCCCCACTTCTGGAATGCCCTCCCCATTGAGTTAAGACTAGCCCCGTCACTATCCTCTTTCCATTAGGACCTGAAAACCTGGGATTCCAATAGGCTTCTGGAAATGATTAACTCCATGTCCTACCATGGCCATTGGTTAGGTCCCCGTTCTGTGCTTTACCCACTTCCCCAGCCCCCTACTACCACATTGTACTAGCCATGGTCCAGCCCTCTTACAGCTATTCAGCAGGCCTGGGAAATGAATAGTTAGGGCCATTAGATAGGGCCCTGTTTCTGCACTTGACCCATGTCCCCTGCCCTATGTTTTTCCATTGGCCCAACCCCCTTATAGCTGTGCAGCAGGCCTTGGAAAAAACACCAGGTCCCACCCTGACCATCAGGCAGGACCTTGCTTGCACCTTACCACTCCCCGGGCCCTAGTCTACTTCGTTCTGCAAGTCCAACCCTCTCATAGTTGCTGAGGCCCACTTTGAAACTCTGGTCATTGATAACTGACCTTGCCTGATGGATATAGTACTGAACTGGCTTTTAATTTGCATAGGTGTGTCTATTATATAGTATGATGTTTAGTTTTTTTAATGATTTTTTTCAATGAATATTCAGTATGTCTGTATGGAAGTGCAATGTTCTGCCTATGTTGGAAACCACCTTGAGTCCCCTCGGAGAGATAGAGCAGTATATCAATAAAGTTTTATATTATTTATTTATAAAGCAATCACTGGAGACGTAGACATCAAGAATCAAGACAAACCTGTCGTTTCATGGCTAGAAGAGTGCATTGCCCCAAAGATGCTCTTGGGGCCCTTCTTCTGGAGGAGTCAAACTGAGTGTCATCTGCAGACTGGGCTCCTAAAACTCTGTATGATTTCTTCCAGAAATTCCATGCATACAAAAAGTAACACAGGGAAGAAAACAAAACATTGAAGGATTCCACACACCAATCTACAGGGGACCCCCAGGTTCACCCCTCCAAAATGGTTGAGATGGTAGAACAGAAGCTTTCCGAAGCTCTAGGTGCTCTCACTGCCTATTACAGGGAAAACCAGCTGATCCCCAACCCATCTAAAACACAGACATGTGCCTTTCATCTCAAGAACAGACAAGCAACCCGAACTCTGAAGATCACCTGGGAAGGAATCCCACTGGAGCATTGCAGCACACCCAAATACCTGGGAGCCACTCTGGACCGTGCTCTAACCTACAAGAAGCACTGCCTGAACATCAAGCAAAAAGTGGGTGCTAGAAACAATATCATACGAAAGCTGACTGGCACAACCTGGGGATCACAACCAGATACAGTGAAGACATCTGCCCTTGCGCTGTGCTACTCTGCTGCTGAGTATGCATGCCCAGTGTGGAACACATCTCACCACACTAAAACAGTGGATGTGGCTCTTAATGAGACATGCCGCATTATCACGGGGTTCCTGCGCCCTACAACACTGGAGAAATTACACTGCTTAGCCGGTATTGCACCACCTGACATCCGCCGGGATATAGCAGCCAATAGTGAAAGGACCAAGGCAGTGACATCTCCAGCTCATCCCCTGTTTGGGTATCAGCCAGCA
>NW_026847771.1:30324264-30486380 GCF_025583915.1 Anolis sagrei ordinatus | reverse complement strand
ATACTGGTCAAAGGACATTTAATCAACTACCAAACTCACAAATTTTGTATTTTTCTGGGTTTTTTTTGTTTTTTTTGCTTTGTTCTGTTAGAAATGTAATGTAATAGACTGATTGCACTGACACGATAAATAAAACCCCTCCAAAAGGATCAGAACTGTTGTATCATAGTGTTCTGAATTAGCGGTCTTGTGTCCAAATTTGGTGTCAATTCGTGCAGTGGTTTTTGAGTTCTTTTAACCCCAGAAACGAACATTACATTTTTATGTATATAGATTTATTTATTTAAAACTTTTGTATCCCAATCTTCTCTACCTCCGTAGAGGGACTCAGACTGGCTAACAGCAAGGATTCAATGCTAACAATACAATCTAAAACATCAACAATAAATTAAAATACATATAGACTAAAATACATAAAAGCCAGTTCGTCAAGATAAAATCATGTCCCACTCAGTCCACATATGTGGTCAATAACTGCAGTCAATTGCCAGTCTCCGCCATCATTCTAGGGATGCCTCGTTCCATAGCCAGGATTTCACTAGCTTCCTGAAGGTCAGGAGGGAGGGGACAGATCTTATCTCAATCAGGAGAGAGTTCCATAGCCAGGGGGCCAACACAGAAAAGGCCTTGTCTCTCATCCCCACCAGACGTGATTGCGAAGGTGGTGGGACCGAGAGCAGGGCCTCTCCAGAAGATCTTAACAGCCTTGATGGTTCATAGGGGAGAATACGTTCGAATAGGTAAACTGGGCCAGAACCGTATAGGATTTTATAGGTTAAAACCAGCACTTTGAATTGGGTTCAGAAGCTAATTGGCAGGCAGTAGAGCTGACGCAATAGAGGAGTTGTGCGCTCCCTGTACCCCGCTCCTGTTAGTAGCCTGGCTACCGAGCGTTGGACTAGTTGCAGCTTCCGAGCAGTCTTCATAGGCAACCCCACATAGAGAACGTTGCAGTAGTCTATACAGGATGTGACCAAAGCGTGGACCACTGTGGATCACCATCCGCCAGTGGTGTTTTGATTGTGCTTTTCCTGCATGGCACAATGGAGTTGGACTGGATGGCCCTTGGGGTCTCTTCTACCTCCGTAATTCTATGATTCTAAGATTCTAGACTTGCTTCAATAGAGAATACCATTAAGCACATGAACGTCTATTATATTATTATATCTATATATATATATATATATAAATGCTCTGTGCATAATGAGAACATTAAAAACAAAAGAACCAATGAACGAAATCACACCAAAGTCATGGAACGTGTGGTGGCCTCACAACTCCAGGCATTCTTGGTAGACACGGATTATCTGGATCCCGGCACAGTCTGGCTTTAGGCCGGGGCATGGTACCGAGACAGCCTTGGTCGCCTTAGTGGATGATCTGCGTCGGGAGCTCGACAGGGGGAGTGTGTCCCTGTTGGTGCTGCTCGACCTCTCAGCGGCCTTCGATACCGTCGACCACGGTATCCTTCTGGGACGCCTCGCGGGGATGGGACTTGGAGGTACTGTTTTGCAGTGGCTCCGCTCATTCCTCGAGGGTCGGTCTCAGATGGTGTTATTGGGAGACTCCTGTTCAACCCCACAACCTTTGTCTTGTGGGGTTCCTCAGGGTTCAATACTGTCTCCCATGTTGTTTAACATCTACATGAAGCCGCTGGGCGAGATCATCCGGAGTTTCGGAGTGCGATGTCATCTGTACGCAGATGATGTCCAACTCTGTCACTCCTTTCACCTGCTACTAAGGAGGCTGTCGAGGTCCTGAACCGGTGCTTGGCCGCTGTGACGGTCTGGATGGGGGCGAACAAATTGAAATTGAATCCAGACAAGACAGAGGTACTCCTGGTTAGTCGTAAGGCCGAACAGGGTATAGGGTACAGCCTGTGTTAGACGGGGTCGCACTCCCCCTGAAGACACAGGTTCGCAGTTTGGGGGTGATCCTGGATTCATCGCTGAGCCTGGAACCCCAGGTTTCGGCGGTGACCAGGGGAGCCTTCGCACAGTTAAAACTTGTGCGCCAACTGCGACCGTACCTTGGGAAGTCTGACTTAGCTACGGTAGTCCACGCTCTGGTTACATCCCGCCTTGATTACTGCAACGCTCTCTACGTGGGGTTGCCTTTGAAGACAGTCCGGAAGCTCCAGTTAGTCCAACGGGCGGCAGCCATGATTTTAACAGGAGCTGATCGCAGGGAGCATACAACTCCCTTGCTGAACCAGCTCCACTGGCTGCCGATATCCTACCGGGCTCAATTCAAAGTGCTGGCGTTGGCCTTTAAAGCCCTAAACGGTTCTGGCCCAACTTATCTATCTGAACGTATCTCAGCCTATCAGCCCACCAGGACCCTAAGATCTTCCGGAGAGTCCCTTCTCTCTATCCCTCCAGCTTCAGAAGTGCGGCTGGCGGGAACGAGAGATAGGGCCTTCTCTGTGGTGGCCCCCCGGCTTTGGAACACCCTCCCTATAGAGGTACGATCAGCCTCTTCGCTGATGGTGTTTAGGAAGAGACTCAAAACATGGCTGTTCAAACAAGCATTCGGCTAATCTGTGGCAATTCGAATATTGATGACTAAGGACAGGAAACATGGACAACGAATTCTGGATTGCGATTTCAACTCGAGATATATGGGATTATTATTGGTGGCCCAATAATTTGTTATTGAATTTGTTATTATATGTGTATATGTTTTTAAATTGTAGATTGTTTTAACTGCTGTAAACCGCAATGAGTCGCCGTTCTAGGCTGAGATATTAGCGGTATACAAGTGTATCAAATAAATAAATCAATTTGGCAACAAAACCTCTCACAACACAAGGAGTGACCATCACTCAAAAATTATGATTTTGTCATTTGGGAGTTGTAGTTGCTGGGATTTATAGTTCACCTACAATCAAAGAGCATTCTGAACTCCATCAACGATGGAATTGAACCAAACTTGGCACACAGAACTCCCATGACCAACAGAAAATACTGGAAGGGTTTGGTGGGCATTGACCTTGAGTTTGGGAGTTGTAGTTCACCTACATCCAGAGAGCACTGTGGACTCAAACAATGATGATCTGGACCAAACTCGGCACAAGCACTCAATATGCCCAAATATGAACACAGATGGAGATTGAGGGAAATAGACCTTGACATTTGGGAGTTGTAGTTACTGGGATTTATAGTCCACCTACAATCAGGGAGCATTCTGAACCCAACCAACAACATAATTGGGGCAAACTTCCCACACAGAACCCCCATACTTAAGGGCATCCAGTCCAACTCCCTTCACCAGGATAAGAAAACGTAATAAAAGCCCCATCCAGACATAGATATAAATAGATATATATGATTCACACACACACAGATTTAGTATCATAGATTTGAAAGGGACCCCTAAAGAAGGATAATTATATGTTGCACGTTCCAGAGGAGGCAAACCAGACAATCTCCACATCAACACTGACAAAGAAACAACAAGAAATACTGTTTACCCACAAGCATAAATTACATATATTAGAAACCAACACCTTCTCATTACTTTATTTTCCAGATCACCAGACTGGGCCACAGCAACGAGTGGCAAGGGACCGCTAGTTTTTTATATTTCCCTTTTTCAGAGGACCTAGAATCACTAAGAATGAAAGAACTGCAAGTACAGTTTATTCCAAAGCTCCGCCATGAAATCTAGCCATCATGTTTTCCTTTGCATTTTTTATTTTAACCTCACTATCCTCTTGTCAGGTAGGTTCAATTGAAACCGGTACAAAATAACCTTCATGGTAAGTGGTGGGTTTGGATCCTGGTCCCTCTGGAGATGTATCCCGCCCTCAAGGCCAAACCACTCAAGGTGAAGCGTTACCTTGAAATCTTCAGTCTAACATTAGAATCAGTCAACCTTTTGACTAACCTGATATATAGCAGCAAGCCAGGGCAAATATTTCCTCTGAAGCAATACAAACAAAAAGTCGGATTACATGTAAACAGAGGAAATGTTAGCCTCAGGTTTGATAAGATTAGGTTCAAGTCCCAACTGAGCCACAAAGTTTGCAGGGTGACCTTAGACCACGCATGGGCAAACTTGGCCCCTCCAGGTGTTTTGGACTTCAACAGTGTACCGGCTGTTAGGAATTGTGGGAGTTGAAGTCCAAAACACCTGGAGGGTCCAAGTTCACCCATGCCTGCCTTAGACCAAGCACATACTGCTGGCTGACCCTACGTCATAGGACCGCAATGAAAAATACATTGGGGAACCTAGAACAGGAAAGACAGGCCATCAATTCAATAAAGCAGAGTATTTGGCCCAGCCATTAGTTTTTAAATGCGTTGTGTTATTGTTATTGTTTTTGCTATTTTGCCATGAGTTTTGTATTGTTTTTGTATTATTGCTGTTATTGTTATTGTTGTGTTTGGGCTCGGCCTCATGTAAGCCGCACCGAGTCCCTCGAGAGATGGTAAGGTAAAGGTAAAGGTAGTCCCCTGACATTAAGTCCAGTCATGTCTGACTCTGGGGTGTGGTGCTCATCTCCATTTCTAAGACGAAGAGCCAGCGTTGTCCGTAGACACCTCCAAGGTCATGTGGCCGGCATGACTGCATGGAGCGCCGTTACCTTCCCGCCGGAGCGGTACCTATTGATCTACTCACATTTGCATGTTTTCGAACTGCTAGGTTGGCAGAAGCTAGGGCTGACAGCAGAAGCTCATGCTGCTCCCCGGAATCGAACCTGCGACCTTTCGATCAACAAGCTCAGCAGCTCAGTGCTTTAACCCACTGTGCCACCGGGGGCTCCTGAGAGATGGTAGCGGGGTACAAATAAAGTCTTATTATTATTATTATTATTATTATTATTATTATTATTTGCATTATAAGAATTTTTTTTCACATTCATACCTTCATCTTTGTTGGAATTAGGAGCACAGGGCCCACAGGAGAGTGGAAAAAATAGATTACCATCTATTGCTAAATCTTTTTGGATTATAAATCTACTCTCCTTATTCCCTGATTTTTTTTTGTCTATACTTTTAATGTGTTTCTACAATTCAGGAGAATGATGCTTTTCTCTGTGAGAAATCCGACTCAAAAAGTGCAGGGCTTCAAGGTCAGTCAGAGGAGCCAGAAACTGCAACATTAGATAAGGAGTCAGGCACTGAGATACAAAAGGCTCTCAGGAGAAAACACCTGGGGTTACGGAGATAAACAAAGGTCTTGGTTTACAGAGCAGAAAAGAAAATAGGCATTGTAGGCCTGAGCAATTACATGGGAAAGTTGGGAGAGGTTTAGTGTTTGCTAATATTCTGGGCTCTTCTGTGGTGCTGTGGTCATAGGTGTTCCCAGGCCTGGAGTGCAATAATGCCTCTCTATTTCTCTTTGGTTGGACCTCTTCACTTGGAATATCACTGTGTCCAGTTCTGGGCCCCATAGTTTGACAGAGATATTGGCTGGAAGGAGCCCAGAGGAAGAGGGTGATCAAAGGTCTGGAGACCATGAATCCCTATGAGGAGCATCTTAAAGAACTGGGCAAGTTTAGCCTGCAGAAGAGAAGGTTGAAGGGGGGACATGAGACCCATATATAAATATGTGAAAGGGTGTCTTAAGGAAGAGGGAGCAGGTTTGTTTTCTGCTGCCCTGGAAACTAGGACTCAATAGAGCCATGGGTTCAAATGACAAGAAGGAGATTCCATTGAACATTAGGAAGAACTTCCTGACTGTAAGAAGAGATGTTCAGCATTGGAACTTTCTGCTTCGGAGCCTGGTGGAAACTCCTTCCTTGGAGGCTTTGGTCCCACGGCCAAAGCCTCCTGTTCATCATTCTGAAGGACAGGACAGAGGGGGTTGATCTCATCTCACCAGGGAGGAAGTTCCACAGTCAGGGGGCAATCACTGAGGAGGCCCTCTCTCTCGTCCCTACCAATTGCACCTATGACCATGGCGGGACCGAGAGCAGGGCTCCCCCAGAAGATCTTAGTCTCTGTCTTTGTAGTCTCACAGAAAAAAAATCTGCTGAAAGATCTCCATTTAAAGCTGTGCCCAGAATTTGAACCACGAGCAAGAAGGGAAATGCACTGTCGATATGCATAATGGCACAAAACTAGGAAGAACACCTCCGTTACAGGGAGAGTCCTGATCTCTGAATGGCATGTCCTCAACTCATGCAATCCAAGCACACTGGACTAGGACTCCTATCATCTCCAACCGACATGTATCAGGAGAATACGTTTTGCAGCCTAAAATAGGAAGTGCCTCCCACCCCCCAATCAAATTGCATAACATTTGGTTGACCAAACGAATGTGGCAACTGTCTTTCCTGTTAGACAGTTGCTGCATAATAGTAGACAAATTATGGCAGCAGTCCTTTCCAGAAGCAGCAGCAAAATCCATTCACACGCAGAACTCAACAAAAACTTTAAATTCCAAAGAAAGTGACTTAAGGATGTAAACACTCCAGTTAAAAAAAAATGGAAAGATGCCTGCCATTCAACTATTTGAAATGGGAAACAAAATGTCACAAGGACGGAGAATATAACCAACAAGACAGGACATTAAAATACATGTTGAATGCATGCTGTTGGCGATATTTCAAAGGGACTTGCAAAACCTCTTCCGGGTATCCCTTCCCTAAGAAAATCCTATGATATTCATGGAGTCATGAGTCAGCAGGTGACTTGAAGGCAGGTACACACACAAGCATTTGGATGTTTGACTATATAGCTTTGTGTGTGTGTGTAAGTCAGGTATGGATAGCTTTCGGTAGCATAGGGAAGGGTGAACATCCCCTGCGGTATTTCCTTTGCTGTCTGTTTCCCCTCTTCAGAAGATTTTGCTTCCCTTTCTGTCCCTGTGAGAACTGTATTCTGGAAAATGTGGCTTGCTGTGGGAACAAGGATTGGGGATAAAGCTTCAGTGGAGACCCCGTTTCCCCATGATAATAATCACTCTCCCAGGAGTGGATTTCCTTCTTTCCAAGGCCCCTTCCACACAGATGTATAAACTCCACACTGAACTGGATTATCTGAAAGTGTGAACTCGGATAACCCTGTTCAAGGCAGATATTGTGGATTTTCTGCCTTGATATTCTGGGTTATATGGCTGTGCAGAAGGGCCCCGAGAGGGAGATTTCTCTCTCTTCTTGTGGTCTAAACCGAGTTCTTAACTAGGAGTTGTTTGTAAGTCGGACGTTTGAAACTTAGGGACTGATGGTATATATATGTGTGTGTGTATGAGACAGAGATAGTACCCTAGATTTGGAAGGGACCCCCAAAAGCCATCCAGTCCAGCCCTGTTCTTAACTAGGAGTCATTTGTAAGTCGGATGTTTGTAACTCGGAGACTGCATGTATGTTTGTATGTATACACACACATGCACACTCACACCCACACACACCCACACACACCCATATATATCTGTGTGTGTATATATATATAACAAAAAGATCTGGGAGGGACCCCCAAAGGCCATCCAGTCAAGCCCTGTTCTTAACTAGGAGTCATTTTTCAGTCAGATGTTTGTAACTCAGGGACTGCCTGTATGTTTGTATGTATACACACACATGCACACTCACACCCACACACACCCATATATATCTGTGTGTGTATATATATATATAACAAAAAGATCTGGAAGGGAGCCCCAAAGGCCATCCAGTCCAGCCCTGTTCTTAACTAGGAGTCATTTGTAAGTCGGATGTTTGTAACTCAGGGACTGCTTGTATGTATACACACACATGCACACTCACACCCACACACCCACACACCCACATATATATGTGTGTGTGTATGTGTATGTATATAACAAAAAAGATCTGGATGGGAGTCCCAAAGGTCATCCAGTCCACCCCATTCTTAGGAATTGTTTGTAAGTCGGGTGTTTGTAATTTGGGGACTGCCTGTATGTACGCGTACACACATGTGTGTATGTTTGTGTGTGTGTGTGTATACAGCAGTCTCACTTATCCAACCTTAGCTCATCCAACCTTCTGTATTTTCCAACGCAATCTGTCTCCCCAGATCCACAGCTGTTTCAATACATGGTGATGTTTTGGTGCTAAATTCGTAAATACAATAATTACTCCATCCTGTTATTGTGTATTGAACTGCTTTTTCTGTCCATTTGTTGTAAAACAGGATGTTTTGGTGCTCAATTTGCAAAATCATACCATAATTTGACATTTCATAGGGTTTTCCTTCATCTCTCCTTATTATCCAACATTTTCGCTGATTCAACATTTAGGGTGGATAAGCAAGACTTTACTGTATATATATATATGAGACAGAGGTAAGTGTCCTAGATCTGGAATGGACCCTCAAAGGCCACCCAGTCCAGCCCCGTTCTGAACTAGGAGTGCCGCAGGGTTTCGTCCTGGGCCCGGTCCTGTTCAACATCTTTATTAATGACTTACATGATGGCTTAGAAGGCATGATCATCAAGTTTGCAAATGGCACCAAATTGGGAGGGGTAGCCAATACGCCAGGAGACAAAAGCAGAATTCAAAACAATCTGAACAGATTAAAGAGATGGACCAAAACCAACAAAATGAAGTTCAACAGCGACAAATGCAAGATACTCCACTTAGGCAGAAAAAACAAAATGCAAAGATACAGAATGGGGGACGCGTGGCTCGAGAGCAGTACGTGTGAAAAAGATCTTGGAGTCCTCATGGACAAGCCAACAATGTGATGCAGCAGCAAAAAAAGCCAATAGGATTTTGGCCTGCATCAATAGGAGCATAGTGTCTAGATCTAGGGAAGTCATGCCTTGGTTGGAATATTGTGTCCAATTCTGGGCACCACAATTCAAGAGCGACTCAAATGATCAAGGGTTTGGAGAACAAGCCCTATGAGGAGCGGCTTAAAGAGCTGGACATGTTTAGCCTGAAGAAGAGAAGGCTGAGAGGAGACATGATAGCCATGTATAAATACGTGAGAAGAAGTCATAGGGAAGAGGGAGCAAGCTTGTTTTCTGCTGCCCTGGAGACTAGGATGTGGAACAATGGCTTCAAACTACAAGAAAGGAGAACATTAGGAAGAACTGGGTTGTTGTAGGTTTTTTTGGGCTACATGGCCATGTTCTAGAGGCATTCTCTCCTGACATTTCGCCTGCATCTATGGCAAGCATCCTCAGAGGTAGTGAGGTTAACAATACATTAGGGAGAACTTCCTGACTGTGAGAGCCATTCAGCAGTGGAACTCTCTGCCCCGGAGTGTGGTAGAGGCTCCTTCTTTGGCAGCTTTTAAACAGAGGCTGGATGGCCATCTGTTGGGGGTGCTTTGAATGCAATTTTCCTGCTTCTTGGCAGAATGGGGTTGGACTGGATGGCCCATGAGGTCTCTTCCAACTCTATTATCCTATGAAATATGTGAGAGGAAGCCATAAGCAAGAGGGAACAAGCTTCTTTTCTGCTTCCCTGGAGACTAGGACGTGGAACAATGGCTTCAAACTACAAGAAAGGAGAACTAGTCCAACGCTCGGCAGCCAGACTACTAACGGGTGCTCGGTACAGGGAGCACACCACTCCGCTGTTACACCAGCTCCACTGGCTGCCAATTAGCTTCCGAGCACAATTCAAAGTGCTGGTGTTAACCTATAAAGCCCTAAACGACTCCGGCCCTGTTTACCTCTCCGAACGTATTCTGCCCTATGAACCATCAAGATTATTAAGATCATCTGGAGAGGCCCTGCTCTTGGTCCCACCGGCCTCACAAGCGTGTCTGGTGGGGACGAGCAACAGGGCCTTCTCGGTGGTGGCCCCGCGACTCTGGAACTCTCTCCCACTGGAGATCAGAACCACCCCTTCTATCCTGACATTCAGGAAACAGGTGAAGACTTGGTTATGGAGACAGGCATTCGATGAGTGAGCTAACACCCTGAGATATGGATGGAAGATGATGTGCAATCGATTTTAGTATGACGACTGACCATTGTAGTTATTGAATATATTTGCTGTTTTAATGTGTTATTGTAATATGAATTATGTTATTTGACTGACTGTATGTGATTTTATGGTTGGAAACCGGTCTGTGTCCCTCAAAAGAGGTGAGAAGGTCGGTATACAAAAGTTTTAAATAAATATAATACATAAATAAACATGAGGAAGAACTTCCTGACTGTGAGAGCCGTTCAGCAGTGGAACTCTCTGCCCCGGAGTGTGGTGGAGGCTCCTTCTTTGGAAGCTTTTAAACAGAGGCTGGATGGCCATCTGTCGGGGGTGCTTTGAATGCAATTTTCCTGCTTCTTGGCAGAATGGGGTTGGACTGGATGGCCAATGAGGTCTCTTCCAACTCTATTATCCTATGAAATATGTGAGACGAAGTCATAAGCAAGAGGGAGCAAGCTTGTTTTCTGATTAGGAAGAACTTCCTGACTGTGAGAGCCGTTCAGCAGTGGAACTCTCTGCGCAGGAGTGTGGTGGGGGCTCCTTCTTTGGAAGCTTTTAAACAGAGGCTGGATGGCCATCTGTCAGGGGTGCTCTGAATGCAATGTTCCTGCTTCTTGGCAGAATGGGGTTGGACTGGATGGCCAATGAGATCTCTTCCAACTCTATGATCCTATAGATGACAAACTGGAATGTGTCCAGAGCAGGGCGACTCAAACGATCAAGGGTTTGGAGAACAAGCCCTATGAGGAGCTGCTTAAAGAGCTGGGCATGTTTAGCCTGGAGAAGAGAAGGCAGAGAGGAGACATGATAGCCATGTATAAATACGTGAGAAGAAGTCATAAGGAAGAGGGAGCAAGTTTGTTTTCTGCTTCCCTGGAGACTAGGACGTGGAACAATGGCATCAAACTACAAGAAAGGAGAACATGAGGAAGAACTGACTGTGAGAGCTGTTCAGCAGTGGAACTCTCTGCCCAGGAGTGTGGTGGAGGCTCCTTCTTTGGAAGCTTTTAAACAGAGGCTGGATGGCCATCTGTCAGGGGTGATTTGAATGCAATATTCCTGCTTCTTGGCAGAATGGGGTTGGATTGGATGGCCAGTGAGGTCTCTTCCAATTCTACTATCCTATGAAATATGTGAGAGGAAGTCATAAGGAAGAGGAAGCAAGTTTGTTTTCTGCTTCCCTGGAGACTAGGACGTGGAACAATGGCTTCAAACTACAAGAAAGGAGAACATTAGGAAGAACTTCCTGACTGTGAAAGCCGTTCAGCAGTGGAACTCTCTGCCGCGGAGTGTGGTAGAGGCTCCTTCTTTGGAAGCTTTTAAACAGAGGCTGGATGGCCATCTGTCAGGGGTGCTTTGAATGCAATGTTCCTGCTTCTTGGCAGAATGGGTTGGACTGGATGGCCCATGAGATCTCTTCCAACTCTATGATCCTATGAAATACGTGAGAGAAAGTCATAAGCAAGAGGGAACAAGCTTGTTTTCTGATTAGGAAGAACTTCCTGACTGTGAGAGCCGTTCAGCAGTGGAACTCTCTGCCGCGGAGTGTGGTGGGGGCTCCTTCTTTGGCAGCTTTTAAACAGAGGCTGGATGGCCATCTGTCGGGGGTGCTTTGGAATGCACTTTTGCTGCTTCTTGGCAGAATGGGGTTGGACTGGATGACCCATGAGGTCTCTCCCAACTCTCGGATTCTAGGATTCCTTTGCAAGTCAGGTGCCTGCAACTCAGGGACTTCTTGTGTGTGTGTGTGTGTCTATGTTTGTGAGCGAGGGCGCGTGCGTGAGATGTGGCGGGGTCCCGCCAAGGCATACCTGGTCGAGGGCGGCGGCGCCGGTGCGGCACTTGGTCATCTTGGCCGGGAAGCCGGAGCCTGGGTCCTCCTCCGCCGCCAGCGCCACGAACTCGGCCAGGCTGAGCTGCTCGGGCATCGCGGACGGAGGAGGGAAGAGAGAGGGGCCCTTCCTGCTTGCCTGCCTGCCTGCCTTCCTTCCTTTCCGCTTCACATCCCCGCTCGCTCCCCGCCTCCTCCCGCCTCTCTCTCTCTCTCTCTCCTGCTTTCCTTCCTTCCTTCTTACTTTCTTTCTGTCTCTTTCTCTCCCTTCTTCTTCTGGGCTTCACTGCTTGCAAGGCAGTCACGTGGGGAGGAGGAGGAGGAGGAGGAGGAGGCAGACCTCTCTGGCCCAGAGCCCAGCCAAGCCCGGGGTGGACCCTCCTCCTCCTCCGCCTCCTCCTCCTATCACTAGTATTAGTATTTATTTTCTACTAGCCGTCCCCTGCCAGGCGTTGCTGTTGCTGTGGCCCAATCTGGTGATCTGGAAAATAAAGTAATGACAAATGTTGGTTTCTAATATATGTAATGTCTTTATGCTTGTGGGTAAACACTATTTCTTGTTGTTTCTTTGTCAGTGTTGATGTGGAGATTGCTTGGTTTGCCTACTCTGGAACATGCGACATATAATTGCCCCTTCTTCAGGGGTCCCTTTCAAATCTAAGATACTATATCTCTGTGTTTGTGAATCATATCTATCTATACGTATGGCTGGATGCAGAGGCGGCCCTAGGTAATTTTCAAAGGTAAGCAAATGGCATCCTTGAAGTGACTGGACTGACCTTGAAGGAGCTGGGGGTGGTGACGGCCGACAGGGAGCTCTGCCGTGGGCTGGTCCATGAGGTCACAAAGAGTCGGAGACGACTGAACGAATGAACAAGCAAACAGTATTTTGCCCCCCCCCCACCAATCATTGATATATATTTTCTGTTCGTCGTGGGAGTTCTCTGTGCCATATTTGGTTCAATTCCATCATTGGTGGAGTTCAGAATGCTCTTTGATTGTAGGTGAACTATACATCCCAGTAACTACACTTGCTGCACTTGCTCCCTTGCCTGGCCCACTTTGGGTCCAGAAGCATGCCTGAAGACCCCGGCGTGCGCACCAAAAGTCACCTCTTCTCCTGACTTTCTCCTCAGCCATTGGGACCAAGAGAGAGAGAGAGAGAGAGAGCCCCTCCAGCTGGAGGTATCTCCCACCTCCGCTCCCTCCTTTGTTTTTGGTGCCTACCTTCAGGAAAGGTGGGCATCTCCACCTCTCTCTCTCTCTCTCTCTCTCTCGGTCCCAATGGTTGAGGAGAAAGTCAGGAGAAGAGGTGACTTTTGGTCTTCAGCCGCCGCGTCTGGCTCGCTTTGGGTCCGGAGGCGTGTCTGAAGAACCCAGCGTGCGCACCAAAAGTCGCCTCTTCTCCTGACTTTCTCTTCAGCCATTGGGACAGAGAGAGAGAGAGAGAGAGCCCCTCCGGCTGGAGGTATCTCCCACCTCCGCTCCCTCCTTTGTTTTTGCGTCTACCTTCAGGAAAGGTGGGCATCTCCACCTCTGTCTCTCTCTCTTTCTCTCTCTCTCTTGGTCCCAATGGCTGAGGAGACCCCTGAAGAAGGGCAATTATATGTTGCATGTTCCAGAGTAGGCAAACTTTGGGTCCCGAGGCGTGCCTGAAGACCCCGGCGTGTGCACCAAAAGTCACCTCTTCTCCTGACTTTCTCCTCAGCCATTGGGACCAAGAGAGAGAGAGAGAGACAGAGGTGGAGATGCCCACCTTTCCTGAAGGTAGGCGCAAAAACAAAGGAGGGAGCGGAGGTGGGAGATACCTCCAGCCGGAGGGGCTCTCTCTCTCTCTCTCTCTCTCTTGGTCCCAATGGCTGAAAAGAAAGTCAGGAGAAGAGGCGACTTTTGGTGCGCACGCTGGGGTCTTCAGACACGCCTCCGGACCTGAAGCGGGGCAGCAGCAGCTCCGCCCCTTGGCCCACCCGCGGATAGGGGAGAGGAGAGGAGGCGGGTGGAGCGCCGGGGGATCGGGAAAGGGAGCCGGTCATGGGGAAGGGATCGAACGTGGAGAACGATTGAGCGCCGGCTCTGCTACCGCACCCAGTGGCCGGGTGGAGCTGGAACGAGAGGGGCTGGGCGAGCTCAAGGGCCCGGCCCCTTTGGGAAGAGGATCGCCCGGCAGCGAGGCAAGAAAGCCGAGGCTCCCCCCGGACTGCTAGGGCTGTTGTGAGCTGAGGGGGCACTCCTCAAGTGGCGGTCGAGGGGCATTTACAGAGGCGCCTCTGCGCCCCTGGCAAAAAAAAGTGTTCTGCGACCGCTTACTTCGCGTAATGGATGAGCCGCCCCTGGGCAAAGGCTTCTCCTTTCATTTCTGGCTCTTCTTGCCCTGGTGAAGGGAGTTGGACTGGATGGCCTTATGTATTTTCTGTTGGTCATGGGGGTTCTGTGTGGGAAGTTTGCCCCAATTCTGTCGTTGGTGGGGTTCAGAATGCTCTTTGATTGTAGGTGAACTATAAATCCCAGTAACTACAACTCCCAAATGTCAAAGTCTATTTCCCCCAAACACCATCTGTGTTCATATTTGGGCATATGCAATATTCGTGTAGAGTTTGGTCCAGATACATCAATGTTTGAGTCCACAGTACTCTCTGGATGTAAGTGAATTACAACTCCCAAACTCAAGGTGAATTAAGGTATATACTGTTCCCTGAAGGGGGGCGGGTGGGGGGAGGAGGGGTGTACAATCGTAAGACACAAGGGTAGGGTGAAGGGGAGACAGATAAGAGCATTAGGAAATTATAATGTGATGTGTGATATGTGATATGTTTTCAGAATGTAATTTAGCAACTGAATTTCTAACAATGAGTGGGTGTGATGGTATTACATTTGTGTCGGAAAAATCTAAAAAAAAAAGAGAGATTTCAAGACGGGCTCAAAGCCAACCTTAAAATCTCTGGCAGAGACATTGAGAACTGGGAAGCCCCGGCACTTGAGCGCTCCAGCTGGAGGTCGGCTGTGACCAGCAGTGCTGCAGAATTTGAAGAGGCACAAAAGAAGGGTGAAAGAGAGAAACGTGCCAAGAGGAAGGTGCGTCAAGCCAACCCCAACCGGAGCCACCTCCCACCTGGAAACCAATGCCCTCACTGTGGGAGAAAATGCAGGTCAAGAATCGGGCTCCATAGCTCGCTAGGGATCCACAAGAATACTGATCATGGAAGACTATCCTACTCATCCAACGAGGGATTGCCTAAGTAAGTAAGTATCTATATCAGGGGTCCTCAAACTAAGACCCGGGGGCCGGATATGGCCCTCCAAGCTCATTTACCCAGCCCTCACTCAGGGTCAACTTAAGTCTGAAACGACTTGAAAGCACATAACAACAACAATCCTACCTCATCAGCAGGCCCACACTTCCCATTGAAATACTAATCTATACATATAATAAAAGTCAAAGTTTGTATGCGACGTAGGACAGAGGTAGGTAGGATGTAGGGCGGACGTGTTTGTGGCAGCTTTCTGATTGGCTGCCACTGTGGTGCTATTTGCATATGGTCTCTGATTGGCCAACCTCAACAGGACCCCCTGGTGGCGAAGACGGTTAATGGGAGAAACGGAGACATGACAGAGGGAAATTTGCATATGGTCTCTGGCCAGCCTCAATTCCAAGATTCCAAGAGGACAAAGAGATGAAAGGAAAACTTGGCACACAGAGCCCCCATGACCCACTATACAGCCTACTGCAGTTTGGAGGAGGATGGACCATGGATGATGGGACTTCCAGTCCCATCACCCACTTTCTGAGACCGCTGTTGACCTCATCCAATGAGTGATCTAGACCAAACTTGGCACATAGACCTCTCATGATCCACTTTATGCCCTGGTGTGGTTTGTCTGGGGATGGACCATGGATTATGGGACTTGCAGTACCTTTGCTCAATTCCTGAGACCACTGCAACCCACATCCAATTACAGATAAAGACCAAACTTGGCACACTGAGTCTCCATGACCCACTCTACATCCTGGTGCAGTTTGGAGGAGGATGCACCATGGACGATGGGACTTGCAATACCTGCACTCCCTTCCTAAGACCATTACAACTGCCAACTGCCATGGATCAGGACCACAATTAACACAGAGAGCCCGCATGACCCACTCTACATCCTGGTGCGGTTTGGAAGAATTTGACAATGGATGATGGGACTTGCAGTCACTTCACTCACTTCCTGAGACCACTGAGACCCTCGCCAATGACTGATCAAGACCAAACTTGGCACACAGAGCCCCCATGACCCACTCTACATCCTGCTGCTGTTTGGAGGAGGGTGGACCATGGGTGATGGGACTTCAAGTACCTTCACTCACTTCCTGAAAACAATGCAGCCGTTATCCAATGACCAATAAAGACTAAAGTTGGCATAGAGAACAGCCATTACCCACTTTCTCTAATAACCCGGGCAGCGCCGGGTCCACAAGCTAGTAAGTTTATATTTGTTAATATTGTTCTTCATTTTAATTATTGTATTGTTATTCAGTGTTTTTTGCACTACAAATAAGATATGTGCAGGGTGCATAAGAATTCATTCCTTTTTTTTCAAATTATAATCCGGCTCTCCAACAATTTGAGGGACTGTGACCTGGCCCTCTGCTTAAAAAGTTTGAGGACCCCTGATCTGTATCTATGGCTGGATGGCTCTTTGTCAAAAGGGCTTTGATTATGTTTTCTTGCCCTGGTGAAGGGAGTTGGACTGGATGGCCTTGAGTATTTTCTGTTGGTCATGGGGGTTCTGTGTGGGAAGTTTTCCCTAATTCTGTCGTTGGTGGGATTCAGAATGCTCTTTGATTGTAGGTGAACTATAAATCCCAGTAACTACAACTCCCAAAAGTCAAGGTCTATTTCCCCCCAAACTCCATCTGTGTTCATATTTGGGCATATGGAATATTCGTGCCAAGTTTGGTCCAGATCCATCATTGTTTGAGTTCATGGTAGTCTCTGGATGTAGGTGAACTACAACTCCCAAACTCAAGGTCAATGCTCACCAAACCCTTCTAGTGTTTTCTGTTGGTCATGGGAGTCCTGTATGCTCCGGTTGGTTCAATTCTATCATGCTATTTGATTGTAGGTGAACTATAAATCTCAGCAACTACAACTCCCTGTCTATCTATCTATTTATTTATCTATCTATGGCTGGATGGCTCTTTGTCAGGAGGACTTTGATTATGTTTTCTTGCCCTGGTGAAGGGAGTTGGACTGGATGGCCTTAAGTATTTTCTATTGGTCATGGGGGTTCTGTGTGGAAAGTTTGCCCTGATTCTGTCGTTTGTGGGGTTCAGAATGCTCTTTGATTGTAGGTGAACTATTAATCCCAGTGACTACAAATCCCAAATGTCAAGGTTTATTTCCCCGAAATTCATCTGTGTTCATACTTGGGCGTATGGAATATTTGTGCCCAGTTTGGTCCAGATCCATCACTGTTTGAGTCCACAGTGCTCTCTGGATGTAGGTGAACTACAACTCCCAAACTCATGGTCAGTGCCCAACTCAAGGTCAGTGTTTTCTGTTGGTCACGGGAGTCCTGTATGGCACGTTTAGTTCAATGCCATAATTGGTGGAGTTCAGAATGCTCTTTGATTGTAGGTGTACTATAAATCCCAGCAACTACAACTCCCAAATGACAAAATCATTTTTTGAGTGACAGACATACATTGGGTTGTTAGGTGTATGCTGTCCAAATTTGGTGTCAATTGACCCACTGGTTTTTGAGTTCGTTTAATCCCACAAACGAACATTACATTTTTATTTATATAGACTAGCAGTCCCCTGCCAGGCATTGCTGTTGCTGTGGCCCAGTCTGGTGATCTGGAAAATAAAGTAACGAGAAAGTGTTGGTTTCCAATGTATGTAATTTCTTTCTTCTTTCTTCTTGGGTTGTTGTAGATTTTTCGGGCTGTATGGCCATGTTCTAGAGGCATTCTCTCCTGACGTTTCGCCTGCAATCTATGGCAAGCATCCTCAGAGGTAGTGAGGTCTGTTGGAACTAGGAAAAAAGGGGTTTATATATCTGTGGAATGTATTACTTCTTGTTTCTTTGTCAGTGTTGATGTGGAGACTGTCTGGTTTTCCTACTCTGGAACATGCAGCATATTATTGTCCTTCTTTAGGGGTCCCTTTCAAATCTATGATACTATATCTCTCTCTGTGTGTGAATCATATCTATCTAGCTGTATCTATGGCTGGATGGCTCTTTGTCAGGAGGGCTTTGATTAGACTCCTATTGATGTTTGTTTATCTGTTGTCATTATAATTTTGTTACAGTTGTGAATTTCCTTTTGGTAGTGCATTCTGGCATTGAATGTTTGCCACTTTTTGCTGGGAACCACCCTGAGTCCCTTTGGGGAGAAAGGGCAGGATATAAATAAATTATTATTTTTTGAAACACAATTCTGCCGGCTTTTGTATTTGATCACATGTCAGACACTGCCCAACTCTCTAGGACTGTGCGCTGTATCGGTAAATAATGCGTGCAAATCTGAGTTGGGTGGCCTTTTGCAGCTGACAGGTGGTAATTTTGTCAGCGCCGACTGTATTTAAGTGCAGGCCAAGCTCTTGAGGCACTGACCCAGTGTGCCAATCACCACTGGGACCCCCATGGCTTGTGCCAGAGTCTTTGCAGTCCTGTCTTTAAATCCTCGTATCATGCAACCTTTTCCAGCTGCTTCTTGTCAATCCTGCGGTTGCCTGGGATTGCAACATCAGCAATCCATAGTTCTTTTTTTTCCACAATCGTGAGGTCAGGAGTCTTGTGCTCCAAAACTCTCTCAATCTGAATTCGGAAGTCCCAGAGTAATTTGACATGTTCGTTTTCTGTTGTTTTCAGGCTTGTGATTCCACCAATTCTTTGTTGCAGGCAGATTTATTTGTGGCACAAGTTCCAATGGATCATCTGAGCAACAGTGTTGTGTCTCTGCTTGTAGTCCGTCTGCACGATCTTCTGGCAGCAGCTGAAGATATGATCCATCATTTCGTCTTCTTCATTGCAGAGTCTACACTTGGAATCTGTCCTCGACTTTTCAATTCTGGCTTTGATGGCATTGGTTCTAATGGCTTGTTCATGGGCTGCAAGAATCAGGCCCACCATCTCCTTTTTCATAGTTCCATTTCTGAGACACATCCATGTCAATTTGGTTCTCAGTTTTTCCCAGGAACTGTCTATTATTATTAACTAGCTTGAGGACCCGGTGCTGCCCGGGTTATTAGAGAAAGTGGGTAATGGCTGTTCTCTATGCCAACTTTAGCCTTTATTGGTCATTGGATAACGGCTGCATTGTTTTCAGGAAGTGAATGAAGGTACTTGAAGTCCCATCATCCATGGTCCACCCTCCTCCAAACAGCAGCATGATGTAGAGTGGGTCATGGGGACTCTGTGTGCCAAGTTTGGTCTTGATCAGTCATTGGCGAGGGTCTCAGTGGTCTCAGGAAGTGAGTGAAGTGACTGCAAGTCCCATCATCCATTGTCAAATTCTTCCAAACCGCACCAGGATGTAGAGTGGGTCATGCGGGCTCTCTGTGTTAATTGTGGTCCTGATCCATCATTTTTGGCAGTTGTAATGGTCTTAGGAAGGGAGTGCAGGTATTGCAAGTCCCATCGTCCATGGTGCATCCTCCTCCAAACTGCACCAGGATGTAGAGTGCGTCACGGAGACTCAGTGTGCCAAGTTTGGTCTTTATCGGTAATTGGATGAGGGTTGCAGTGGTTTCAGGAATTGAGGAAAGGTACTGCAAGTCCCATAATCCATGGTCCATCCCCCGCCAAACCCCACCAGGGCATAAAATGGGTCATAAGAGATCTATGTGCCAAGTTTGGTCTTGATCAGTCATTGGATGAAGGTCACAGAGGTTTCAGAAAGTGAGTGATGGTACTGCAAGTCCCATCATCCATTGTCCGCCCTCCTGCCTATTTCGGTCTGTATTGGTAGTGTTCTGACCCAGCCCCCGGCCTTTCTTTTCCTCTCTTTCTCATCTCGGAATCTTGCATTTGAGGCTGGCCAATCAGAGACCATATGCAAATTTCCTCCTGTCATGCCCTGTTTCTTAACCGTCTTCGCCACCAGGGGGTCCTGTTGAGGTTGGCCAATTAGAGACCATATGCAAATAGCACCACAGTGGCAGCCAATCAGAAAGCTGCCACAAACACGTTGCCCTACATCCTACCTACCTCTGTCCTACGTCGCATACAAACTTTGACTTTTATTATATGTATAGATATCTGGACCAAACTTGGCACACATGCCTGATATGCCAACATTTGATTACTGGAGGGGTTTGGGGGACTGACCTTCCTTTCTGGGAGTTATAGTTCACCTACAACCAGGGAAGCTGTAAAACCCCATTCACAATAGATTATAAATCAACCATATTCAAACGCCTGCTTCCACATCGATGTTTTTAATTCTTTCCTAAAGGAAGCTAGGGAGGGAGACTGTCTAATTTCTTTAGGAAGAGCATTCCAGAGCCGGATGGACACCACCACCTTCTTCTGCCTATTATTATTATTATTGACAAAAAAGCACAGTATGTCACAACAAATGAGATCTATATGCTGGATTTCGTATCACAAGTCGAACACTTCCCAAGCGTCTAGGACTGTGTGATGTATTTTTGAATGATGCGCGCAGATCCAAGTAAGGTGGCCTTTTGCAGTTGACAGATCATGATTTTGTCAATGTTTATTGTTTCCAAATGCCGGCTGAGATCGTTTGGCACAACACCCAGTGCGCCCATGACCACTGGGACCACCTGTACTGGTTTATGCCAGAGCCTTTGCAGTTCGATTTTGAGATCCTGATAATGGCTGAGTTTATCCTGTTGTTTTTCCTCAATGTGACTGTCACCTGGAATGGCGACATCAATAATCCAGACTTTTTTCTTTTCCTCAATCATGATGTCTGGTGTATTGTGTTCCAAAACTTTGTCAGTCTTCTTCTTCTTCTTCTAATAATAATAATAATAATAATAATAATAATAATAATAATATTATCTCTTCTTCCTATTGCTATTCCTGTTATTATTGCTATTATCTAATTTATGCATATTAATTATTTAATCTTCCTTTTTCTCCCGTTATTTAATTTATGCATATTAATTATTTCTCCCTCTTCCTCCTGTTATTATTTTTATTATTTAATTTATGCATATTAATTTTTGTTCTTTCTCTTCCTCCTATTATTATTTGTTTTATTTATAGTAATTGTTTCTTCTTCCTCTTCCTCCTATTATTGTTATTATTATTATTTAATGTATGCATGTTAATTATTTCTCCCTCTTCCTCCTCTCCACTCCCCTCTTAGAGTCAACTTGCAGGCTTGCCCTCAAACCAACCCCCCCCCCCCCCCCCCCCCCCCGCTTCACTAAAAAAAAACCCAAAACATAAGCGGAGAAGCCAGTTCCACCGGTTTGATTACACCATGTCACACGCCGTGTCCTGTCCCTTTCACATGGAGTGAAGACGAGGAAGTCGGTGGCAGGTGAGACAGACTTTGGCTGAAGCTGCATCAGAATTCTGCCAAGCTTTGATTCAGAGTTCACACTCCTCCCACTGTTGTGGGGCTGGACTCTAGTGGTATATAACACCTTAAAATTATCAAAATGTTACAAAAATATTCAGAAGAAATGTTGGAAGTGTGAAGCACAAACTGGTATGTTTTACCATATGTGGTGGAGTTGGAAAATAGCAAATAAGTTTTGGGGAAAACATTTATGAAACAACACAGAAAATATTGAAGATGAGATTCCAAATGAAGCCAGAATACTTTTTATTGGGAAAGACAAATATGAACTTAAGGAAATTTTATTCAACTACTTAGCTACGGCTGCGAGAATAACATATGCAAAAAAATGGAAGAACAAAAAAATCCCAAAAAAGAAGAAAATGAAAATGGTAGACATAACGAGCATGGACAATTTAACACGATATTTGAAGAAATACCAAGGCACGACAAACAGTTGTTGTTGTTGTTCATTCGTTCAGTCGTCTCCGACTCTTCGTGACCTCATGGACCAGCCCACACCAGAGCTCCCTGTCGGCCGTCACCACCCCCAGCTCCTTCAAGGTCAGTCCAGTCACTTCAAGGATGCCATCCATCCATCTTGCCCTTGGTCGGCCCCTCTTCCTTTTGCCTTCCACTTTCCCCAGCATAATTGTCTTCTCTAAGCTTTGCTGTCTCCTCATGATGTGGCCAAAGTACTTCAACTTTGTCTCTAGTATCCTTCCCTCCAATGAGCAGTCGGGCTTTATTTCCTGGAGGATGGACTGGTTGGATCTTCTGGCGGTCCAAGGCACTCTCAGAACTTTCCTCCAGCACCACAGTTCAAAAGCATTGATCTTTCTTCGCTCAGCCTTTCCTAAGGTCCAGCTCTCACATCCGTAGGTTACTACAGGGAATACCATGGCATTGACTAGGCGGATCTTTGTTGCCAGTACAACTGATTAAAGACTATCGAAAGCAAGAAAAAATGAATGTTTCTCATATTAACCATTAGAACTTCCATGAAGGGACTTCTTCCCAGCCCAGCATAGATTAATTCACTAGAAGTATCAGTCAGTCTGTGCTACTCTGCTGCTGAGTATGCATGCCCAGTGTGGAACACATCTCACCACACTAAAACAGTGGATGTGGCTCTTAATGAGACATCCCGCATTATCACGGGGTGTCTGCGCCCTACACCACTGGAGAAACACTGCTTAGCCGGTATTGCACCACCTGACATCCGCCGGGAAGTAGCAGCCAATAGTGAAAGGACCAAGGCAGAGACATCTCCAGCTCATCCCCTGTTTGGGTATCAGCCAGCACGTCAACGACTTAAATCTAGAAATAGTTTTTTAAGATCTACAGAGACACTCGCTGGAACACCTCAGCAAGCGAGAGTCCAAAAGTGGCAGGCTCAAACCCAGAACCTCAATCCATGGCTGATACCAAATGAGAGACTCCCCCCTGGGCACACAGAAGACTGGGCGACTTGGAAGGCGCTGAACAGACTGCGCTCTGGCACCACGAGATGCAGAGCCAACCTTCAGAAATGGGGCCACAAAGTGGAATCCTCGACATGCGAGTGTGGAGAAGAGCAAACCACTGACCACCTGCTGCAATGCAACCTGAGCCCTGCCACATGCACAATGGAGGCCCTTCTTGCAGCAACACCAGAAGCACTCCAAGTGGCCAGATACTGGTCAAAGGACATTTAATCAACTACCAAACTCACAAATTTTGTATTTTGTCTGTTTGTTTGCTTTGTTCTGTTAGAAATGTAATATAATTGACTGGTTGCCCTGACACAAATAAATAAATAAATAAATAAATAAATAAATAAATAAATAAATAAATAAATAAATATCAGTCAGTCCCTGTTGCAGATTCAACCATTCATTGGAACTCTGGCTGGCTGCTGAGTCGGAGGGACACATCTCTCCCCTCTCCTGTCTGGGGCTTCCTGATGCAGAACAAAGTTCTGGGAAATGTAGTTCAGGGCTGGGCCATTTGCATTCTCTGGCATAGGGCTCCTCACCTCCCCAAACTACACTTCCTAAAATCCTGTGCTTTCTCAGTCTCTTTCCCAATGAAAAAAAAGCTTTCTCCCTGCTGCTTCCCTCTCCTCATAGCAAGAGGCCATTCATTTAAACAGGAAGGGCATCCTTTTTCTGGTTTTGCTTTGCTTTCATGCGCTGAACATGAAACTGACTTTGGGAGGCCTCCGAGTTTACAAAATGGGGGAGTTTTGATTCTTCGGTTTTTGGATATTACATCGTAAATACGAAGTTGACAAATTTGATATGACTTATGACGACTAACATAAAATGCACAGCTCTAGTCAGAGGCAGAGAGGTTCAGCAGATAAAGTTTGTGCCATGGCACCCAGGCAAAAGCTTTCCTTTTCCTGGAAGGACATTTTACCGCCATTGGGTTTCTTGCCTACTGGGCAGACATTCAAAGGCTGCTGCTGATAAACAAGTTGGGTAAGTTCCAAAGGTAATAATTATCTGGAGAAACAAAATTAAGTATTGAGCAAGGGTTGCATCTCAGTTGGCATAGCACAGGCTCTTCATGCAAAATGTCCCGCATTCAATCATTGTTGTCAACTCCGAATTAAGAAGGAGAAAACGGACTGGATGGGCAAATATCCAAACTCAGCCACAGAGATGCATTCAGTCAAACACATATATTGTAAACTAGCTGTCCTCTTCCCCATGTTGCTGTGGACCAGTCTGTGTATATGTGTTTGTATGTTTATATATTTTATTTATTTATTTATTTTATATACAGCTTTTATATTCCGCCCTTCTCACCCCGCAGGGGACTCAGGGCGGATTACAGTGTACATATATATGGCAAACATTCAATGCCAATATTTGACATACAAATATATACAGACATAGACAGAGGCTATTTAACTTTTTCTGGCCACCAGGGGAGCTGTCACTTTCATCGTCCATCTGCGACGCTGATGAAGCACTTCCGCATTCCCGCATGCTTCCCCGTTGGAATGCTTTTGCTGGAGTCTTCTTTGTGGCCTCATAAATCAGTTAATTTAGCCTCCCCACACTTTTAAGGTGGTACCTTATTTTCCTACTTGACAGATGCAACTGTCTTTCGGGTTGCAAAGGTCGACAACAGGCTACACACAATTGGTTGGAAACCCACTCCAACCCGGGCTGGCTTCGAACTCATGACCTTTTTGGTCAGAGTGATCTTAATGCAGCTGACACTCACCCAGCTGCGCCACAATCCTGGTGTGTATTTGTGTGTATATATATATATGGTTTTGCGCATGCGTTGTAATGCATTTTTTTGTTTTTTTGCTTTTTAAGTCCTTTCTGCTGTGTTTTTGAGTGTTTTCATGAGTGACTAGCTGTCCCCTGCCATGCATTGCTGTGACCCAGTCTGTTGATCTGGAAAATAAAGTAATGAGAAAGTGTTGGTTTCTAATATATGTAATTTCTTTATGCTTGTGGGTAAACAGTATTTTTGTTGCTGTTTCTTTGTCAATGTTGATGTGGAGAGTGTCTGGTTTGCTCACCCTGGAACATGCAAGATATCATTGTCCTTCTTCAAGGGTCCCTTTCAAATCTATGATAATATCTGTGTATGTGTGAATCATATCTATCTATCTATCTATCTATCTATCTATCTATCTATCTATCTATCTATCTGTATCTATGGCTGGATTGCTCTTTGTCAGGAGGACTTTGATTACGTTTTCTTGCCCTGATGAAGGGAGTTGGATTGGATGGCCTTAAGTATTTTCTGTTGGTCGTGGGTGTTCTGTGTGGGAAGTTTGCCCCGATTCTGTCGTTCGTGGGGTTCAGAATGCTCTTTGATTGTAGGTGAACTGTGAATCCCAGTGACTACAACTCCCAAATGTCAAGGTCTATTTCCCCCCAAACTCCATCTGTGTTCATATTTGGGCGTATTGAGTGCTTGTGCCAAGTTTGGTCCAGATCCATCATTGTTTGAGTCCAAATTGCTCTCTGGATGTAGGTGAACTACAACTCCCAAACTCAAGGTCAATGCCCACCAAACCCTTCCAGTATTTTCTGTTGGTCATGGGAGTTCTGTGTGCCAAGTTTGATTCAATTCCATCATTGATGGAGTTCTGAGTGCTCTTTGATTCTAGGTGAACTGTAAATCCAGGTAACTACAACTCCCAAATGTCAAGGTCTATTTTCCCCAAAATCTATCTGTGTTCATATTTGGCCAAATTCAATACTTGTGCCAAGTTTGGTCCAGATCCATCATAGTTTGAGTCCACAGTGCTCTCTGGATTAGGTGAACTACAACTCCTAAACTCAAGGTCAATGACCACCAAACCCTTCCAGTATTTTCTGTTGGTCATGGGAGTTCTGTGTGCCAAGTTTTATTCAATTCCATCATTCCGTTTAGTTGTAGGTGAACTATAAATCCCAGCAACTACAACTCCAAAATGACAAAATCCATTTTTTGAGTGAAGGACATACATTGGGTTGTTAGGTGTATTGTGTCCAAATTTGGTCTCAATTTGTGCAGTGGTTTTTGAGTTATGTTAATCCCACAAACAAATATTACATTTTTATTTATATAGAAGAAGAAGGTTCCAATGACTAGATCCTGGTTTGCCAAGTGTATGATGTAGGACCTCCATCTGTGCTTAAACTTAGACATTTAATGTATCGAAATACCTGGCCAGTGGTCATCCAGCCAGCAGAATTCAGGAAGCTGTAGCCTTATAAAAAAAAATTTCCAACTCTGATTAATGTACTTAGGTAAAGGGTCTCAGTCTTTGTTCTTCCAGATGTTTTAGACTTCAGGTTATGGAAGCTCCAGACAGAATGGTCAAGGATTCTGGGAACTGGGTTGTTGTAGGGTTTTTCGGGCTGTATGGCCATGGTCTAGAGGCATTCTCTCCTGACGTTTCGCCTACATCTATGGCAAGCATCCTCAGAGGTAGTGAGGTCTGTTGGAACTAGGAAAAGGGGTTTATATATCTGTGGAATGACCAGGGTGAGACCATGGCCATACAGCCCGAAAAAACCTACAACAACCCAGTGATTCCGGCCATGAAAGCCTTCGTCAAAGACCATCAGAAAACACAGTATTTTCTGTTGGTTGTGGGGTTCTGTGTGAGAGGTTTGGCCCAATTCATCATTGGTGGGGTTCAGAATGCTCTTTGACTGTAGGTGAACTATAAATCCCAGCAACTACAACTCCCAAATGTCAAGGTCTATTTTCCCCAAACTCCACCAGTATCCACATTTGGGCATATTGAGTATTCATGTCAAGTTTGGTCAAGATCCATCATTATTTGAGTCCACAATGCTCTCTGGATGTAGGTGAACGACAACTCCAAAACTCAAGGTCAATGCCCACCAAACCCTTCCAGTATTTTCTGTGTACCAATTTGGTTCAGTTCCATCGTTGGTGGAGTCCAGAATGCTTGTAGGTTGACTATAAATCTCAGCAACTACAACTCCCAGATGGCAAAATTAATTCCCCCCCCCCCCCAACCGTACCAGTATTCAAATTTGGGTGTATCGGGTATTTGTGCCAAATGAAAATATAAATTAAAATATATCCTACACATCAGATATTTACATTACGATTCATGACAGTTGTGAAGTATCAACAAAAATAATTTTATGGTTGGGGGTCATCACAACATGAGGAACTGCATTAAGGGGTCGTGACATTAGGAAGGTTGAGAACCACTGTTCTAGTGGAGGCGAGAAACAGGAGCCACTACTTGCAAGGTGGGGCGGCTAATTTGCTTGCACACACACACAAACACACACCACGTTGCTAAGGGCAGCAGCGGGATTTACTTTTTGCAGGGACTACAGCA
The DNA here is from genome assembly GCF_025583915.1 of Anolis sagrei ordinatus. Classification (NCBI taxonomy): domain Eukaryota; kingdom Metazoa; phylum Chordata; class Lepidosauria; order Squamata; family Anolidae; genus Anolis; species Anolis sagrei. The sequence continues at coordinate 30,459,346 of NW_026847771.1, read as the reverse complement.
AAAATAAAGAGGGAAACGTTCAGTTGCAATCATCCATTTTAGATTGTGCTTCTGTGCACACTTCCATAGCAGTATGCTTTGTTGAACTTAACTGGGCTTACTTTTAAATAAATGTACAGGTGTGCAGCATTGTATGGCTATTGCAATGCACTGTCTATTTCAGACTGCATTGCCATTTGGCTGGATGTAATTTTTTCTGAAAGTGATTAGGGAAGCTCACTTCTCACTTCTCCTAGATGATTTACACAATCTATATTGCAGTTGCGGAATCCAGACCATACCAGATCTCAAGCGGATTTTTCCCAAGTCAACTTTGAGAGTGACATGGACTCAATCCAACTCAAAAGTAAAGCGACAGAGGCAAAGTGATGCTGAAGCAATACTAAAGGCTCCATGTGCATCCCTCTGAACTGTCTCCACCCCCACTATTCACTCGTCACTATTGATGGGGAAAACCTGTCAACAGCTGCCAATCCCACAATATTTCCCACATCTTCCTTGTGCAATGGTTCTATCTCACCTCTCCAACTGGATGCTGTCAGTAAAATGACATCAGGAGGCAAGATTCCCTTCCTCTCCTCCTCTTCAACTTTCCCTCCTTCCCAAGCTTTTTTCTAAGTTATTTTCCCAATGGAGGGGTGAACATTGGGACTGTCATTTCCACAGGGCTTTGTTTTGGGCCTCCTGAGGTCTCAGGCTGGCTGTCCAGCCATCTTTTCTTTGGCCACATGGTGGATGTCCTGGTATCTCAACATCAAGTGATGTTGAAGCTGTGTGAAATCCCTGCAGGGCAGCAGACTATGTATTATTGTTTAGCAACTTGATCCATGTTACGTGGTCTTCTGGTCTTCCATGTGACTATAGTGCTCTCCAGATCAGGTCATGGGGAACCCAATCAAATACTTTTTCAAGGTCAAGGAATGCAAAGTGCAGTGGTTTCTTCTTTTCCCAATGTTTTTCCATGAGTAACAGGACATGTATTGCATCTATTGTGCCACACCCTCTGACAAAGCCACACTGGTTTGGTGTAACAGCTGTGTGACTTCTTAGCCTTTTGTCCAGTATTCTTTTAAATACTTTCATTGCATGACACAACAGGCGTATTGGGCGGTATGTCGAACAATTGCAGATAATAATAATAATAATAATAATAATAATAATAATAATAATAACAACAACACTTTATTTATATTCCGCCCTTCTCACCCTGAAGGGGACTCAGGGCGGATCACAGCACACATACACGGCAAACATTCAATGCCGCTTTGTATAGACAATACACAGACAGAGAGATCAGAAAGGAGGTGTTGTCGACTCAGTGTCCAGCTGTTTTTGGTGCCAAGGAAGATGAGTCCAGCCACAGGGGGTGCTGTTGCTCCATTCTCTATGATGAAAAGCCATCAGGACTTTCTTCTTCCTTTTTGGTCACCCAGCATTTTATGATCTTCTTTCCTTATGGCGTCGTAAAACACCTCCCCCACTTTTAGTGGTACCTAATTTCTCTAATTACAGCTAAACCTGTTTTCTAACTGCTTAGGTAAACAGTGAGCAGGGCTGACAGTCAACTGCTCACACCGACATGGGGCTTTGAACATGCAACCTTCCAGTTGACAAATCTTATAGTTGCTGGTGGAGCCCCCGGTGGTGCAGTGGGTTAAACCCCTGTGCCGGCAGGACTAAAGACCGACAGGTCGCAGGTTTGAATCTGGGGAGAGGCGAATGAGCTCCCTCTATCAGCTCCAGCTCCTCATGCGGGGACATGAGAGAAGCCTCCCACAAGGATGATAAAAACATCAAATCATCCGGGCGTCCCCTGGGCAACGTCCTTGCAGATGGCCAATTCTCTCATACCAGAAGCGACTTGCAGTTTCTCAAGTCGCTCCTGACATAATAATAATAATAATAATAATAATAATAATAATAATAATAATAATTGCTGGTGATTTACTAGCTGTGCTAAACCTCCGGCCCAAAAGATGTCTCCTTTGCCCTTCCAAACTGGTATGGTTATAGTGGTAGTGCAGTACTTGGGAGGTGATTGTTCTGTTATGATTTTGTTGAATGATGATAGTTAACTTTTTAAACATTGACTGTTGCTGGAACAGGAAAATTGTTTACAAATTATATTTAAAATTATGGAGCAATGGAAGTGTAGAAGGACAGAAGCGCAGTCATGGAACCACAGGTTGATGAACTGGAGCAATTGTGTGAATTAAGAGAAGTGCAATGGCAAAGGGTGCTCATGTTGGTATGTATCCAGCATCGCTGATTGTATAGCAGATCTGGAATAACAGCTTACTATAATGAAATCCTGGAATTAAAAGAATTAATCTACAAGTAGATTTAGATAGCTTTGTAGTTTAAGGCATATATGCCACTCCTTCAAACTATCTTAGCACAATAGGCTCCATATTTTCCCTTTCAGTTTTGCAGCAATTTTTTTTTCGTGTCAGGAATGACTTGAGAAACTGCAAGTGGCTTCTGGTGTGAGAGAATTGGCCGTCTGCAAGGACGTTACCCAGGGGACGCCCGGATGTTTTGATGTTTTACCACCCTTGTGGGAGGCTTCTCTCATGTCCCCACACTGGGAGCTGGAGCTGATATAGGGAAGGGAGCTCGTCTCCCCGGATTCGAACCTGCAACCTATGGGTCTTCAGTCCTGCCGGCACAAGGGTTTAACCCACTGCACCACTGGATGTTCCAAACGGCCAAGTTTAATATTTGATATTCTACTTCCTCACAAGCTTTGAGGTGCTGTAAACTGAACTAAGAAAACCCTGGACTATCTTGCCAGTTATGGTGCCTTCAGTAATATGCTATCTCATGAAAATCAGCAAAGCAAACTTTTCACTGCATGTTTTGCTCACCCACTTTCACTAACAGTTGCACATCAAAGCAGCTGTCAAAGGTATGTGTACAAAGGCCATCTGAAAAGCTGGCAATTGCATGTGCTGTAAACCAACCTTAAAGAGTACTCTGTGAACAGTTAAGTACTTCGCAAACAATCTGCCCTTCATAATACATACAGGAGCCCCTGGTAGTGCAGTAGGTTAAACCCTTGTGACAGTCAGACTGCTGACTGACAGGTCAGCGGTTTGAATCTGGGGAGAGCAGGTTGAGCTCCCTCTGTCAACTCCAGCTCCCCATGCAGGGCATGAGAGACGCCTCCCACAAGGGTGGTAACACATCAAAACATCCAGGCATCTCCTGGACAACGCCCTTGCAGGCGACCAATTCTCTCACACCAGAAGTGACTTGCAGTTTCTCAAGTTGTTCCTGACACAAAAAATTATATACATACATACAAAGGTTGAATGAAAAGTGATGCCTCTACCTTCGTTACTTGGGTTAGGCTGTGAATCTTTTAATAAATCAATCGCAGAAATAATCCTTAGAATGTGCTCTTTAACTACCACTATTTACTTTTCCACATAATCACCAGACAATTGGATACATTTCTGCCAACGATGAACAAGTTTTCTGAAGCCGTCACGGAAAAAGGCGACACTCTGTTTCCGCAACCAGCATCTCACAGTTCTCTCATCCTGTGTACCCATCGTGCACAGATCTTCCGATAGCCAAGCAAAGCAATAATGTGACCCACACGTTTATTTATTACATTTTATTACAGGTACTTTTACCCCGCCCTTCTCAACCCCCGAGGGAGGACTCAGGGCGGCTTACAAAAAAGGCACAATTCGATGCCTATACACTTTACACAAATATACAAAATCAAAGTTAAAAACAGTTATCACAATTCTTGTGAAATACCGATTATGTTTGAAATTTCTCTGTTGAGTGATACGACGATCGTCCTGAATCAATCTGTCAACCTTTTGCTTGTGAAACCCGGTGGTTGCAGTCATAGGACATCCAACTCTTTGTTTGTCATGCAAGTCAGATGTTCCCACCTCAACATCTTTAAACTTACTTGCCCAACGACGCACACTACTCACATCAACACAATCACCATAAATAGCTTGCTTTCTCTGATGAATCTCTTTTGGCGTGACACCTGCTGTCAAGAATTCAATGACTACACATTGCTTAAGTCCCATTGACCGACCGTCTGCGCAGGGTTCCATACTTTGCATTTTAACAAGACAACCGTCCAATGCTAAGGCTTCCCACCAAAATGGAACTGTAGAGGAGAGTCTACTGAACTAGCAAGTACTTGCAGCATACCAGTATTGCCATCTGTTGAGGAGTTACGAAGGTGGAGGCATTACTTTTCATTCAACCTTCGTACATACAAAGAATATCCAGCCATAAAAATCACCATTACAAACAGTTCCGTTTCCTGACTTGAAGCAATTTTGTTGAAACAGTCAAAAGCCCTGAGAGGCTTATTATTTTTAACATCATAAGATAGGCAGGTACAACATCGACAGAAATCCTGCAGTACTTCAGTTATATCGATGCAAGTACATTTAAAGATGTTTTGTGTGTTATCTCACAGCATGATACTTTTTCATCAGATGTCTAAGGGCAACTACAAGCTCTTGAGCAGTTTCTCCTCTCAATTCCTGGCTGGTGATTGGTCATAAAATGATAGAGTTGAAAGTGACCACAAGATCCATCCAGTCCAACTCCCTGCCGTGCAAGAACACACAAAACACATGTGCCGTCGTGCCTGGGGGCTATTATTCTCAATAAAGGAGGGGTCGACGTGGCATCTTTCCCCCAGGGGATTGCTTCTTGCCCTCCTATAGGAAACTGGAACTCCCAAAAACCCAAAACAATGTAAATAGCTCAAAATAAGTTTTATTTATCACAAAGTCATTTCTTCAAAGCAATGAGCTGGAAAACTTTAGAGGGGTGAAGGAAAACATACTTTACAGTCTCAATTAGTCCTGGGTCCAAGGGGTTTGAAGCTGAGAAGCCTCACCAAGTTTCCTCTTTCCTCAATGGCTGTGAATGCCGGAGCAAACCACAGCCCCAGTTCAGATGGCCTATGTTTTGAAGATTCAGGATCTTCCTTTGGTGCCAAAAGAACCAGCTTGAAGGCGCCTGGGTCTCCTCAATAATTGTCCAGGACGATCTGGACAAAAAGCATGAGTCCCAGGGGTAAAAAACCTCAGAACTTGTGCTAAGAGGTAACTTAAATCAGGGTCTTTTAGAGTCAGGTCTCTTACTCACGTCCATCTGGTACGAACTCTGATGGCAGAATGAAAGGAAAAAGGAAGTTCTCCCCTCTCGCAGGAAGAGGTGGAGCCAAACAGTACTGATTGACAGCTACAAGCAACCAATCCATACAACTATACATAAGCAGTGTAAAAGGGGGCAGGATTAAGCATGATACAACAGTTAAAACCTTGCAACTAACAGTTCTATACATAGGTGGCGCCACTCGCGCCGTCACAACACTTTTGACAGGTAACCCCATCCCAAAGGCTCTGTTTTAAAAACTCCAAAGAAGTAGATGGCATTACACTATTATCATCATAGGCGATCCCTCCTGGCCAAGTATAATTGTCTTCCAAAGGTAGAGTCTTAGTGATGGATCCGTAAATGACTGCAAAGACATGTTCTGGATCCCCATGGCCTTTCACACTGATGACATACATTTCCAGATGGAAGGCAATCACAAGAGTTTGCTTGACACCCTTCCTCTTGACACATTTTTTCCTTTCACCCTATATTTCTACCTCTTCAAAACCCACAGCACCCTAGACCTGAGGCAACTCTTCACCCAGCACCACGCCAGAGGCCAATAGTCCAATAAAAAAGAGTTTATTGAATAAGCAAGAATAATAGGGGGGAAAGGATTATTTGATCAGAGGTGACCCCCCCCCCCAAAGACTCTGTAAAAAATAATTGAAAATCAGGGAATTAATAGTTTTGCTAAGGACACCAGGCTGAAATGATCCCGTAACCCCCTGTCTCTCCTTGTGCTGGTACGTCTGTACCAGGAGCTCCAACTTTATTTTCTTTCTATTAAGTGTTTGCATGCATTCCAAAGTTTCAGGGATTCTGCAAAAAGGTGACTTCCTTTGGTTTGCAGTCATAGGGCAAGCCACCTGTCTATCATTGTTAAGTTTGGATCCGCCCCTTCTCCCAGGGAGGTGGGAAGGGAAGAGGGGGCCATTTTTAGTTAGTCTTGTGAGGAAAGCTAAGTTAGAGGATGTGGACAAGCTTTACCTGCAGAAAAGCTTCATTCCTCAAGACATTCCGGGGGGAAATTCCCAAAGCTCTGGCTGGGAGCTTGCAGCCTCTCAGCCTTACAGCATCTGAGGGAAACAGCCCTAAAGTCTTAAAGAAATTCCAGAGGGAAAACAGCTTTACAGACCCAAAGAACTCCAGCTGGAGAATCTACAAGTTTTGTCTGGTAGGGTTAACCGGTACCAAGACGCAGTTTGGAATCGGTAGTAGATCCCACACCAACAAAACTTAGATAACAGACAGCCTGGGAGAGGTTAAAAAAGGGTTTTCCTCTCAAAGTATAAGAACAATTAACTAAGACAGTTGCCTGTCCCTTGTGGACAAGATTAAGGAAGCCACCAGTTGATTTAAAGCCTTGAAGCATTTGTTTGACTCATTGAAGATTTGAGAAATATCTGTTTAATTTGTTCAATAATAAAGGACTTTGTTTAACCTTTCAAGCTATCTAAAGACCATTTCTTCAGGAAAATCCTTGAGGGCCTCTTTCGTGGCGCCCTGGCTTCCCACTGGGCACAAGGTGCACGTCCTATTTCAAAAGACAATTATTACAGGCCCAGTGCATGACAGAACTCAGTACTCCCCTGAACTTCCATGCACCCCCCATGAACTCTTATGAGTTCTTATGAACTTTCGTGGACTTTATGGGAACTTTTATAAACTCTTGCCAAACTTTATGAACTTTTATGAACTTTGGGGGGCTGATGTGACTTCCCCTTAGACCCTGCATGATTCCCCCTTTTCCTATGAACTCTGTGTATGCTCTCTTGCCCTGTTCCTCATTCCCTATATATCTGTACTAGCTGTCCCCTGCCATACATTGCTGTGGCCCACATGGGGGTTCTGTGTGGGAGGTTTGGCCCAATTCTATCGTTGGTCTTTATTTATTTATTTATTTATTTACTCCATTTGTATACCGCATATATCAGCCTAAAGCGGCGACTCTATGCGGTTTACAGTAAAAACAACACTAAACAATGTATAAGACACACAATACAAACAAACACATAGTCATCAACGCCACACTTAGAATCAGATTCCGATCTCATGATCCATTTCCATTCCTTGTCCAATGCCGTCATTATTGAGTTGGTTGTTACTGCATAGACTATCCGAATGCCTGCTCGTAGAGCCACGTCTTCACCCTCCTCCGAAACACCAGCAACGAAGGGGCCTGCCTGTGGGTTCAGAATGCTCTGTGATTGTAGGTGAACTATAAATCCCAGCAACTACAACTCCTGAATGTCAAGATTCTATTTTCCCCAAACTCCACCAGTGTTCACATTTGGGTATATAGAGTATTTGTGTAGACTAGTTCAGTCCAGATCCATCATTGTTTGAGTCCACCGTGCTCTCTGGATGTAGGTGAACTACAACTCCAAAACCAAAGGACACTGCCCACCAAACCCTTCCAGTGTTTTCTGTTGGTCGTGTAAGTTCTGTTTGCCAAAACTGGTTCAATTCTGTCGTTGGTGGGGTTCAGAATGCTCTTTGATTGTAGTGAACTATAAATCCCAGAAACTACAGCTCCCAAATGACAAAATCATTTTTTTTTTGAGTGATGGTCACTCCTTGTGTTGTGAGATGTTTTGTTGCCAAATTTGGTGTGATTTCGTTCATTGGTTCTTTTGTTTTTAAGGTACTCGTTACGCACAGAGCATTTATATATATATAGATGTCTATATTACAAAATATGAAGGAAAGCAACCTTTTTATGAACCAGCAACTCATGGCTCTTGGAGTTTCCAAACTTTCTGAGCTGATAACCCCCTAAGAAAGGAGTCAACCAGATCCATTTGCATAGACAATAAGTAAATGGCTCTATCTAGCTGGACCTCAGAGGGCTGATAGCCAGGCCATCCAGAACAATGGAGTCTATGGACATACTGGATCACCCAACATAAAGGCATTTGTCATCCACCTCCCTGCTGTGCCACATCCTGTTCTCCCGAAACTAGCATCAACTTGATCAATGAACTCCATATTGCAGAACAGTGTGACAAAGGATCTAGCCTCTCGGGGCTAGTTAGGAATGTTAATTCACAGAATCAAACAATAACATAGGCCAGGCTTGAAAGCCTAAAAGCTATCACCCAGCCGTCTGGCAAAGACCGGTCACCTTAATCCAATCAACTAGATATTTCTTCATTGTTTCCCTGTTGCCCACCTCCCTTCCACCTCATTGGCTAAGCAGCCAAAACCAGGGCCAGAGCCCTCATTGGGTCTCCTCTTGGCTTGCTGATGTTACAGCTAATCATAACAAAGCCAGCTCAGGGGGTGGGGAGTGGGCATGGGAACTTCTGAATTTGAAGGCTATATATATTGTATCTCTCTGCCCAGTTGGTAGATCGATTTTGTTGGCAGGCTACTGCAATCATCATCCTTTCCAGGTGGAATGAAATAAAAACCTCGGTGGCGTTTTCTTCAACTTGAGATTTATTCTGGAATACTGGCTTTTTTTCTGACCAGGCAACCCACAGTGGCTTGGATCTCTCTATCCACAGCCACTCTAAATTGCTCGACAACAATTATATTCAAAAGTAGCAGTCAGGATATAAAGAGCAATATGCAAAAGCAATCAGAGTTCAATAAACGTCTTCAAGAAATCCACGGAAACTTCACAGGAACTAGAAATCCAAGAACATACAAATAATCCAAGGAAAAATGCAGGAACATGAATACAGGAACTTCATCCAGGCAAAACTTCTTCCAGGTAAAACGGCAAACTTGTCTTCTTTGAAATGCTGAGAATCAAACACCTAATTTAAACCCACCAAGACACTCATGACATCATCCTTGCCACAACATATACATATACATATACATACATACATACATACATACATACATACATAGTCATGTCAGGAGTGATTTGAGAAACTGCAAGTCGCTTCTGGCATGTAGCCGGGGGGGGGGGCTTGGGGGCTTCAGCCCCCCCCCCCCCGAAATTCTCATGGTGGTCTGCGAAAAGGCCTTACTGGTACATTATTTAAACTGTTATGTTTATATCCCAATATATCCCATATGCATGGGGGTATTGGGGTAACGATACAAAAGGTTTGCTAGGGTAAACCCTCTTTCACTCAGACTCAGCCCCCCCCCCCCCCCCGAAACCCCCCCCTGAAATAAATTCAGCCCCCCCCCCCAAACGAAATCCTGGCTACAGGCCTGCTTCTGGTGTAAGAGAATTGGCCGTCTGCAAGGACGTTGCCCAGGAGATGCCCGGATGATTTGATGTTTTTATCGTCCTTGTGGGAGGCTTCTCTCATGTCCCCGCATGAGAAGCTGGAGCTGATAGAGGGAGCTCATCTGCCTCTCCACGGATTTGAACCTGCGACCTGTCGGTCTTCAGTTCTGCCGGCACAGGGGTTTAACCCACTGCACCACTGGGGGCTCCTACAACATATATATTGTACTAGCTGTGCCCTGCCACGCGTTGCTGTGGCCTATAGTAAAACTTATCAAAGTTGAGGTAGATATCTGGACTATTATGAAAGAGAGGTCCCTACCTATTCCTTCCCCCTTTTCCTCCCCCTTTCTCTTCTTTCTTCCTTCTCTACCTCTTTCTTTCTTTCCTTCTTTCACTACTTGGTTTCATCCTTCTCTCTTTCCTTCATTCCCTCCCCCTTTCTTCCTTTGCCTTTCTTCCCTCCCTGTTTGCTTCCTTCTTTCACTTTTTATTTCCTTTTATTTCACCACCATCATAACAATAACAATAATGCAATGCATTGCCTCTGGGACCTGACACCTCTCACATTCCCCCTAAAAGGGTCTCATAGGAACAATAGCATAATAATAATAATAGAAATAACAACCTTTACCCGCCACGTGTTGCTGTGGCCAATCTTCCCTCTTTCCCTCCTTCTTTCCCCTCCCTCCCCCCCTCCCTCCCTCCCTCCCTCCTTCCTTCCTTCCTTCCTTCCTTCCTTCCTTCCTTCCTTCCTTCTCCCTTTCCTTCCTCCTTCCATCCTTCCCTTCCTTCCTCCCCCCCTTTCTTTCCTTCCTTCTGCTGTCTCTCTTTTCTTTCCTTCCATCTTTCCTTTTCTTTCCTTTTCTTTCCTTTTCTTCTTCCTCTAACTTTCCTTCCTTCCCCCTTTTTCTTTACCTCCCTTTCTCTTTCTTCCTTCTTTCCTTCTTCCTGTCTTTCCTAGATTTTGACAGGGCGGGAAGGGGCGGGGGGGGGTTTGGAGGTGGCGTGAAGTAAAAGGAGGTAAGATTGGGGTGGGGGAGTGATGGAGCGTGGGATGTGTGTGTGCGGCGGCGGGGGGAGTGATGGAGCGTGGGGTTGCGTGTGTGTGTGTGGCGGCGGGGGGAGTGGGGTTGCGTGTGTGTGTGCGGCAGCGGGGGGAGTGGGGTTGCGTGTGTGTGCGGCGGTGGGGGGAGTGATGGAGCGTGGGGTTGCGTGTGTGTGTGTGGCGGCGAGGGGAGTGGGGTTGCGTGTGTGTGTGCGGCGGCGGGGAGTGATGGAGCGTGGGGTTGCGTGTGTGTGTGCGGCAGGGGTGTGTGTGTGTGCGGGAAGCGGCGCGGCGGGGCTTGGAGTGGGCATGGTTTCCGCAGAGGGAACGTTGGCCGGAAGGCCATGTGCGCGCGCAATGGAACTTGCGGCTGGGCGCCAATGCGCATGCTCAGTTGTTTTGCCGTTTTGTGAGTGTGTTGTGTTGTTTTTCATTTTGAGTAGATATGTTTGTACCTTGTGGGTTGTGTTATGGGCATGGGAATTTTGGTTAAGTTTCGTTGGGGTTTTTTTGAGTTTTGTTCTTTTGCCGTTTTGTGAGTGTGTTGTTGTGTTGTTTTTCATTTTGAGTAGATATGTTTGTACCTTGTGGGTTGTGTTATGGGCACGGGGATTTTGGTTAAGTTTCGTTGGGGGATTTTTGAGTTTTGTTGTTTTGCCGTTTTGTGAGTGTGTTGTTGTGTTGTTTTTCATTTTGAGTAGATATGTTTGTACCTTGTGGGTTGTGTTATGGGCATGGGAATTTTGGTTAAGTTTCGTTGGGGTTTTTTTGAGTTTTGTTGTTTTGCCGTTTTGTGAGTGTTGCTGTGTTGTTTTTCATTTTGAGTAGATATGTTTGTACCTTGTGGGTTGTGTTATGGGCACGGGGATTTTAGTTAAGTTTCGTTGGGGGTTTTTTGAGTTTTGTTGTTTTGCCGTTTTGTGAGTGTGTTGTTGTGTTGTTTTTCATTTTGAGTAGATATGTTTGTACCTTGTGGGTTGTTATGGGCATGGGAATTTTGGTTAAGTTTCGTTGGGGGATTTTTGAGTTTTGTTGTTTTGCCGTTTTGTGAGTGTGTTGTTGTGTTGTTTTTCATTTTGAGTAGATATGTTTGTACCTTGTGGGTTGTGTTATGGGCACGGGGATTTTAGTTAAGTTTCGTTGGGGTTTTTTTGAGTTTTGTTGTTTTGCCGTTTTGTGAGTGTGTTGTTGTGTTGTTTTTCATTTTGAGTAGATATGTTTGTACCTTGTGGGTTGTGTTATGGGCATGGGAATTTTGGTTAAGTTTCGTTGGGGGATTTTTGAGTTTTGTTGTTTTGCCGTTTTGTGAGTGTGTTGTTGTGTTGTTTTTCATTTTGAGTAGATATGTTTGTACCTTGTGGGTTGTGTTATGGGCACGGGAATTTTGGTTAAGTTTCGTTGGGGGATTTTTGAGTTTTGTTGTTTTGCCGTTTTGTGAGTGTGTTGTTGTGTTGTTTTTCATTTTGAGTAGATATGTTTGTACCTTGTGGGTTGTGTTATGGGCATGGGAATTTTGGTTAAGTTTCGTTGGGGTTTTTTTGAGTTTTGTTTCCTCGTTGGATGCCCCTAACAAATTTATATATATAGATTGTATGTTGTAATTGTTAGTCATCGAATTGTGCCTTTTGTAATCCACCCTGAGTCCCCTGTGGGGTGAAAAGAGCAGAATATAAATACTGTAAATCAATCAATAAATAAATAGATCTGGACCTGAAACCCCTATCTCTAATTCTCTGGGAATATCTTAATTGCCTGCTTTTCATACCTTGAGTCTGGAGATCTAATCCGCAATCCCTCGAGACCTCTGTGCCCTCTGCGTTGTCCCAAGTCCTATTTTCCAGGGAAAGTTCACTTTCATTTTCTCCGGTATGCACATCTGCTGGTTCAGGATCAGGCCGACCTGTCTCAGGCTGGCCTGTCTTCAAATCTCCCCGAATGCTCTCAAACACTTCATTTTGAAACCCATCCCCCTCATCGGAATTGTCTGGCCTTTGCCAGGCTACAACAGCACCATTGGTAACAGCTCATGTGCCAGGGCCTCCCAGTTCTTGGTGTTTATACCACATTTTTTAAGGTTAGCTTTAAGCCCATCTTTAAATCTCTTTTGTTGTCCATTGACATTCCTTTTCCTATTCTTGAGAATAAAGTAACTGCTTTGGAAGATGGTGATTGAGCATTCGGACAATGTGACATTCAGTCTAGCAAAGTTGATGGCAGGGAATCATCGCTTTAATTCTGGTGGTCTTTGCTTCTTCCAAAACATAGAATCATAGAGTTGGAAGAGACCTCATCAGCCATCCAGTCCAACCCCCTGCCAAGAAGCAGCAAAATTGCATTCAAAGCACCCCCGACAGATGACCATCCAGCCTCTGTTTAAAAGCTTCCAAAGAAGGAGCCTCCACTCCGGGGCATAGAGTTCCACTATCTTCCCGAGAGATTTGCAGGATTTTTTTCAAAGGCAATGCTGATGGAATCTTTCCAGAAGTTGAGAGTGACGTTTGCTCAGACGGTGTTGTGTTTCGGCATCGATGTCAACAGTAAGTGAAGTCATCTGGGGAAACACCATTTCTCCAACCCTGGGCCAGCCTTAGTACCCTTGCTTTCCACCTGGTTACTTTCCCTTTCACTATACATTACAGGTACATAATATATTTCCTGCCACCATCTTCAGGGATGGTTCCACTCTGCTTCCATCTGCTTCCTTCGCAAGCCTGGGCTTATCCACCACCTCCCCTTTCTTTAGAAAATTAGTTACTCACTGACCAGCTAAACTTTTCCTGTTCTAGCTTATCTGGGCTGTATACATTGCTTAAGGTTCAAAATTGCACTACTAGGAGCTTCCCTTTCACTTCTTATCCTTGTAGTTTCCAGAAGGCCTTTGTGCAGTTGTAATAACGCAATGAGTTTGAGACTGAACGCAGAGCCCCCTGCTTTCAAGCTGATCTGACCTGCAGCAGGGAGTTCCACAGTTTTCCAAATGCCCCACTTGGGCCAACTGCAAGAACGTGGCCACAGCAGCAGCTGCAACTCAGAAGCCTCTGATATCGAGCTCTTTTAGGGGGCCCCTCCAGGGAGGAGAGGCCAAGGACCGCACCAAAGAGAGTCCTGGATACCTTGGTGAGCCTTTCTGGGAGCCAATCCAAAAGCGCCGAAATATTTAAAATATAATAAGGTCACCAGAGGCGGAAGAAGTCCAGCGATCGAGGTTTATTTGCGATTCAGCTGAAAAGGATGCATTACAGGAATCATTCCACTGTAAGCATGCAGTACAAGGACTTTCAGGCATTTTTATACAGTTTAGAACAAAAGAAAAGCAGTTTGAAAATCCCGCCCGTCCCCTGTCAGCCGGCTTCACGCTGATTGGCTGAGGCTGGATCAGCTGGGAGGAGGTAATCCCGCCCTCCCCCGTCAGGAGCCAATGGGAGCGTTTCTCCGCCTCGGGAGGGCCAATGGGCGCCCTCCCCGCGCTTCCTGGGTTCTGGCCAATCAGGAGTGTGGAGGCGGGACAGCCGCGGACAATGGGGAAAAGATGATGGGATTTGGGATTTCCTGCCCGCTGGAATGCGGGCCATTGTCCAAGGCGGGAAGAGGGTGATGTTTGTCAAACAAAGGTTTTCCTGTTCTTAACGAGTCTGGCGGGTGATATGAATAGCTGGGTTGAAATCGGACCGCCCGGAGGATCAACAATTTCTGGGTGATTTAATCAGTTCTTTGTTTCCGGGGCTCTGCCGACCCTTCCTCCTTCGTTGGCCTTGCTCCGATGACGAAATTGGGGGCCACCATGCAAGATGGGTCAATCAAAGGGTGATTTAGGGAAAAGAGGCTTGGGCTCTTTCCCCAGGCAGTTCCTGGTCACGCCAGTTTTATGGGCTAAGGGGTCAAGGAGGTGAAGATACAGGGGAGTTCATAGGGATACATACCATATTCATCATTAATATATATAGGCATTTCATATAGCACAACCCACCACCCATCCCAACCCCAATCCATTATAATTAAGAAAATATTTTATTTCTATTTCATAAAAAAGGGAGGAGAGACTAGAAATCCCAAAAGTCCAGACGGAGGGGTTTGGATGCAGGGGCCAGCCTATGGTTTAGGCTGGCCATCAGAAGATCAGTTCATTTTTGAAACAGGAGCTGGAGCTGAAGGGGGAGCTACGTTCCACTGTCCCGTCCTTGGTGGAACTAGCGCTCCCAACCGGGGATCGGGCCTCCCTGCCCGATCCCCCACTTCCAAGGCTTCCCCTTGGGCAGCGGCGGTGGATCCCAGGCGGCGGGAACCATGCTGGAGCGGGCAGCGGCGAGCGGAATGAAGCAAGCAGCAAAAGCCGGCGAAGTTTTGACAATCAGCTGGTGACTTGGCCGAATTCAATGATTTAACAAAAAAACAATTATTTCACGAGTGCCGGGAGCCCAGAAAGAGGTTTATTGTGGGTTAGAAAAGTTGCAGTCAGTAAAAGGACACAAAATATCAAGCGGAAAGGATTTAAAGTTTCAATTTTAAGTGTTTTATTGGGGGATTTTGTTACAAAGAAAAGGGAGAGGGGAAAGTGAAAGAAAACTTCATGCAGTCCTTTGCTTTGAGCTGCTGGCTGGGGCACATTTCATCCGTTTTTCTCCCTTGGTGACCACTGGGAACTGCGGAACTCCCTGCCGCAGTGCAGACCAATTACATAGCGGGGGCTCACGCCATCACCTCCTCATTTCTTCGCTTTTCCCCTTCCCAACATTGTAACTAGCCCCCTCAATAAAATGTATCAATTAATTGTAACTTTTCTCTCTCCATAGTGTTACTTTGTGTTCTTCAATAAATCCTTCCTCTCCTGGGCGGCAGACGGCTGCCGGCCCTCCTGGGATGCAATTCTCGCAACCGGGGGGGGGGGGGGGGCCGAAACTGCGTTCCTTTAATCCGCGGATACGAAACTCCCTCTCTCCTGGGCGGGAGCCTCCAAAATTCTAGCTCGATATCAAGTTGGTGAATTACATAGAATTGTTCCCAAGCCTGCTCTGGGGAAGGTGATGGATTTTATTGTCTATGACAGTGTTTCTCAACCCTCTTAATACCGCGACCCTTAATGCAGTTCCTCATGTTGTGGTGACCCGCAACCATAACATTATTTCCATTGCTACTTCATAACTCATTCACTGGACCAAATCTGGCACAAATACCCAATACGGCCAAATTTTAATACCAGTGGGGTTGGGAGGGGAGATTTATTTTATCATTTGGGAGCATTCTGAACTCCACCAATGATGGAGATGAACCAAACTTGGCACACAGAACTCCCACGACCAACAGAAAATACTGGAAGGGTTTGACCTTGATTTTGGGAGTTGTAGTTCACCTCCATCCAGAGAGCACTCTGGACTCAAACAATGATGGATCTGGACCAAACTTGGCATGAATATTCCATATGCCCAACTAGGAACACAGATGGAGCTTGGAGGAAATAGACTTGACATTTGGGAGTTGTAGTTACTGGAATGTATAGTTCACCTACAATCAAAGAGCATTCTGAAACCCACGAATGATAGAATTAAGGCAATCTTCCCACACAGAACCCCCATGACCAATAGAAAATACTTAAGGCCATCCAGTCCAACTCCCTTCACCAGGGCAAGAAAATGTAATCAAATACTGTTTACCCGCAAGTATAAAGAAATTACATATATTAGAAAAAACCATGATGGATCCGGACCAAACTTGGCATGAATAATCAATATGCCCAAATGTGAACACTTGTGGAGTTTGGGGAAAATAGACCTTGACATTTGAGAGTTGTCGTTGCTAGGATTTATAGTTTCCCTACAATCAAAAAGCATTCTGAACCTCACCAATGATAGAATTGGGCCAAACTTATTTATTTACCCTATTTATATCCCGCCTTTCTCTACGGCAAAGGGGACTCAAGGCAGCTTTACATATAGGCAACTATTCAATGAGTTTGGACAAACTTCCCACACAGAACCCCCATGACCAACAGAAAATACTGTGTTTTCTGATTATCTTTGGTGACCCCTCTACCCCCTTTCTCGCGACTCCCCCCCCCAGGGGTCCTGACTCACAGGTTGAAAAATACTGGTCTACAATATGTGGAAGGCCTGTGAATGAGGACAGCTCAAGGATTAGGAATTGGACAAGGTGGAACGAAATATGGACTCTGAGTTGGCGAACGCTGTGTCTGAGATTGGCTATTGATTGTGAGATATATTGTTGTTTTAATTGTTTTTAATTGTTGACCATTTAATTGCTGGTTTTATATGTTATTGCATTTGTGTAGGCACCAAGATGTGCCTTTTTGTAAGTCACCCTGAGTCCCCCCTCGGGGGTTGAGAAGGGTGGGGTAGAAGTATACGAAATAAATAAAATTGCCATTTATACTCTGTAACACAATTTTTGTTCCTGGGTTATCAATATCTTTTCCTAATTGGTTCTATCATTTAAAAAATGGGGAAACTTTATGAAAGTGCCAAAACTTTGTTTTTTGCGGAGGAACATCCTGCCAGAGCACATTTTGCTCTTGTTTTTTAATGAATATCTCATATAGTCTCGACCAACTCAACATAGTTTTGTGACACTTTCCAAATAAGCACCACACAATGAAACAGGAAATAACACTTTCAAACCAGAAACAGATATTCCCCCAAATTTTGTTATATAGTGTTACCTGTAGGTTCAATCAGCCCTCTGTATCCAGAATCTGCATCCATGGTTTCCATCAACCACAGCTTGAAAATGTTTCTTTTTTAATCCTAAGCAAATCTTGATCTTGCTTACATATCTATATCTATATCTATATCTATGCCATTGCATATAAAAGGACTTGAGCATGTGCTGATTTTGGTTTCCACAAAGGATTCTGGAACCAAACTCCACCGAATAGCACTGTATTTTCTCGCAGGACCAGCAGGTAAGGCAAGTTGTTCTGTCGCGCGCTGGGTCTGTATTTGGTTGACTTTAGAAATAGGATGTGTAACCTTTGCCCAGTGGGAAGCCAGGGGCCCAAGGATAAGTTCTCAGAGGTTTCCATTACAAAGAATCTTCAGATGGCTTGAGAAATACAACAAAGTATTTTATTAATGAAATCAAACAGGTACTTCAAGGCTTTCTTGATAAACCATTGGCTCCCTCAATCTTGTCCACAGGGGACAGGCACTATCTTCAATAACCTTTTCTTTAAAGGAAAATTCCCCTTTTTTAACTTCTCCCAGGCTGACTGAAATCCAACCCTCACTGATGTGGGCTCCGCTACCGGGCCGAACTGCTTCTCAGACACCGAGTGGACCTACCAGCAAGGCAGTGGATATTCTCCAGCTGGAGTTCTTTAGTCTTTAAGGCTGTTTTCCTGGAAATTCTTAAAGCTGTAGGAATGCTTCCCTGGAGTTCTTAAAGGTTGAAACTTTTGTACAGGGAAAGTTACACACATCCTATACATAAGCTAACCTGGCTGAGACTAACTAACAAAATGGCCCACTTCCCTTCCCAATTACCCTGAGCAAGGGGAAGGACCAATACTTAACAATGATGGACAGGTGGCTTGCCCTATGACTGCAGCCAAAAGAAGCCACCTATCTGCAGAGTCCCTGAAACTTAGGACTACAAACAAACATTCAATGCAAAGCAAACAAAATTGGAGCTCCTGGAACAGCTGTTCCAGAACACAAGTAGATGTGGAGTTATAATAAAGCTACAGTGACCTCTTCACAATTAGAAAGCTAAGACTCACATTTGCTTGACCTGGACACAAATACCCACAGGTAATTGGCAGTCATTTAGCTGTTCATATCCAGATGTTCTCCAAATGATTTATATGATGTATAAAGCCCCTACTAAGAAGAGATTTTCCTGCTTCTTGGCAGGGGGTTGGACTGGATGGCCCATGAGGTCTCTTCCAACTCTATGATTCTATGATTTTTAAATCAGACATGGGCCAACTTTGGGTAATAGGGCCACAGTAGCGCCGCGGGTTAAACTGCTAGCTGCAGGAAATCTGCCGACTAGCAGTTTGAGGCCGTGAGTCAGGATAAGATCAGCCCTAGCTTCTACCTTCCTAGCAGTTTGGAAAGCATGTAATGCGAGTAGATCAATAGGTACCACCTCAGCGGGGAGGTAAAAGGGTGCCCTATACAGACATGCGAGCAACAGTTTATTTATAGTCTGCTCTATCTCCTCGAGGGGACTCAGAGCAGATTACAGTATACACACATATAGGCAAACAAGCAATGTCTTTTATACAGTAATAATAATGACATACAATACAAACAAAGGCAAAGGTTTCCCTTTCCATCTCCGGCACCTGGAGGTGATGCTCAACTTTGGCCATGGGGAGGTGCTCTTGTTCAATTTCTCCATACAAATGAGATTGTTGTCTGTAGACCCTCCTGGTCGTGTTTTGCCAGCATGACTGCATGGGCACCTTTTATCTTCCCGCGAAGACAGTACCTATTGATTTACTTACAGTGCATGTTTTCGAACTGCTAGGTTGGCTGAAGCTAGGGCTAACAGCAGGAGCTCTTAGAAAACTGTAAGTTTTGGCAGCACCTACTCCTCTCCTATGTGATTCTTAAGATGGTTTGAAAAGATGTCTGAGCTGACATCTAGCAAAAGGTTTTAAGTTTGATCTCCAGTTTGGAAGCAGGAAGTAAAGGGGGCATTTCCCACTCTGAGGAACTGTTGTTCTCAAGTGGCTGTTCCCAGACAATACAACAATCCTTTACAAGTCCCTTGGCTCCATCCATGAGACATCCCAGCAAAAGGGCTCCTTCCCAAAGGAGGGAAGAAGGAAGTTTAGCCTGTTAATTTATTGCAGGTGGCTATTCCTGCCTGGAGAGTTGTGGAAAGGAAATTCGAGCTGTAAAGCAACAGGGTAGCAGATCCTGGATTCGTAGTTGTTGTTCATTCGTTCAGTCGTCTCCGACTCTTCGTGACCTCATGGACCAGCCCACGCCAGAGCTCCCTGTCGGCCGTTACCACCCCCAGCTCCCTCAAGGTCAGTCCAGTCACTTCAAGGATGCCATCCATCCATCTTGCCCTTGGTCGGCCCCTCTTCCTTTTGCCTTCCACTTTCCATAGCATCGTCTTCTCTAGGCTTTCCTGTCTCCTCATGATGTGGCCAAAGTACTTCAACTTTGTCTCTAGTATCTTTCCCTCCAGTGAGCAGTTGGGCTTTATTTCCTGGAGGATGGACTGGTTGGATCTTCTCGCAGTCCAAGGCACTCTCAGAACTTTCCTCCAACAAGTAGTATTTATAAATTCGTAGTATTTATTTGAATTCATCACATTCTTCTGGAAGGAATGGAAAATGAAAACAACTGTAAAGCAGGGAGGGAGAGGTCTTAAAATCATAGAATTCTAGAATCCTAGAGCTGGGAGAGACCTCATGAGCCATCCAGTCCGACCCCATTCTGCCAAGAGGCAGGAAAATCGAATTCAAAGCCCCCACTACAGATGGCCATCCATCCTCTGCTTAAAAGCCTCCAAAGAAGAAGCCTTCATCACAAAAAGAGAGTTCCACTGCTAAGCAGCTCTCTCTCACAGTCAGGAAGTTCTTCCTCATGTAGTTTGAAGCCATTGTTCCATTGTGTCCTAGCCTCCAGGGCAGCGGGAAAACGGGCCTGCTTCCTTCTCTCTATGACTTCCCCTCACATATCTATATCTGGTCCTCATCATGTCTCCTCTCCACCTTCTCTTCTGCAGGCTAAACATGCCCAGCTCTTGAAGCCGCTCCTCATAGGGCTTGTTCTCCAGACCCTCGATCCTTTGTGTCATTCTCCTCTGGACACAGTATTCCAGCTTAGAGTCAACATCTCCCTTCAATCACAGTGCACAGAATTGGACACAGTGTGATTCCAGGTAACATGGTCTGACCAAGGCAGAATAGAGGGGGAGCATGACTTCCCTGGATCTAGTCACTAGGCTCCTATTGATGCAGGCCAAAATCCCATTGGCTTTTTTTGCTGCTGCATGACATTCCTGGCTCATGTTCCCCTTCCTTCCCACGAGGACTCCAAGATCTTTTCCATACATCCTGCTGTTAAGCCAGGCATCATTCCCTGTTCCATCTCTTTGCATTTAGTTTTTTTCTGCCTAAGTGGAGTCTCTTGCATTCGTCCCTGTTGAACTTCATTGTGTTCGTTTTGGCCCATCATCTCTCTACTCTGTGAAGATCTATTTGAATTTTGCTCCTGTCTTCTGGAGTATTGGTTCTCCCTTCCCATTGGGTCCCATCTGCAAACTTGATGATCCTGTCTTCTAACGCTTCACCTAAGTCATTAATCAAGATGTGCAATAGAACTGGGCCCAGAACAGAACCCTGCTTGTGGCACTTCACTTGTTACTTCTTTCCAGGATGAAGAGGAAGTGTGCTGTCACGCGCTGAGCCTATAGCAGTTGGCTTTTGAACAGGACGTGCTCTTTGTGCCCAGCGGGAAGCCAGGGTGCCTCAAGTGAGAGGCCCTAAGGATTTTCCTATACAGAGTCTTTAGAAGCTTGAAAGGTTTAACAAAGTCCTTTATTATTGCTTAGTCTTCAACAAACAATCAAATACTTCTTAGATCTTCAACAAATTAAACAAATGCTTCAAGGCTTTGAATCAACTGGTGGTTTTCTTAATCTTGTCCACAAGGGACAGGCAACTGGCTTCGTGAACTGTTTCTTTTCTTTAAGAGGAAAACCTTTTAACCCCTCCTTGGGCAATCTACTTTCTAAACTTTGCTGGTGTGGGCTCTACTCCCGGCTCCAAACTGCTTCTTGGGTCCCGAGTAGACCTACCAGTCAAGGCTTTGTAGATTCTCCAGCTGGAGTCCTTTGGAACTGTTTCCCCACGGAATTTTCCCCAGATGCTGTGAGAAACAAAGCTTCTCTACAAGTGGAGCTAATCCATGCCCTGTAGCTAAGCTTTCCAATGCAAGACTGACCTAAAATGGCTCTCTCTCCTCCCAGAGCCCTGGTGTGGGCTCTACTCCCGGCTCCAAACTGTTTCTTGGGTCCCGAGTAGACCTACCAGTCAAGGCTTTGTAGATTCTCCAGCTGGAGTCCTTTGGAACTGTTTCCCCCCGGAATTCCCCCGGATGCTGTGAGAAACGAAGCTTCTCTACAGGTGGAGCTAAACCACGTCCTGTAGCTAAGCTTTCCAATGCAAGACTGACCTAAAATGGCTCCCTCTCCTCCCAGAGCACTGGGGAAAGGGGCGGAACCAAAACTTAACAATGATTGATGGGTCATTGGCCCTATAATTGCAAACCAAGGGAAGCCACCTTATTGCAAAATGCATGGAACTTTGGAATGCATGCAAACACTCAAAGAAAGAAAAGGAAGTTGGAGCTTTTGGTACAGCCATACCAGCACAGGAAGCATTGGGGAGAATCACTCATTGGGTTTGTTCACTTAACCAGTGACAGATCCACCTAACCGCAGTTTTGCCTAGCCCACCTAGGACTATTTTCCTTGCCAGAAGGTCATGGGGGACCTTGTCAAAGGAAGGCCTTCCTGAAATCCAGATATGCTCTTTCCACAGCGTTCCCTGCATCTCCCCAGCTTGTAACTCTATTGAAAAAAGAGATCAGATTAGTCTGGCATTACATGTTTTTGATCAATCCATGTTGGCTGACTATTAGCGATGACCGCATTCCTTTCTAAGTGTTTGTAGATCACTTCCTTAAGTATCTTTTCCAGAATCTTGCCTGGTATCCACATGAGGCTGACCGGACATTGGTCATTGTTTGGGTCGTCCTTTTTTCCCTTCTTGAAGATAGAGAGGGACCACATTGGCCCTCCTCCAATCTGCTGGAACTTCTTCCATTCTCCAAGAACTCTCAAAGAGATTGCCATCTGAATGGAAAGAAAAGGGGAGTAACTCACATGCTTCTGCCTGATCTGTTGATCGTAATACATTATTGATTCATTCATTCACATGCTTTAGTTTTAGTAGGGAATGTTGGAACTCTTCCACTCACAATGAGGCAAACTTGAGAAAAGCTTCTTTCCCAAGCTTGGCTATTTGGCTCTTAGGAATCAAATGAAAGCATTTATGTTTCAGAAGCAGTAAACAGTATGTTTTCTTAATTTGAATGCATCAGCATGTATTCCAGTCTAGCGCAGATGAAAACAAGCTGGCTCCACCTTTGACAAGACATGACATCCCTTCATACATTTGAAGATGGCTATCAGGTCACCTCTCAGGCAACTCTTTTCCAAGCAAACATATACCAAAACTCCCCAACATGTTCCTCATAAGCCTTAGCTTCCAAACCTTTGACCATCTTGGTTGCCTACTAATGTCACTTCAAGGTAGTTTGTGTCGAACAGACATTTTATAGGACAGGAATGGTGGAGTATATTGGGGCAACCATTCGTTTGGGAGGACCACTTTCAATCTGACTTAGCATTGCTTAGTGTTGCCATGAAGTAAGCGTTGACTGCCATATTGTGTTTCATTAAGGTAATGGTGGACATAAACACTGGATATAGAACACTAACTTACTAACAAAAAATGACTAATACATCTCTAAGATGAGTTTGGTAATAAACACAACTAAACAGGAGTTTTCTAAAAATGAGGGGGGGGGGGCAGGTCAAACCAGCTGATTCCTAATGTTGGGGCAACCATTAGTTTGGGTGGACCACAATTACAGAGAATGTCACTATCAATCTAACTTAGCATTGCTTAGTGTTGCCATGAAGTAAGTGTTGACTGCCATCTTGCGTTTCATTAGGGTAATGGTGGACATAAACACTGTACATAGAACACTAACTTACTAACAAAAATGACTAATACATCTTTACTATGAGTTTGGTAATAAACACAACTAAACAAGAGTTTTCTAAAAATGGGGGAGCCCCCCTCCCCCATTTTTAGAAAACTCTAGAGAAACAGGTCAAACCAGCTGATTCCTAATGTTGGGGCAAGCATTAGTTTGGGTGGACCACAATTACGGAGAATGTCACTATCAATCTGACTTAGCATTGCTTAGTGTTGCCATGAAGTAAGCGTTGACTGCCATCTTGCGTTTCATTAAGATAATATTGATTTAGGGTTGTCTGCGCGCCCTCATCTTTCTCTGAAAACCCTATTTTAATTTGTCTTACCTTGTTCATGCCCAGCACTCTTTGATTTTAAATTTGAATTATTACATTTGGCCCTGCCATAGATTTTTAAATGCTGTATGTTGCGATATGTTGTTGTTATTGCTTATTGCGTATTTTCTGTTTTGAGTTTCTTTTAACTGTTTTGTATTGATTATTGTTATTGCTTTTGTTTATTGTATGTGCTGTGGGCTTGGCCTCATGTAAGCCGCACCGAGTCCCTTGGGGAGATGGTAGCGGGGTACAAATAAAGTTTTTTTATTATTATTATTGATGACGGGGGGGTGGGGGGCCCCCGCCATCGATTGGCCTGCACTGCAGCGGAGAGTTCCGCAGTTCCTGGTTGTCACATTTGGAAGAAACTGATGAAATGTGCCCCAGCAGGCAGCTCAATAATAAGAATGCCTGCAGCCTTTCTTTTGCTTTCCCCTTCTCCTTACATTGTATCATTCCCCTAATAAAGCACTTGAAACTTGCAACATTTAATCTTTCCGCTTGATTCTTTTGTATCTTTCCTGCCTCAGACTAATTCAACATTAAAATAACCCTTTTTCCAGGCTCCAGAGAGCCGTGAGCCTGCGGGGAGGTGCCTCCAGGCACCCCCCGGACCAAGGATCTGTGTTTGCCCAATTCGCGGATACCGAAGCCGCCATTTTGGACCCCCGTAACCACTAAAACAGTAGAATGGCGGATTGACGCCGTTCTAATTTTATATTTTTCCGCTATTAATTCTAAGACTAATGGCCATCTCGCTTTCCTCATTTTGGACTCCTGCGCCCGGGGAATAATCATTTTGTTTAAAGTATTATTATTTGACAGCAAACAGCTGATTGCCAAAACTCTGCCGGCTCGGCGAAAGCAGCCTGTTTTTCCCTTGCTACCGCTCGTTCCTGCCCGGCCCTGCCATCAGGGGCTTGCTGTGGGCTCACATAAGAAGCCCCGGAGAAGCGGCCAGGTGGGAACCCCGGCCCCAGCTCGGAAGATCTAGTTCGCCAAGGGCCGGGCAATGGACTCTGTTACTACCCAGCTCAGCGCCCATCACTGGACTTCTGCCTTTTCTTATTGGCTCTCTGCTTCATGAACTGAACTGTTTATCATATCCATGACCACGAACTCTCTATTGGTGCCTGACTTGAGATGCAGACAGCCTCCGCTTCCGCGGATCCTCTTCAAAGTTTATGAAGCCTCCAGTTTGTGCCATAATAAGATCAAATATTGTAATAAAACTTTGCTTGGGGTGGGGATGGGATTTGCTCATGAAATATATGAAATGTATGGAATGTTTATAATGTAATATCATATGGAATGTATTCTGATTCCCCTTCCCACCTTTCCCTTTGACCCTTGCCCCAAAAAGATGTGACCTGGGGATTACTGCCATAAGGAGGAACTCCTTTGTCCTCCCGAAACTATTCTTAATTGCATTTGCATGGGCCGTGCTGTTGTCTTTCCCCCGATCCTGACTTTCAGAGCAGACAGTGAGGGGAGGGGGAGTCAACAGAAACTCAGGAAGAAAAGACTGATTAAATCATTTTAGGTATTGTTGATCCCCCCTTTTGAGGTCCGATACCGAAAAAGCCTTTTCATATTTCTACCCAAATCCCATCAACAGACCAGGAAACTTATTGTTCCCCTATCAGACACCCCGCCGGGTGAGGACAAAGCCTCACATTCCATCTGGCGAATGCCCTAAAGGCTGTCATTTCCTTGATCTTTGTCAGGCTTCGTCCCGCCTCCTGTCTGCCGATTGGTCCATCTTCCAAGGTGCTAGGAAGGCGCTGATTGGCCTCCCAGAGGCAGCGGAGCCCGCTGATTGGACCAGAGGTGAGGCGTGCCGCCAAGCCTCCTCCCAGCTGTTCCGCGGCCAGCCAATCAGCACGAAGCCAGCTGACAGAGGGCGGGCGGGAGTTTTGAAACTGTTTCCTTTTGTCTGTGTACTATAAAAATGCTTGGAAATTCTGTAAAATTATGCTTGCAGCGGAATGATTCCTGCAATGCATCTGATCTCAGCTGAATCACAAATAAACCTCGGTTGCTGAAAAACTTCTTCCACTTTGATGAGGCATTATTATTTGTAATATTTTTTACTCTTTGGATTGGCTCTCGCTGGCCTCACCAAAGGTCCAGGGCCCTTTTGAACGGTCCTCAGGTCCTCCGCCGGGAGACCCTACCAAAACAGCTCGATATCATTATTATTATTATTATTATTATTATTATTATTATTATTATTATTTGCGTTTCAGGATCTTGTCTTGTTCTTTCATAGCTATTCCTAGCCTTCAAACATTATTGTATTACATATGGGTGGTTACCATTCAACATTGAGTGCTTAGACGTGTTTGTAGTCCATAGAATTACATATTTATATTTTGCATGTGAATATGAATTGAGGTGTATATTTTTCCTTTTAGAATTCTTTTCTGTGAGGCCTCTGGCCTGGCCTCCGCTTATCTTGGAAACAAGCAAATAGTAATACATTGAGAAAATGTTATGAGATAAATTCATTTTTTTCATATTCAGAGAGGTCTGCTCTAGATAGATAGTACCAAACAGAGAGATAGATTTAAATTTTCCAAAAGAATCCTGGACAGACTGCAAGTTTATTCTCCCTGTAATATTCCTTACTGGATTACTGAAGTTACTAAAAAAATTGCCCATAACTTATGGATTGTCCAAACACGTTGAAATTTACTATGCTGACAGGGGAGGATGTTTTCTACCACTGTGGCAAGTTTTGTCAGTAGCAGTCAAAAAATGAGGAAGAGGGAATCTCCAGAAGTTTTCACTGTTCCGTTTGCAGTTTTTTCACGTCCGCCATTAACGAAGCAATTTGGACATTTTGGAAATTTCGAATATATCCGAAGTTTTTTAAAGGAAAAATTTGGAAATCATTTCAGAATCGAACCGCCATATCCGAAATGAGTTTAGAACCATTTTTCATTGATTAAACAAGCCTAATAGATACAGATGTACAGGTACATTGAAATTTTTAGACATCTATATGTATATAGGATTTGCAAAGACCTGCAAACATGAGGAGAACATTCATATATAAAAGTAATGTATATAGATAGATACAGATATATGGGTGGATAGGGATTGCAAAGGCTTGCAGGGTGAAATGCTACTTGTAGGAGAGATTAACAAATATTTCAGGGGAAAATGCTTTTATGAGATTAATGGATATTCCTGTCTTGCAAGGGTTTCTTGGCTTATCTTCGATTATATATGGTATTTGGATACTTCCATCTTGTTGTGTCTGGTTTGTCCATCAATAGGTAGTATGACTCTGAGCTCAGAATTCAAATCCTTGCTCAGTCATAGGTACCCACTTTGTTGTTCATTCATTCAGTCATTTCAGACTCTTCGTGACCTCATGAACCAGCCCACGTCAGAGCTCCCTGTCGGCCGTCACCACACCCAGCTCCTTCAAGGTCAATCCAGTACCTTCAAGGATGCCATCCATCCATCTTACCCTTTGTCGGCCCCTCTTCCTTTTTCCTTCCTTTTTTTCCCAGCATAATTGTCTTCTCTAGGCTTTGCTGTCTCCTCATGATGTGGCCAAAGTACTTCAACTTTGTCTCTAGTATCCTTCCCTCCAATGAGCAGCCGGGCTTTATTTCCTGGAGGATGGACTGGTTGGATCTTCTCGCAGTCCAAGGCACTCTCAGAACCTTCCTCCAACACCACAGTTCAAAAGCATCGATCTTCCTTCGCTCAGCCTTCCCTAGGTCCAGCTCTCACATCCGTAGGTTACTACAGGGAATACCATGGCTTTGACTATGCGGATCTTTGTTGCCAGTCTGATGTCTCTACTCTTCACTATTTTATCGAGACTGGACATTGCTCTCCTCCCAAGAAGTAAGCGTCTTCTGATTTCCTGGCCACAGTCTGCATCTGCAGTAATCTTTGCACCTAGAAATACAAAGTCTGTCATGGCCTCCACATTTTCTCCCTCTATTTTCCAGTTGTCAGTCATTCTTGTTGCCATAATCTTGGTTTTTTTTATGTTTAGCTGCAACCCAGCTTTTGCACTTTCTTCTTTCACCTTGATTAGAAGGCTCCTCAGCTCCTCCTCGCTTTTGGCCATCAGAGTGGTGTCATCTGCATATCTGAGGTTGTTAATGTTTCTTCCAGCAATTTTTACCCCAGCTTTGCATTCATCAAGCCCCGCACATCGCATGATGTGTTCTGCATACAAGTTAAAAAGGTTGGGTGAGAGTATGCAGCCTTGCCGGATGCCTTTCCCAATCTTGAACCAGTCTGTTGTTCCGTGGTCAGTTCTTACTGTTGCTACTTGGTCCTTGTACAGATTCCTCAGGAGAGAGACAAGGTGGCTTGGTATGCCCATCCCACCAAGAACTTGCCACAATTTATTATGATCCACACAGTCAAAGGCTTTAGAATAGTCAATGAAGCAGAAATAGATGTTTTTCTGAAACTCCCTGCCTTTCTCCGTTATCCAGCGGATATTGGCAATCTGGTCTCTCGTTCCTCTGCCTTTTCTAAACCCAGCTCCACTAACTGACTTTAATCAAAGCACACTCTCCCAGTCCAGAGGAATGAATGGCAACCCTCCCTCCCAATTTTTTTTGCCACAAAACCTCCCGGATTGGGTTCACATAAATTTGAAATGACTTGATTGCACACAATAACAATTGTAGCTTAGAGTGACCAGTCACTGGCTTGCATCAGATATCCTCATACAAGGCCAGTCAATACAGGCTGAGGCATGTCCTTGTGAAGTAGGGAGAAAAACGATGTCTTTCCTTGAAATAGCTTGCTTTTTCCTAGGGAGTCTTGTTATGCATTTAACAGGCACTGCCTCTCCAATTATACAGGTACTAAACCCCCTGAGTTTGAATCAAATAATTGCCAACATGTCCAAGCACATTTCTCTCTTGTCTGCAGCAGTGGGGAATAACTGCTGTCAAGCACCCGGCAATTACCTGGCCTTTGTTCTCCTCTCAATGATTTTGCCCGACGAAGAAAGAGTGTGAAGCAGAAACTCTGTTTATATATCGATAATACATAAAATAGTATTGCATTATTCTGTATTATGTCATAGTGCAGGCTGTAGAAATGTGGAAGAAGTTGTGCTGTGAAACACAGCATGAGGAATCAGATTTTGAAGAGTAAAGCTGGCAGAGACTGGGACTTGCCTTTATTATCAGCTATATCAAACATGAGCAAACTTTGGCTCTCCGGGTGTTTTGGACTTCAACTCTAATTCCTATTGGCTATTAGGAACTGTGGGAGTTGAAGTCCAAAACACCTGGAGGGCCAAAGTTTGTCCATGCCTGAGCTATACAGGGCCTTTTCAGTGGTGGCCCCTTTGCTATGGAACGCCCTGTCTGGGGACATTAGATCGGCCCCCTCCCTCTTAACATTTCGGAAGAGAGTCAAGACTTGGTTGTTTGAGCAAACCTTTGAAAATGCAAGGTAAAAGACATAAGAATTGGAACGACGAAATTGGACAACGTTTTTATTAGGAGACACAAATGATGTATGCTTTTAGTATTCTTGTTATGGTTTTCCATCATCCAAGCCTGCGAAGAAACTATTGGATACCAAGCCAAGAAACACCAAGATTGGTTTGATGAAAATGACATCGAGATCCTACAGCTAATTGACAAGAAAAGGAAAGCCTTCCAAACATGGCATAGAGACATCAACTGTGCTGCTAAGAAAAAGATCTACGCCAGCACAAAAGCTGAGGTCCAAAGAAGGACAAGAGAACTCAAGAACATCTGGTGGACAAAGAAGGCTGAAGAAATCCAACACCTGGCAGATACCCATGATGCTCAGGGATTTTTCAAAGCCACAAAGGTCATCTATGGACCAAGAAACC
Organism: Anolis sagrei ordinatus; assembly: GCF_025583915.1. Classification (NCBI taxonomy): domain Eukaryota; kingdom Metazoa; phylum Chordata; class Lepidosauria; order Squamata; family Anolidae; genus Anolis; species Anolis sagrei. Next base: position 30,430,015 of record NW_026847771.1, on the reverse strand, counting down.
ATGGCATACAGCCTCTACGCTCATCAGACGGAGCCAAACTCCTGAAGGACCAAAACTCAATTGCACTACGTTGGAAAGAACACTACCAAAGCCTCCTGAACCACAGCTCCAATGTGGCCGAAGAGGTTCTCTCACAAATCCCGCAACAACAAACCAGGGATGAGCTTGCAGCACTGCCTAGTTTGGAAGAAGTCAGCAATGCCATCAGCCAACAGAAGAATAACAAAGCCAGTGGACCAGATGGGATCCCTGCTGAAATCTTTAAAAAGGGGGGACCCGAGCTGACACACCAACTCCACCAGCTCATAGAAAAAGTGTGGGTGACCGAGAAAATCCCAGCAGATTTCAAGGACGCCACTATCATCACCCTCTTCAAAAAAGGAGAAAGAACAGACTGCGGAAACTATCGAGGTATCTCCCTTCTAACCTCCGCTGGGAAAATCCTCGCAAGAATCCTTGCAAACCGCCTTCTGCCCCTCTCAGAAGACACCCTCCCAGAATCCCAGAACGGCTTCCACCCCTCCAGAGGAACCGTGGACATGATCTTCACTGCACAACAGCTCCAAGAAAAATGCAGGGAACAAAACCAACCTCTGTACATGGCATTCATTGATCTTGCAAAGGCATTTGACACAGTGAATCACAGCGCTCTCTGGACCATCCTCCAAAAAATCGGGTGCCCTAACAAATTTGTGAACATCCTGCGGCTCCTCCATGATGACATGATGGCAACAGTTTTGGACAGCAATGGCTCCCAAAGTGACCCATTTAAGGTGGAATCAGGTGTCAAACAGGGATGTGTTATTGCCCCAACTTTATTCTCCATCTTCATCGCTATGATACTTCACCTTGTTGATGGGAAGCTTCCCACCGGAGTGGAAATCATCTATCGGCCAGATGGCAAGCTGTTTAACCTCAGCAGACTGAAAGCCAAAACCAAGGTTACAACAACATCTGTTATAGAACTCCAGTATGCTGATGACAATGTCGTCTGTGCGCATACAGAAGAAGATCTACAAGCCACTCTAAACACCTTCGCAGAAGCTTGGCCTGTCACTGAACATCGAGAAAACCAAAGTGTTGTTCCAGCAGTCACCAGCCATCCCCTTCCCAATGCCAGAGATACAACTTAATGGTGTAGCATTAGAAAATGTTTTTAAATGTTTTATGGTGTTTTGGGGCATCGAATCGTTGCCATTGCAAGCTACTCTGAGTCGCCTAAAGGCTGAGAAGGGCAGTAAATAAAAAAAATGAATAAATAAATACAGATTGGTGTCAAAATGAAAACTTTGCTCTATCAACCTAAGGCTTTTCATTCAGCAAATGTATGCCTGCACATAAGCAAATGTATGCACATAAGATGTGGCCTAAATAAGGAAAAGGCCAAGGCAAGTTTTCTGGAAATGGGAGGTGTTAAGATTTGCTTAGGTACAGTATTCAAATGCTCTTTTATTTGTCTTGAATGTTTGAGAGTCTCAGTAGGTTTAGTTAATAAACCAGTAATTGCTTAGCTTTCCCTTGCTGATTCCTCTCACATATGACACATTTCTGGTCTTTTCCCGGTTGGGTTGGTTCTACTAACGTTGACGTGATATTATGCAAGGTGGCTTTGATATCGAGCTGCTTTTAGGAGGGTCTCCCCAGCCAAGGAGATCCCTGAGGACCACACCAAAGAGAGTCCTGGAACCTTGGTGAGGTCAGCAAAGCCAATTTCAGCGATAAAAATATTAAAAATAATAAATCCTCACCAAAGTGGAAGAAGTTTCAGCGACTGAGGTGTTTTATTAGTGATTCAGCTGCAATCGGATGCATTGTAGAAATAGTTCCACTACAAGCATGCAGGAGCACAGTGATGCAGGCTTATTTATACAATTTTTGAAAACCCAGAGTTCAAACTTCCCGCCCCGGCTCCTCTGACATTCTCCGCTGTGATTGGGCAACAGGGCGAGCAGCTGGGGAGGAGCCTCCCATCCCCTGGGCTCCTGGACCAATCAGGGAGCTTCAGGGGCATGCTGGATCCAAGGGGGAGGGCTCCTGTTGCCCTCCGGCCAGCGAATCAGAAGAGGGGAGGCGGGACGACAGAACACAAAGAGAGTCAATGGAAACTGGCCATGTGCTCAGCGAAACAAAGGAAAAATGTCTCCAGCCGATGCAGCTTATTGTCCTTTGAGGGGTTTTGGTGAGGGAAACAAACACGATCAGGGTAGCAGACCTCGGGGGGGGGGGGATCAACGTTGCCCTTTGTAAATCAATCATAATGTCCGTATTCCAAATAGACTTCCTCATCTCACTGGACCAACTCCGAGGGCGAGGCAAAGGAAACCATAAATGTCTATTGTTCCATGCAGATGTGAAATAATCAAATAATAAAGGGAGGTGGTGGTTTTCCCTCAAGCATTTCAACAGTCCTGCTACAAGCCCTATGAGGAGTGGCTTAAGGAGCTGGGCATGTTTAGCCTGAAGAAGAGAAGGCTGAGAGGAGATATGATAGCCATGTATAAATATGTGAGAGGAAGTCACAGGGAGGAGGGAGCAAGCTTGTTTTCTGTTTCCCTGGAGACTAGGACGTGGAGCAATGGCTTCAAACTACAAGAAAGGAGATTCCATCTGAACATGAGGAAGAACTTCCTGACTATGAGAGCCGTTCAGCAGTGGAACTCTCTGCCCCGGAGTCTGGTGGAGGCTTCTTCTTTGGAGGTTTTTAAACAGAGGCTGTATGGCCATCTGTCAGGGGTGCTTTGAATGCAATTTTCCTGCTTCTTGGCAGAATGGGGTTGGACTGGATGGCCCATGAGGTCTCTTCCAACTCTATGATTCTATGATTTGATCCGCACACCACTTATGCAACACATAAGTTGCATAAGTGGTGTGGTTGACTTTATTTCGTCTCTCACAACCCCGATCTCACCCAGTGACTATCATCTGTTCACTAAATTGAAGGAACATCTGGGTGGAAAACACTTTTCAAGCGACAAGGAGGTAAAAATTGAAGTGACAAACTGGCTGAAAAAAGCGGAGGGAAACGTCTATGGCACAGGCGTCAAAAAACTCTTATCACGGATGACAAAATGTATTGAACTGAATGGTGATTATGTGGAAAAATAATGTAACCCCTTTGCTATAATCCATGTAAGTTTTATTAAAATAGAGTCATTCTTTGTATTAAAAAAAATCTTGTAACCTTACTTTCTGGATATCCCTCATATACCAAAGAGCCATCCCTTGTGTTTCTCTTGTTTGTGTTTCTCTTGTTGTTAACGGGCTCCTTACAGGGAGCGGTCAACCCTCCTGTTTAAGGAGCTCCACTGGCTGCCATTCATTTTCCGGACCCAATTCAAGGTGCAGGTTCTCACCTACAAAACCCTGAACGGTTTGGGACCCGCCTACCTGCGTGACCACATTTCTGAATCCACATGATCTCTTCAATCATCTGGAGAAGCCCTGCTCGCGCTCCCATCAAATCATCCAGGTGTCCCCTGGGCAACGTCCTTGCAGACGGCCAATTCTCTCACACCAGAAGCGACTTGCAGTTTCTCAAGTCGCTCCTGACACGACAAAAAAAAACAAACAAAAAAACCCTTAAAACCCTACTGTGTTAATTTCTTCAGAGCAGTCTAAGCTAGTGGCTTCCATATTGGGCCAACCGCTCCAGCCCTGCCTTTTTTAGGATGCTGCCCAAAGTTGATCTGCTGGCTTGTTTACTTCCCCCAAAGAAATAGAGGTTTTTAAGCCAAACCATTTATTTCTGGTTTCGATGCCAGTGGGAGTGGGAAATATCTGCAAAGGGGTTGTAAGGCACAAGCACGTAATACATTCGTGGTGATACCTGATTTTCCAGAATCCATACAAACATGCCATCAAGATGTCACTTACTCCACCAGTGTATCTCTTCACAATGATGCCACCACAAAGATTCATAGTATAGTTAATATTTAATTTCCTAGGAACGGCAACTCCTCTCCTAATGCAATTCATTCAGAGTAGGCCTTTAAAACCTGGTAGCAAGTTGTCTGTGTATGGTGGGAAAAGTTGGAAGAGAATGTATTTGTAATTGCTCAAAAGTTGCAAAAGCACAACAGGCAGGTCAAGGAGAAATGATTGGGTTCTAGAGCAAATCAAGCCTGAACTCTCACTGGAAGTGAGGTGGTCTAACTTAAGACATATCATGAAATGGTGTGACTTGATGGAAAAGACAACAATGCTGGTAAAATGAAAAGTAACAGGAAAGGAAGAAGACTGGATTGATGTGAATAGTGGTGTGAGTGTTGGACAGCAACTTGAGACCAGGGTTCAATTCCCTGGTTGGCCATGGAAGGCTACTTTCTTATCTTGGGCAAGTCATAAACTCTCAGCCCTCCAGCTCATCCCCTGTTTGGGTATCAGCCAGCACGTCAACGACTTAAATCTAGAAATAGTTTTCTAAGATCTACAGAGACACTCGCTGGAACACCTCAGCAAGTGAGAGTCCAAAAGTGGCAGGCTCAAACCCAGAACCTCAACCAATGGCTGATACCAAATGAGAGACTCCCCCTGGGCACTCAGAAAACTGGGCGACTTGGAAGGCTCTGAACAGACTCCGCTCTGGCACCACAAGATGCAGAGCCAACCTTCAGAAATGGGGCTACAAAGTGGAATCCTCGACATGCGAGTGTGGAGAGAGCAAACCACTGACCACCTGCTGCAATGCAACCTGAGCCCTGCCACATGCACAATGGAGGACCTTCTTGCAGCAACACCAGAAGTACTCCAAGTGGCCAGATACTGGTCAAAGGACATTTAATCAACTACCAAACTCACAAATTTTGTATTTTGTCTGTTTGTTTGCTTTGTTCTGTTAGAAATGTAATATAATTGACTGGTTGCCCTGACACGACAAATAAAAAGCCCTGTTGTAGGGTTGTCATAAGTCAGAAAGAACTTGAAGGCACGCCATAACATGGATTGGTTTAATCATGGAAGCCATGACCCTGAGAATTGGGTGATGACCAGAACTCAATGGAAGCTTGTCGTTCTTTTACAGATAGTAACAAAGAGGAAGGAATTGTGGATTGGAGCAGAAGAGTATTTCTGCACAAAGAAAGCAGGGACATGTTGCTTTGAAGGCCTACTTGGGAGAAAGTGTTAAAAAGTGTGATGAGAGTAAACACCTTCAAACATGTTCAGGCCACAGTTTCCAAGGAGAAAGAGGAACTGTGGGAAAGACTGTGCATGTTTTGTGTCACGTAAGGCCCTAGTAAAATCTACTGTATATACTCATGTATAAGTCGAGGGGAAGTTTAGGGGGCAAAATGATGGATTTTGATATGACACATAGATGAGGTGGGGTGAGGTATTATTCTGCACGGATGGGATGGTGCCAGCAACACTTACTGGTAGCCATCTCTTGTTTCCTTGCTCACAAATTCAAAAAAGTCAAAAGCAATGCTGTGGAGGAGATAATAGAGGGTTGGTGCTCCTGAGGGTGGACTAAATTATTGCCGTTCACCACTCTATTCTGAGATTATTCCTTTTTGATAAGAGGTACAGTACGTATATTGGGAGCCCCTGGTGGCACAGCAGGTTAAACCGTTGAGCTACTGAACTTGCAGACCAAAAGGTCAGGGGTTTGAATCCGGGGAGTGAGATGAGCTCCCAGTGTTAGCCCCAGCTTCTGCCAGCCTAGCAGTTCGAAAACATGCAGATGTGAGTAGATCAATAGGTACTGCTCCGGCGGGAAGGTAACGGCACGTCATGCTGGCTACATGACCTTGCAGGCATCTACGGACAACGCTAGCTCTTTAGCTTAGAAATAGAGATGAGCACCACCCCCCAAAGTTGGACACGACCAGAGTTAATATCAAGGAGAAACCTTTATCTTTACATACGTTGATCCATGGATAAGTTACCTGCTTTGGGATCCCAACCTTTGACTAGAATTTCTAGACTTATACATGAGCATAGCAGCTGATTAGATACAGTTAGAATGCCTTATTCCCTCAAAGCACTAGAAACTGAGATAAAATACATCTCTATATTCTTGTATGCCACTTTGGGCTAGTTATGAACGCTCCAACTCGCCCTTAGATGCTAACGGCTGCCGATCCAACCGAGCTGGCCCGGGACCCTCTGGTGCTGGTGTGCGGAAGGGCGATGGTGCAGCAAGAGACCCCCACAGTCCCTTCCAAAAGTTCTCCATCATCGATCCATTCATTCAGGTCGGGGTTATAGGCCTGGATGCCCTTCTGATATTTCTTCATGCTCTCGTTCCAGCCCCCCACGAGCAGGATTTGCCCATTGAGAGTGGCCACCCCAGCCATGCTCAAGCCAATGGGCAGTGGGGCCACATGACTCCACTGGTTGGTGGAAGGGTTGTAACATTCCACCGGTATGACGTCCACCCTCTCCCCTCGGGGCCCTAGCTGGCTGCCCCCCAGGACGTACCCACGATCCCTCAACGTGGCAGCCCCGTGCCACCCTCTTGGGGTGCTGAGCCAGGTACAGTCCCTCCAAGTGTCTGTGGCCGGGTCATAGCTGCACACTGTGCGGGAGTAGGCATTGTTTACGTAGCCACCCGTTACCAGGATCTCGCCTCCCAGGACCATGCTGGCGTGGCAGCAGCGCGGGAGCTCCATGTTGGTCTTGGGTTGCCAGATGTTGGTGGACGGGATGTAGCATTCGATGGAGATGAGGGTCCCCTTGGCGTTGCGTCCCCCAATGGCGTAGAGCTGCCCGTTGAAGGTGCTGAGGCTGAAATGAGTTCTTTTGTGGGCCATGCTGGCCAAGTGCAGCCAAGTGCCAAAACGCGGGTCGTACCTGGGGAGAAAATGCAGTTGTTATTCAAAATTTCACCACGTTGATATGAAACCTGATTTCAGCTTGTGCATTTCAGAAGGGCTCTGATGGAGAAAAGGGAGAAATTTGAGTGCTAGTATGTGTTGTTCATACATTCAACCATCCACTTTTGGATTCTCATGATTGGGGAGTTGTAATCTAACATTATCTAACACAATCTAACATTGTCTCTCCTCTGATTCTCCTGCCTGGCTCACTTTCAAAGTTATGCAGTATGACCCCACAGGAGGTTGTAAGTACCCAAAAGGCACCAGATCCTTTCTGTTCTTGGAAGCTAAGCAGGGACAGCCCTGGTTAGTTTTGGAAAAGGAGGCTGTCAACAATCCCAGGTGATGGAGGGGATATTTCAGAGGAAGAAAGGCCACAACCTGCTCTGAAGATTCCTTGCCTGAGACAAACCTATGAAAATCATGGGATTTTGACAGGTGATTTGACACACAAACTCTAACCTTCGTCCCTTTCCCCAAAATGCTACATATTAGAATTTTCAGAGCATGGGAATAGGTCTCATTTAGAGCAATACATATGTTAGTGTTCAGCACCATTTTTTTTTTGTCGTGTCAGGAGTGACTTGAGAAACTGCAAGTCGCTTCTGGTGTGAGAGAATTGGCCGTCTGCAAGGACGTTGCCCAGGGGACACCCGGATGATTTGATGTTTTTATCATCCTTGTGGGAGGCTTCTCTCGTGTCCCCGCATGAGGAGCTGGAGTTGATAGAGGGAGCTCATCCACCTCTCCCCGGATTCGAACCTGCGACCTGTCGGTCTTCAGTCCTGCTGGCACAGGGGTTTAACCCACTGCGCCACTGGGGGCTCCTAGCACCAAATGAGTGGTGGTGCAATGGGTTAAACCATTGTGCCAACAGGATTGCTGACCAACAGGTCAGCAGTTTGAATTTGCGGGGAGTGGGTTGAGCTCCCTGTGTCAGCCTTCCACAAGGATGGTAAAAACATCCAACATCCTGGCGTCCCCTGGACAACATCCTTGCAGATGGCCAAATCTCTCAGACCAGAAGCTAATTGCAGTTTTTCAAGTCGCTCCTGACACAAAAAAGCAAAACAAAACCAAATGAATTATTTGGCAGGCCTAGAAAACTATTTTCTCCAAAACACTCATCCTTAAAGCCTTGCTTTGTATTTGCATTACCTGCACAGATTGTTAATGGCATGCTTGGCTTGGTTGCGGGCATCGTTTTGATCTTCTCCTCCCGCCACATAGAGGAACCCATCCATGACTGCCACACATTGGTTGAAGCACTTGGTTGGCATCTCTGTCAGCTTGTTCCAATTCCCGTCCTGATCTCTGTGACTCACGTCTTTGCTAATGGCCTTATCCGCAGCACATGGGCGTCCACCAACCACCAGCAGGACCTTCTGGCTCCCTCGAATCTTGGTCCTTCTGGACTGGAGCTCGTTCTGCTGGAAAGGCAGCAGATGGTAATTCATGGCGTCGACCAGCAGCCGGTGGCATTCTGGATTTTGCATCATACATGGCACAGGCTGGACATAGTTGATCAAGTCATGTGCCGGGATGGTGCCGAACCGGACATTGTTCAGGAGGTCGGCAGCATGTTTGACACGCTTGGGGTCCGATTCGAGCCACTTCATGGCAATCTGGAAAACCACCACCTCGCTGGGGAACTGAAGGTCATCATCCATCAGCAATTCGTTAAGTTGGTCAAAGGTAAGCTTCATGAACTGCTCAGTCTCCGAGAACTCGAGGAAATGTTCCCGGATGAACTTCTTGGCAGCGTTCTTTGTCTGGTTGAGACTGTAGGTCTCAGCCAGGTTGGCCACGTACGTCCAGTTCTCCACGTTCATCTCCTGGATGAGAAAGTCAGTGCATATGTTGAGCAGGGCAGGCATCTGCAGGTAGCTGGCAGTGGAAATGGTGCTTCCAATGGTGTACAGAGAGAGACTCACTCTCCCTGTGTAGACATAGGTTATGATGGTGGCCAGGCCCAAAGGAGAAATATCTACAAGGTCCACTTGTTGAAGGCTGGGGTTCTTCTTCAACAGGCTTCTGAAGTAGTCACTGCAGGAGGACATTACCAGCTTATGGACATTGAAGGTCTTTGTTTTTGTGGCAACGGTGAGATCGCAAAGGAAGTGCTCCTTCTGCATACAGTGTGCCTCCTCCAGGATGTTGGTTCCATGCCTTGGGTCTAAAACCTCGGTGGCTGTGCAGAGGAACCCGTCGGAACCGTTTTCAAATAATTCATCCAGCTGTTGGTGATGGTCAATGTCAAGGGAAGGGTCCTCTACCATCATGGGGTTGGCAGGACCTTCTTTCTTCAAAGGCTTGATTTTCTTGGGGGCTTTCTTTTTGGGAGCCATTGGGTCACCTGCAAGGACACATGAAGGGAGAAGTTCCTTGGTAAGGCATCCCGTAGGACAGAATATAGCAATCTGCACAAAATCAAAAGGGATTTGAAAGAAATGAGCAAGATCTCCAGAAAACTGATTTAGGGATATGACCCTAATTTTTACAAAACTCAACGCCAGTTATACAAACATAGAACACTAATTCCATCCATCTGCCCATCCATCCATTTTCTCAATTTGGGGCACAAGGCAGCTTTCATCTTATTTTTGTTAGGTGCGTTATGATGATCCTAAACTATCATGTCATAGAGGTTTCTTGACCATATTTGTTTAACAGAATGTTGCCTTTGGCTTCCTATGAGGCTGAGAGAGTATGACCTGCCCAAAGGACACCCAGTGAGTTTACATGGCCAAGTAAGGATTCAGATCCTGGTCTCCGGAATCCTTATCCAAAACTCAACCAATACACCATGCTAGTTCTCATCAGCTATTCCATAGCCTAGCTGATGAGAACCAGCATGGTGTAATTCAACAGTGTAAATGCACACTCAGATATGTATGTCTGTGTTTACTTCAGACAGCAAATGGGCTTGAGAGAGCCACAATTCGAGCTGTGGCATATGCATATGATTCAAGCTGCCGTCTATACTGCCGACTGTCATTTAACTAGACCTCCAGCAACTGGCAATTTTTTTAGAAGAAATAATACTTTAATTAAATACTTTAAATTAAAATAAAATCAATTTGAACTGCCATTTAACTAAAATCGCATACTCCATTCACAAAACTATTTTAATAATCGCATACTCAATTCACAAAACTATTTCAATAATACAGGCAGTCCATGAGTTACAAACATCTAACTTACAAATGATTCCTAGTTAAGAACAGGGGCGAGATAACAGGAAGAGAGAGAAATCTATATTGGAAATTCCATAAACTATTGGAAATAAGTGCACCATAACTTTATTGAAAAGGTAAAAATTATGTCATATCCGTTTGGCAAATGTGAATCTCCATGAACATGTGGAGACCATCTTTTGAAAACACTAGTCAAGGAAAGCATGAACTTGTTAGAAGTCAACCCTTTGAACAAGTGATATTCACAAGCATTCATGTAATGGCACACAGGTAACTCAGCTGTTAAACTGAAGAACCATGTCTTTAAACTGCCAAGGATAAAGATATGCCACTACAAAAATATATTGGGTAACAAAGAATGATTGTTTCTTTGAAGTAGAATTTGAAGTTACCCATCTACTCTCCCTTAAAAACTTTGTTTAAAACATGCACTCAAGAGACAAAACAAAGTCATCTTCTTTAAAAAAATAACATCTCAGGTTTACTAACAAACTGCTTGTATATATTCAGCATACTAGTCCATAGTCAAATGTCTTTATGCATACAGATATAGTCCAAAATGTATAACAGTACTCACTGAAGTCTGAAAGGAGACAAACTGCATCCACCTCCATTTAGGTCTGATGCAAACTGAATACAAAATGGAGTCCTGTGTCTGAAGCCCCTTCCACACCAAAGAGTGGGAGGTCAGCTGTGACCAGCAGTGCTTTAGAATTTGAAGAGGCACGAATGGAGAGCGAAAAAGAGAAAAGTGCCAAGAGAAACTGGCAAACCAAAATGTACATGCAATATAGGTTAACAATTAATACACATTTACAAACAGTTAGTGGAGGATTGGAAGGTTGCTATTTCCAACAATCTACTCCTTGGAAGGGAAATTTGCTCCAGGAAGACTTATTATCATGGGGGAAAGGGGTCTCCACTGAAGCTTTCTCACCAATCCTTGTTTCCATAACAAAACAATTTTTTCAAACTCTAATTCTCAAAAGCACAGAAAGTGTGGTGAAATCTTCACAGTCAGCAAAGGCAACACTGCAGGGGTAGTCACCCTTTCCTAGGCTATCCAAAGCTAAAAAATATAGGTATTTGGCTGGAGATGCATACAAATTCAACTTAAAAACAAACTCATCTTGTTCATAACTTGGGGACTGCCTGTACAGTCTTATATTAAGTTGTGTTTGTCTTTATTGGCTTTTAATGACTGTAATTCAATTTTAATATCAAGTCAAGACAGAATTTGTGGTATGATACAGTATGGGGTAAAGCATTAATTAGGCCTGTTTTTAATCGTTTTTAATGGAGCCCCCGGTGGCACAGTGTGTTAAACTGCTGAGCTGCTGAACTTGCTGAACGAAAGGTCACTGGATCGAATCCGGAGAGCGGGCTGAGCTGTTAGGCCCAGCTTCTGCCAACCTAGCAGTTTGAAAACATGCAAATGTGAGTAGATCAATAGGTCCTGGAATGATTCTATCAGCACTGCTTCCGAAAAATCCTGCAAATCTCTTGGGAAGACAAGTGGACAAATGTCAGCGTGCTGGAAGAAGCAAATGCCACCAGCATTGAAGCGATGCTGTAGCGAAATTGCTACTCCATGTTAAAGTTTTGGTGTATAGCTCTATGTTTACATATGGCAGATAGGGAAGAACAGGCACAGACAGGGTAGCAACAGCAGAGATAGGATTCATTTGCATATGTGAAGCCAATTGGTCATATGCAGATTAGTGTAGGCCCAGGATTTGAAAAGGCTGCTAGGCCAAAATGACAGTTGGGGAGAGCAGAGCTGAACATTCCAAAGGGGCGGAGCCAAGGTTCTGAAAGAGGCAGTTAGAGTGAGGGAGTTTGAAAATGACAGTTAGGAATCTGTGTGTGAAGAAGAGAGTTGGTTTTTGAGGGCCTGATAGAAATAAGCAGTTATGAAGATGTGTTAAAGACTTCTGATATAGAGAAGCAGTTAGTTAAATAGAGCTCGAGTTTTTAAGGAACATAAAGAAGGCTAGTGTTGCCTTAGTTCAGAATATAATTCGACCAAGAGTGTGTAAAGCAAGTAACATGTTTGTGAATGTGAAACATTGATAGTTTATTCAGAAAAGTTAACCAAGTAAATGATACTGACTGTAAGCCTCAAGATTGCAACAAAACACAAATGTAACCACAAGCGTTGGAGCCAGAAGTTATAAATAAACTGTGTAACTTCGTTATACACAAGAGTGTTTCATTGCCTGTGATATAAAGTACAAAGGTTTAACAGCATACAGACAGTCCCAGTCAATATAAATGAAGAAACTGAATCAGTATAAGGCAGCAAAGAGGTTTTTAAAGAGGAAATAGTCTCTCTCTCTCGCCTCAGATGCCCGATCACCGTCTCCCAAAGCAGTTGCTCTACTCCGAACTCAAGAATGGAAAACGGAATGTTGGAGGACGGGAAAAGAGATTTAAAACGGACTCAAAGCCAACCTTTAAAACTCTGGCATAGACACTGAGAACTGGGAAGCCCTGGCCCTTGAGCGCTCCAGTTGGAGGTCAGCTGTGACCAGCAATGCTTTAGAATTTGAAGAGGCATGAATGGAGGGTGAAAGAGAGAAACGTGCCAAGAGGAAGGTGCATCAAGCCAACCCCGACCGAGACCACCTGGAAACCGATGCCCTCACTGTGGGAGAAGATGCAGATCAAGAACAGGACTCCACAGTCACCTACGAACCCACCACCAGGACACTACACTTGGAGGACCATCATCCTTGGACTACGAAGGATTGTCTAAGTAAGTAAGCAGTTTGAAAACATGCAAATGTGAGTAGATCAATAGGTACCGCTCCAGCGGGAAGGTAATGGCACCACAAGACCTTGGAAGTGTCTACGGACAATACTGGCTCTTCAGCTTAGAAATGGAGATGAGCACCAACCCCCAGAGTTGGACATGACTGGACTTAATGTCAGGGGAAAACCTTTACCTTTAATAGTAACCCTCAAGCAACCAAAAGCTACAGTGATCCAGCATCTATTAATCCCCACTGGTGTCATGAGTTGGCTGAGAGTCTACTGTAATGGGAACCTGCACTGATTGTATCTCTGGTCAAGGCAGGTCACTAGCTAGTTTTCCATCTACAGAGAGAATACAGCCAAATAGTCTTCTGTAAGAGATGTTGGGCCCACTGCAGTCTGCCACGTGTGGACTTCCAGGCCTGGACACGTGGCACGCCTGCAGACAAGGCCCTGACGGGGGTTCCAGCTGCCCCTCAGCTGCTTCTGTCCACCTTCCTTTCACTCTGGCGGAAGGAGATCCAAGTCAACCGGCCGCAAACCTGTTTGCAGCCGACCAAAAATAGCCGCTGAAGTGCCTCCGTCTTCCATCACTCCGAGTGAGACGTAAATATCATGTTTCTGGAGGTTTAAGCAATTGGTAATTCTAAGAATAGGAGGGGAAGGGGGTAAAGGACGAACACAGAGCAGGTTATCAATGCCAGTCCAGCTGAAGGCTGCCAACGGCATTTGATCCTCAGCTCACGGAAACACAAGCAAAAACTAAGACTGCATCTTACATTCTGAAAGCTGTTTTTATCACACAGTACCTTACATTAAGTTAAATTTGTCTTAATTTGCTTTTAATTACTATATTCCAATATTCCTGTCTAAAATCGATACAGAGTTTATGGCAGTGGTTCTCAACCTGTGAGTACCCCAGAAATCCAAAACTGGCTGGGATTTCTGGGAGTTGTAGGCCAAAACACCTGGGGACTCACAGGTTGAGAACCACTAGTTTATGCTACGGTGTCATATTTATGCCTATTTTTAATAGAAGCTCTCAGGCAACCAGAAACAACATTTATCTAACATCAACCAATTCCCATGGAGGGCTGGTTAACTGAGACGCAATAGGTTAAACCCTTGTGCCGGCAGGAATGCTCACTGAAAGGTTGGCGGGGTGAGCTCCTGTCTGTCAGCTCCAGCTTCTCATGCGGGGACACGAGAGAAGCCTCCCACAGGATGGTAAAACATCCAGGTATCCCCTGGGAAACATCCTCGCAGATGGCCAAGTCTCTCACACCAGAAGCGACTTGCATTTTCTCAAGTCGCTCCTGATATGAGAAAAAAATGGAGAGCCAACTGTATAGAGAGTGATGTCTGTCCGTTTCAAAGCATGTATGTGTGTATATATATGTATGGACCACAAAAGCTGTTGTTAGATGAAGTGGCCCTCTGTGCTATCACACAAAAGGAGGGAGGGAGAAGGAGTAAAAGGGAAAGAAAGAAGAAGGGAAGGAGAGGGAAGAAAGAAAAAGGAAGGAAGGGGGAAAGGTATGAGGGAAGGAGAAGGAAGGGAGGGAGGGAGGAAAGAGAGAAGAAAGGAAAGACAGAAGGGAAGGAAGGAAGGAAGGAAGGAAGGAAGGAAGGAAGGAAGGAAGGAAGGAAGGAAGGAAGGAAGGAAGGAAAGGTAGAAGGGAAGGAGGGAGGGAAGGAAAGAAGAGGAGGAAGAGGGAAGGAAGGGAGGGAGGGAAAAAGAGAGGGAGGGAAGGGAAGGATGAGGGAAGAGGGGAAGGATGGAGGAAAAGATGGAAGGAAGGAAGGAAGGAAGGAAGGAAGGAAGGAAGGAAGGAAGGAAGGGAGGAGGGAAAAGGGAAGGGAGGGAAGGAGGGAGAAAAGGAAGGAAGGGGAAAGGGAAGGAAGGGAAGGGAAGGAAGGGGAAAAGGTAAGGGAAGGAAGGGGAAGGAAGGAAAGAAGGAAAACAGGATAGAAGGAAAGGGAAAAAGTATGAGGGAAGAAAGAAAGCGAGGGAGGGGAAAAGGTAAGAGTGAGGGAAGGAAGGAAGGAATACGGGGTAAAGGTACGAGGAAGAGAGGGGAGGAAGGAAGGAAAGGAAGGAAGGAAGGAAGGAAGGAAGGAAGGAAGGAAGGAAGGAAGGAAGGAAGGAAGGGGGAAAGGTATGAGGAAGGGAGGGAAGGATGGATGGAAGGAAGGAATATGGGGAAAAGGTACGAGGAAGAGAAGGGAGGGGAGGGAGGAAGGAAAGGAAGGAAGGGGAAAAGGTATGAGGGAGGGAGGGAAGGGAAGGGAAGGGAAGGGAGGGAGGGAGGGAGGGGAAAAGGTATGAGGAAGGGAGGGAAGGATGGATGGAAGGAAGGAATATGGGGAAAAGGTATGAGGAAGAGAAGGGAGGGGAGGGAGGGAGGAAGGAAAGGAAGGAAGGGGAAAAGGTATGAGGTAGGGAGGGAGGGAGGGAGGGAGGGAGGGAGGGAGGGAGGGAAGGAAGGGAGGGGAAAAGGTAGAAGGGAGGGGAGGAAGAACAGAAGGAAAAACGGATGGATGAAAGAAAAGACAAAAGAGATTAAAGTATCTGAGCAATACATTACTACTTTAAATACAAATGAAAATAAACTCAATTTTAAGCAGAAATGTTATGTTAAGCTCGTTTTAATTTGACTTAAGTTGCTTTTAATGACTAATTCAAAATTAATATCGCGTCAATACAGAGTTTATGCCCTGGTCTAGTATGAGTTAGGCCTATTTTGAATATTAACTCTCAAACAACCAGAAATTATATTTATCCTGTATCTACCAATTACCATGGATGCCAGTTAGCTGAAAGTCTAGTGTATTTTAAAAAGGTTTTTCTAGTGGTGCTTTAAATGGGAACTGGATATACAAAGACACCTCGGTGAATTGAGTCTAATGGGTTTCTGGGCATTACTTCTTTAATCTTTGCTACCAAAAATAAGGAAGAAAGAACATGGATCGGTTCCTAGATCATGGAAAAAAGGAGCGATTCAACCCATCCCAACAAACGTTTTATCCAGAGAGTCACTTTCAGCATCGGATCCTCCTTGGAGCCGATGCCCCAAAACACAGCTGCAGACTCATAGGATTCCAGTGTTATTTATAGCATTCATTTATGTGTGTAAATAACTGCGAAGCACTTACAGAGGCACATGGTCCCCTGCAAGCACATCTCAATTATAAAACCAATTACAACTTAACTAAATGCAGGTATGGTAGGATGGCCTCTTCTTTATCCACAGGGGATACATTCCGGACTACGTGCGGATAATTGAAACCACACATAGCATTGATATTTACTCCTAAGCCTTCTGTGTATTGTGTACGGCTTTTAGTCCTTTCCAAAGCGATAGCTTTATGGGTCTGTTTCAGCATAAATAGGGCAATGGGCTTTGGGGGGAAAAGAATCTAGCTTCCTTTTTGAGACAAATGGATTTATTTCAGCATGAGCTTTCATACGTATCAGTCCATGTATGAACAAGTCCATTAATGTGCCCAGAAGCTCAAGCTGAAGCAAACCAGCTACAGTTGGCCGTCATCGTCCACGGCTTTGAGTGCCCTTTGGGGAGATAAAGCGGGGTATAAATAAATATAATGGTGATGATTATAATAATCTATACACATAATAAAAGTGAAAAATGTGTATGTGTGTATGCGAAGGTGCCCACTTTCACGGCTTCCTGCCTCCATAAATTTATTTATTTATTATTTATTTACATCATTTTTACCCCACCCATTTTAGCCCGAAGGCGACTCAGGGCAGCGTACAAACAGGCAACAATTAGATGCCCCATATATATATATATATATATATATATATATATATATATATATATATATATATACACACACACACATACATACATACACACACATACACATACACATACATACACACACACACACACACACACACACACACACACACAGTTAAAAGCAATTAAATCACATCATAAATACATATAAAATCCATAAAAGCTACCAAAACTATACAGGCTGTAATTCTAAGTGCTGAGATGCCTCCAAAGGCACTCCCTCCACTGACATTGCAGGTTACACCAAGCGCCATGAACATGTAGCCCAAACCCTGCTAATGTCTTCCCCAAACATTACGGCTCACCACCCAACTAACGCTTTGATTCAGGGACAATTTCATCCTAGATTTTACATGTTTCCTCCACCACAGGCAGGCATCCCAGGGTTCCTTTCTCTCTCTATTGGTGTGGAATTTGCATGACCCTACCCACTGTCTCTCCTTTAACCCTTTCCTACATAACAAACAGAGCAGAACTGAGTAGCAATTGAACATACTAGATGAGTTTGGAGGACTGACTCCACGTGATATTTTTCCAAGTCAGGAGCTACTTGAGAAACCGCAAGTTGCTTCTGGTGTGAGAGAATTGGCTGTCTGCAAGGATGTTGCCCAAGGGATGCTCAGATGTTTCGATGTTTTAACGCAAAATGCTGGAGGGCTGAGAGAGTCCTAGAGAGTTATTCTCTCAGGTTTGAAAAAGAAAAGGCAATTTTTTTTTTGGATTCACCGTTTCTGGCATTTATAAGTGTCCTGTGAAGGGCTGGCTACAGTCTCATGCCCCATCTACACTGCCATTATAATGCAGACGGAACTGGATTAAATCGTAGTGTAGACTCATATAACACTACGTAACGATGTTTGAAAACAGTTTCTGTTTCTGGTTTGAAAGTGTTATTTTCCTGTTTAATTGTGCTTCCTTTGAAAGTAGTTGTTCTACTCCAAAAACATTGTTTTTGTGGCCGCTACAAACTATGCTAAACTGGTTGAGACTCTATCACGTACTCATTGCAAAACTATAGCAAAATTTCTTTCACACCAGAAGCGATTTGCAGTTTCTTAAGTCACTTCTGAGACAAAAAAAAGGTGGAAGAAAAAAACTAAATAAAAAGACAAACCCGACAAGAAGGGAAGCAAGGAATCCTCTCTTTAAATTAATTTATACATATATGTCTGTCATTTAAAGTTACGTACATATAATTAGAGAAAGTGAAAAAAGGGAAATAGGCAATCCTCTTTTAAAATCAATTTGTGTATATATGTTTGTAGTTTAAAGTTAGATGCAATTTGTTGCCTAGCTTGATGTGGATTTGTTGTTTAAGTCTGGCTGTGTTTATAGTGGTTTTTTTTCTTTATTAATGCTTTTGTCTGTTAAAAATGTATCATTATTACCGTATATACTCGCCTATAAGCCGGGTTTTTCAGCTGTTTTTTGGGCTGAAAAAGTCCCCCTCGGCTTATACTTGAGTCAAGGTTATTTCTTATTTTACTCTGTTGTTGTTGTTGTTGTTGTTGTTGTTGTTGTTATTAAATTTTATTATTTTATTCTATTTACTATTATTGCATTCACATTATTTTACTCTATTATTATTTTTATTACATTTATTATTTTACTCTATTTACTATTACTAAATTCACATTATTTTACTCTATTATTATTTTTATTACATTTATCATTTTAATCTATTTATTATTATTACATCAATTATTTTTCTCTATTTATTATTGTTATTACTATATTTATTAGTTTACTCTATTATTAATTTTATTATGTAATTCTTGATCTGTATTTTAATGTGTTTTAATGTATTAACGTACTATGATGTTATTATGCTTTAGTTTATTTGTATATTGATTCTCTGTTGTTAGCCGGCCTGAGTCCCTCCTCGGAGGTCGAGAAGACCAGGTTATAAAAGCTCTAAATAAATAAATAAATAATAAATTTGACTCTATTATTATTATTACATTTGTTATTTTACTCTATTATTGCTGTTATTATTACAATTCCATTATTTTACTATATTATCATTATTTCATTACATTTATTATTTTACTCTATTATTTGTGGAAGGATTCGTAAGCACGTTTACATTGAAGAAGATTAGAATAATGGTTTCATCAGAGTTGGACAGTCTTATATTAAATTACACTTTTATGGAAATATTCAAAAACATTTAACCTACGGACGCCACGATTTGTGTAATTTTATTGATATCTATTTTTATTTTGAAATATCCCAGTAGCTGTGGCATTTCCCACTCTTGGCTTATACTCGAGTCAATATGTTTTTCTAGTTCTTTGTGGTAAAATTAGGTGCCTCAGCTTATATTTTAGTTGGCTTATACTTGAGTATATATGATATTATTGATGATGATTATGTTGGAACATAATGCAGCAGTTTGCTTTTGCCAGTCAGCTCAGGAGAAAGCAAACTGCTGCACTGTGTCCCAACGAGTCTGTTCTTCCTCATTAATCACTTGAATTATTATTATTTAAAATTAAGAAAATAAGTTGGAAAGCTGAGCCTTATGCCATCTGTTCCCTGTTCTCTTCCCGGCTTGATGTCCATAAGAAGGACCTGCTTTGTTCAGTTTGGATCCAAAAAGCTCAAGTGACCTGGAAACTGCTCTGCAAATATTGACATTGGAACAAGTGGTTTGAACAAATCCTGGGAAACGTAGAAGGCTTACCTTTATGCTGAGAGTTTAATCCAATGGGGGAAAAAGGTGTCCAAAATAAAGCCCGGGAAGTAAAGGGGATCCAAACACAGCAGCAGCAGCTCCTTCTCTCTCTCCCTTCTCCCAAAGCGGCCTGGACAGCTGACCCTCCTTGTCACATTGAGGCCAATGACGCAGACAGATGCCTTGACAGCTATGGAAATGGAGCCCATGCAGAATACAGAGAAGGTCAGAGCTGTCAGGGAGGCCTCCCAAGGAAAAACGCTGCCTGAGAAGAAAGAAAGGGGAAAGCATGATGCCCTTCGGCCATCGCTATAATTCTATGCTATTTTTCTCACCTCTAGACTTGCGGCAATAGTGTGCATTCAGACCCGATGATTATTTAAAAACTAAATAGCATTATTTAATAATAACTAAATAGTATTATTTAAAAGGAGCCCCCGGTGGCGCAATGGATTAAATCCTTGTGCCTTCAGGACTGGTCAACCGATAGGTTGTCATTCGAATCTGGCGAACAGGGTAAGCTCCCGTCTGTTGAGCTCTAGCTTCTCATGCGAGCACATGAGAGAAGCCTCCCAGAGGATGGTAAAACAGCAATCATCCGGGTGTCCCCGGGGGAATGGCCTCTCACACCAGAAGCGACTTGCAGTTTCTCAAGTCGCTTCTGACACAAAAAAACCCAACTAAATAGTATTTATATAAATAAAAATGTAATGTTCATTTGTGGGAATAACATAATTCTAAAACCACTAGACGAATTGACACGAAATTTGGACACAACACACCTGTCAGGCCAACAAGTGACCATCACTCATAAAAACACTGAAAAACACAGAGGAAGGGACTTAAAAAAACAAAAAAAAACCGCCCCAAAATTACATTATAACGCATGCGCAAAGTCACACATATATATGCAAACACACATAGAAAACACATATACACAGACTGGGCCACAGCAACGCATGGCAGCAGACAGCTAGTTATTTAATAATAACTAAACAGTGTTATTTAATAATAATTAAATAGCATTATTTAATAATAACAAAATAACTAAATAGTGTGCCCCCCGGTGGCGCAGTGGGTTAAAGCGCTGTGCTGCTGAGCTTGTTGACCGAAAGGTTGCAGGTTCGAATCAGAGCAGCGACGTGAGCTTCCGCTGTCAACCCCAGCTTCTGCCAACCTAACAGTTTGAAAACATGCAAATGTGAGTAGATCAATAGGTACCGCTCCAGCGGGAAGGTAACAGCGTTCCATGCAGTCATGCCAGCCACACGATCACGGAGGTGTCTACTGACAACGCTGGCTCTTCGGCTTAGAAATGGAGATGAGCACCACACCCCAGAGTCAGACACGACTGGATTTAATGTCAGGGGAAAACCTTTACCATTACCCAAATAGCATTACTTAATAATAACTAATTAGTATTATTTAATAATAAATAAATGATATTATTGAATAGTAACTACCTTTACATATTATTATTTAGCAATAATTAAATATTATTATTTAATAATAAATGAATAGTATTTAATAATAACTAAATAATATTTATTAACTAAATAGTATTATTTAATAATAACTAAATCATATTATTGAATATAATTAAATAACATTATTTAATCATAACTAAATAGTATTATTTAATAATAATTAAATAGCATTATTTAATCGTAACTAAATAGTATTATTTAATAATAACTAAATAATATTGAATAGTAACTATTGGTACATATTATTATTTAGCAATAATTAAATACTATTATTTAATAATAATAAAATTATTTAATAACATTATTTAATAATAAATAGTATTATTTAATAATAACAATAAACAGCATTATTTAATAATAGCTAGGTAGTATTAGCTAGGGAAGGCTGAGCGAAGGAAGATCGATGCTTTTGAGCTGTGGTGTTGGAGGAAAGTTCTGAGAGTGCCTTGGACTGCGAGAAGATCCAACCAGTCCATCCTCCAGGAAACAAAGCCCAACTGCTCACCGGAGGGAAGGATACTAGAGACAAAGTTGAAGTACTTTGGCCACATCATGAGGAGACAGCAAAGCCTAGAGAAGACAATTATGCTGGGGAAAGTGGAAGGCAAAAGGAAGAGGGGCCGACCAAGGGCAAGATGGATGGATGGCATCCTTGAAGTGACTGGACTGACCTTGAAGGAGCTGGGGGTGGTGACGGCCGACAGGGAGCTCTGGCGTGGGATGGTCCATGAGGTCACGAAGAGTCGGAGATGACTGAACGAATGAACAACAACAGGTAGTATTGTTTAACAGTATTTAGATACTATTATTTAATAATACTATTATTTAATAATAACAAAATAATAGTATTGAATAGTAAGTACTGGTACATATTATTATTTAGCAATAATTCAATTATATTATTTAATAATAAGTGAATAGTATTTAATAATAATTAAATGATATTATTGAATAATAATTAAATAGCATTATTTAATCATAACTAAATAGTATTATTTAATAATAACCAAAAAGTATTATTTAATAATAAACAATAGAATTATTTAATTATAACTAAAGAATATGATTGAATAGTAACTACTGGTACATATTATTATTTAGCAATAATTAAACACTATTATTTAATAATAAATACATATTATTATTATTTAATAACATTATTTCATAATAAATAAATAGTATTATGTAATAATAAGTGAGGAGCCCCCGGTGACGCAGTGGGTTAAAGCACTGAGCTGCTGAGCTTGTTGATTGAAAGGTCGCAGGTTCGATTCTGGGGAGCGGCGTGAGCTTCCGCTGTCAGCCCCAGCTTCTGCCAACCTAGCAGTTCGAAAACATGCAGATGTGAGTAGATCAATAGGTACCACTCCGGCGGGAAGGTAACGGCGCTCCATGCAGTCATGCCGGCCACATGACCTTGGAGGTGTCTACGGACAACGCTGGCTCTTCGGCTTAGAAATGGAGATGAGCACCACACCCCAGAGTCAGACATGACTGGACTTAATGTCAGGGGACTACCTTTACCTTTACCTAATAATAAGTGAATAGTATTGTTTAATAACTAAACAGCATTATTTAATAATAATAAACAGCATTATTTAATAATAATAAACAGCATTATTTAATAATAGCTAGGTAGTATTGTTTAACAATAATTAAATACCATTATTTAATAATAACAAAATAATAGTATTGAACAGTAACTACTATTAATAATAATAATAAACCTTTATTTTATATTATTTATATTTATATTAATATTTAGCAATACTAATTTATTTATATTAGCATTTAGCAATAATTAAATACTGTTATTTAATAACCAATTAAGTGGCTGAGGGGGGAAAGGAAGGGGCCTGAGGCTGTTGGGAATTGTGGGAGTTGAAGTCCAAAACACCTGAAGGGCCAAAGTTGGCCCAGGCCTGTCCTAAATGCAAATACAGGGATTACAGTTAAGAAATTGGGGCCATTCTCAATAATAAACAAAAGAAAGAGCGTACACATATTCGGATGGCATGATTTGATGTTAGCCCAAAAACTACCATTGAATGACTTTGATGAGAGCAGTCTTTTGCCCACAGTCAACATGGCAGCCAGATAGCTTCTTGCCCCCCTTCAAGATGGGAACGTTCCAAACTGTTTTCCTCCAGCTGTTTGTGAGCTGTTTCTCCCCGCGTCCTTCCGCCTTGCCCTCTTCAAAAATGACAGCCGTTAGCCTCCGCTGCGAAGCCTTTTCCAGCTTTCAAAATGGAGGACGCTGCTCTCTTCGGAAAACGGTTCTTAGTTACCTCTGTTTCCGTGCTTCCTGGATTTTGCCCGGAACAAACATGGCGGCGGAGGAGGAGAAAGGGGAAAAGAGGGCGGGGCAAAGGAGGATCCGAGCCGTTGGGAGGTCGAGGAACCGCCAGGGCTGTTGGGTAGAGCTGTTGAAGCCGCGAGCCCACTTCCGTTGTGAAAGAGACCTCGCCAGCAGTCAACATGGCGGAGTCGGTGCTCGAAGTTGTGGGGAAGCTGCAGTCGCGGCTCTCGGGCACCACGGAGCCCAAGAAGGTAAAGAGGGGCCTGAAGCGGAGGAGAGGGAAGGAGGCCGGGCAGGGGGGCCGGGCAGGGAGGGGGGTCGCCGGGGAAGAGTCCCTTTGGCGCCGCGCAGGGAAGGAAGGGCGCGGGAAACCCTTTGGGGCAGAGGAAGGGGGCCCAGAGGCCATCCAGACCAACCCCTTTGCCGTAAAGCAAGACACCGTCAAAGCCCTCCCAACAGATGGCCATCCAGTTGGGTGCCCCAAAGGCCGTCTAGTCCAACCTCCTTTTGCAGTAAAGGAAGACCATCAAAGTCCTCCCAACAGATAACCACCCAGTTGGAAGGGAGCCCCAAAAGCCATCCAGTCCAACCTCCTTTTGCAGTAAAGACACAGTCAAAGCCCTCCGAACAGATGGCCGTCCAGTTGGAAGGGAGCACTAAAGGCCATCCAGTCCAACCCTCTTTGGCCATAAAGGAAGACAAAAGCCCTCCAGATAGATAACCGTCCAGTTGAAAGGGAGCTCCAAAGGCCAACCAGGCCAGCCCCCTTTTGCCGTAAAGGAAGACACCGTCAAAGCTTTCCCAACAGATAGCCATCCAGTCCAATCTCCTTTTGCAGTAAAGGAAGACACCATAAAAGCCCTCCCCACAGATAGCCATCCAGTCCAATCTCCTTTTGCAGTAAAGGAAGACACCATAAAAGCCCTCCCCACAGATACCCCAAAAGCCATCCAGTCCAACCTCCTTTTGCAGTAAATACACAGTTAAAGCCCTCTGAACAGATGGCCGTCCAGTTGGAAGCGAGCCCTAAAGACCACCCAGTCCAACCCCCTTTGGCCATAAAGGAAGACAAAAGCCCTCCAGACAGATGACCGTCCAGTTGGAAGGGAGCTCCAAAGGCCAACCAGGCCAACCCCCTTTTGTCATAAAGGAAGACACCATCAAAGCTTTCCCAACAGATAGCCATCCAGTTAGAAGGGAGCACCAATGGCCATCCAGTCCAACCTCCTTTTGCAGTAAAGGAAGACACCATAAAAACCCTCCCAACAGATACCCCAAAAGCCATCCAATCCAACCTCCTTTTGCAGTAAAGACACAGTTAAAGCCCTCTGAACAGATGGCCGTCCAGTTGGAAGCGATCCCTAAAGACCACCCAGTCCAACCCACTTTGGCCATAAAGGAAGACAAAAGCCCTCCAGACAGATGACCATCCAGTTGGAAGGGAGCTCCAAAGACCAACCAGGCCAACCCACTTTTGCCGTAAAGGAAGACACTGTCAAAGCTTCCCCAATAGATAGCCATCCAGTTAGAAGAGAGCACCAATGGCCATCCAGTCCAACCTCCTTTTGCAGTAAAGGAAGACACTGTCAAAAGCCCTCACAACAGATACCCCAAAAGCCATCCAGTCCAACCTCCTTTTGCAGTAAATACACAGTTAAAGCCCTCTGAACAGATGGTCGTCCAGTTGGAAGCGAGCCCTAAAGACCACCCAGTCCAACCCCCTTTGTCCATAAAGGTAGACAAAAGCCCTCCAGACAGATGACCGTCCAGTTGGAAGGGAGCCCCAAAGGCCGTCTAGTCCAACCTCCTTTTGCCGTAAAGGAAGACACCATCAAAGCTTTCCCAACAGATAGCCATCCAGTTAGAAGGGAGCACCAATGGCCATCCAGTTCAATCTCCTTTTGCAGTAAAGGAAGACACCGTCAAAAGCCTTCCCAACAGGTGGCCATTCAGTTGGAAGGGAGCCCAAAGGCCATCCAGTCCAACCTGCGATTGCCGTAACGGAAGACACCTTCAAAGCCCTCCTGTCAGATGGCCGTCCAGCCTCTGCTTCGAAACCTCCAGAGAAGTAGACTCCATCATCGCCCTCATCAAAAAGTGTTGTTGTTGTTATTAATTATTATTAATAACAATATAATAATAACTTTATTTTTATGTCTCGCCACCATCTCCCCGAGTAATTGTTGTTGTTATTATTATTATTATTATACAGTCCTAGAATTGGAAGAGATCCCCAGAGGCCATCCAGTCTAACCCTCTTCTGCCAGATTGGGAGAAGGCAATGGTTGGGAGGTGAATAAGTTGAGTGTCCCTCATCCCAAATCATAGAATCCAAGTTGGAAGAAACCCCTCAAGGCCATCCTGTCACCGTCCTTTTTGTGAGGCAGGAAGACACCATCAAGGCTCTCCCAACAGATGGCCGTCCAGCCTCTGTTTAAAAAAGAAATTCCAGAGGAGGAATATATATTTCATTAGAGTTGGAAGAGATCCCCAAAGGTCTTCCAGTCCAACCCCCTTCTGCCATAGAGGAATAAACCATCTAACCCCTCCTGACAGATGGCCATCCAGCCTCTGCGTCAAAAAAAATTTCCAGAGGTGGAGGTTTCACCAGACTCTCAAGCAGCGGCATATTCCGCTGTCGGAACAGTTCTGGCTCTCAGGAAGTTCTTCTTGATGTTTAGGTGGAATCTCTTTTCCTGCAGTTTGGATCCATTGTGTTCTAGTCTCTAAAGCAGCAGAAAACAAGTTTGTCCCTTCCTCAATATTTAAACCTGACTCTCATTCTTTCAACCTTCCCTTCTCCAAGCTAAATGAACCAAGCTTGCTAAGGCACTCTTCAGCTGCACTCCAGAAAAAGGAAAATAAACTAGTTTCACACATGGTTATTTATTTATCGTGTCAGGAGCAACCAGACATTTGTATTACATTTTTAACAAAACAAACAGACAAAACACAAAGTTTGCAAGCTTGGTAGTTGATTAAGTGTCCTTTGACCAGTATCTGGCCACTTGGAGTGCCTCTGGTGTTGCTGCAAGAAGGTCCTCCATTGTGCATGTGGGAGGGCTCAGGGTGCATTGCAGCAGGTGGTCTGTAGTTTGCTCTTCTCCACAGTCGCATGTCGTGGATTCCACTTTGAGGCCCCATTTCTTAAGATTGGCTCTGCATCTCGTGGTGCCAGAGCCCAGTCTGTTCAGCACCTTCCAAGTCGCCCAGTTTTCTGTGTGCCCAGCGGGGAGTCTCTCATTTGATATCAGCCATTGATTGAGGTTCTGGGTTTGAGCCTGCCACTTTTGGACTCTCGCTTGCTAAGGTGTTCCAGCTAGTGTCTCTGTAGATCTTAGAAAACTATTTCTTGATTTAAGTCGTTGACCTGCTGGCTGATACCCAAACAAGGGATGGGCTGGAGATGTCTCTGCCTTGGTCCTTTCACTATTGGCTGCTACTTCCCGGTGGATGTCAGGTGATGCAATACCAGCTAGACAGTGTAATTTCTCCAGTGGTGTAGGGCGCAGACACCCTGTGATGATGCGGCATGTTTCATTAAGAACCACATCCACTGTTTTAGTGTGGTGAGATGTGTTCCACACTGGGCATGCATACTCAGCAGCAGAGTAGCATAGCACAAGGGCAGATGTCTTCACTGTGTCTGGTTGTGATCCTCTGGTTGTGCCAGTCAGCATTCGTATGATATTGTTTCAAGCACCCACTTTTTGCTTGATATTCAGGCAGTGCTTGGAAGTCAGGGCACGGTCCAGAGTGACTCCCAGGTATTTGGGTGTGCTGCAATGCTCCAGTGGGATTCCTTCCCAGGTAATCCTCAGAGCTCGGGATGCTTGTCTGTTCTTAAGGTGAAAGGCACATGTCTGTGTTTTAGATGGGTTGGGGATCAGCTGGTTTTCCCTGTAATAGGCAGTAAGAGCTCCTAGAGCTTTGGAAAGCTTCTGTTCTACCATCTCAAAGCTCCCTGCTTGAGCAGTAATGGCATGATCATCAGCATAGATGAAACTCTCTGTCCCTTCTGGCAGTGGCTGGTCATTTGTGTAGATGTTGAACATGGATGGAGCAAGCACGCTCCCCTGAGGCAGGCCGTTCTTCTGTTTCCGCCATCTGCTTCTCTGGCCGTGGAACTCAATAAAAAAGCTCCTGTTTTGTAGCAGGTTTCCTATGAGGCGGGTGAGGTGGTAGTCCTTTGTGATATGATACATTTTTCTCAGGAGGAGGCGGTCGTTCACAGTATCATAAGATGCTGAAAGGTCTATGAAGACAGCTCCTGTGATCTGCTGCCTTTCAAAGCCACCTTCTATGTGCTGAGTCAGGTTCAGCACTTGCAATGTGCAGCTTTTGCCTTTCCTGAAGCCAGCTTGCTGTGGGATCAGACATGGGTCTATTTTTTCCATAATTCTATGCACATGGTGATTTATTATCAGTATATGTTTGATCTATATATCAGTTTTATGTACATATCTGCCCAGGATCATGTAACCATTTCTTAGGCAGAAAGAGGAAAAATGTTTTGAGAAGCCCTGATGTAAACACTATCGTCCTTTTGATGCAGCCTACAATGGCATTGGTTTTCATTAAGCTGAAGTACTTTGGCCACATCATGAGGAGACAGCATGCTGGGGAAAGTGGAAGGTAAAAGGAAGAGGGGCTGACCAAGGGCAAGATGGATGGATGGCATCCTTGAAGTGACTGGACTGACCTTGAAGGAGCTGGGGGTGATGACGGCCGACAGGGAGCTCTAGCGTGGGCTGGTCCATGAGGTCACAAAGAGTCGGAGACGACTGAACGAATGAACAACAACAACAAGAATGGCATTGGTTTTCATTAGCAGCCGCATCACACTCTTTACTCATGTTCAGCTCGTGGTCTTCTTCTTCTTATTATTATTATTTTACTGACACAAAAACACAGTATGACACAGCAAGCGAGATATATGTGCTGGATTTCGTATCACAAAATCACAAGTCGAACAAGTGTTTAGGACTGTGTTATGTATTTTTGAATGATCCGCACAGATCCAAGTAAGGTGGCCTTTTGCAGTTGACAGATCGTGATTTTGTCAATGTTTATTATTTCCAAATGCCAGTTGAGATCTTCTGGCACGGCACCCAGTGTGCCAATTTCCATTGGGACCACCTGTAGTGGTTTATGCCAGAGCCTTTGCAGTTCACTTTTGCGGGATTGATAACGGCTGAGTTTTTCCTGTTGTTTTTTGGCAGTTTGGCTGTCACCTGGTATGACGACATCAATAATCCAAACTTTTTTTCTTTTCCACAGTTGTGATGTCTGGTGTATTGTGTTCCAAAACTTTGTCAATTTGGATTCAAGAGTCCCACAGTATTTTTTGCGTGTTCATTTTCCACTACCTTTGCAGGTTTATGATCCCACCAGTTCTTGACTACTGACAGGTGGCACTTGTGACATAAGTTCCAATGAATCATTTGGGCCACAGAGTTGTGCCTTTGTTTGTAGTCCGTCTGTGTGATTTTCTTGCAGCAGCTGATGATATGATCAGTGGTTTCATCAGCTTCCTTGCACAGTCTGCATTTTGGGTCATCAGCTGATTTTTCGATCCTGGCCTTAATTGCATTTGTTCTGATGGCTTGCTCCTGGGCTACAAGAATCAGGCCTTCTGTCTCCTTGAACCATAACCAGGTCTTCTCCTTATCAGCTTTTCCTTCAAGGAACTGCACATGCAATGCTTTGTTGTGCCAGCTGTCAGCTCTGGTTTGTTGTGCAGTTTTCTTGTACTGATTCTTTGTCTGCTGAGCTTTGAGAAATAATAATAATAATAATTATTATTATTATTACCTCACTTTATCTCATGAAAGAGACTCAAAGCAATTCCTATGTTCCGTTCATTTTTCAAGCTATCTTCTCAGTTGGAGTTGAGATTCTGATGGCTTCTCTATTACTTACTTACTTAGGCGATCCCTCATAGCCCAAGGATGATGGCCCTCCCAAGTATAATATCTTGGTGGTGGGTCCATAGGTGTCTGTGGAGCCCTATTCTTGATCTGCATGTTCTTCCGCAGTGAGGACATTGGTTTCCAGTTGGAAGGCGGTCCCGGTCAGGGTTGGCTCAATGCACCTTCCTCTTGACACATTTCTCCCTTTCGCTCTCCATTTGTGCCTCTTTGAATTCCGCAACACTGCTGGTCACAGCTGACCTCCAGTTAGAGCGCTTAATGGCCAGGGCTTCCCAGTTCTCGGTGTCTACGCCACAGTTTTTAAGGTTGGCTTTAAGCCCATCTTTAAATATCTTTTCCTGTTTACCAACATTACATATCTCATTCTTGAGTTGGGAGTAGAGTAACTGCTTTGGGAGACGGTGATCGGGCATTCAGACAATGTGGCCAGTCCAGTGGAGTTGATGACACAGGAGCATTGTTCCAGTGCTGGTGGTCTTTGCTTCTTCCAGCATGCTGACATTTGTCTGCCTGTCTTCCCAAGAGATTTGCAGGATTTTTCGGAGGCAACGCTGATGGAATCGTTCCAGGAGTTGAGTGTGACGTCTGTAGACTGTCCACGTTTCGCAGGCGTATAACAGGGTTGGGAGGACAATAGCTTTATAAACAAGCACCTTAGTCTCTCAATGGATGTCCCAATCCTCAAACACTCTCTGCTTCATTGGGAAAAATGCTGCACTTGCAGAGTTCAGGCGGTGTTGTATTTCAGTGTCAATGTTGACTTTTGTGGAGACGTGGCTACCAAGGTAGCAGAAATGGTCTAATGTTACACCATTAAACTGTATTTCTGGCATTGCAGAGGGATTGGCTGGTGAGTAGTGGAAGAGCACTTTGGTTTTCTCAATGTTCAATGAGAGGCCGAGCTTCTGGTATGCTTCTGCAAAATTTGTTTAGATTGGCTTGTAGGTCTTGTTCTGAAAGTACACAGACTACTTAGCCTCTTTATTAGTTCATGTGTTGAACAAAGTTTCACCAGGGTTTCTGTGTTAGAAAGTGGAGGGGGGGTCTCCCTTTTTACCTCCGGAAGTGGGATGTTGAAGGTTTCCACACTTCCCCAAAATCATGGAGGTGGGAGGGGAAGGGTTCTGAAGAAATGCTCCTTCCTAGTTTTGCTTGAACTATCACAAGCCTTTAATACATCCCTTTGGCTTCGTACAGAATCAGTACTACCTTCTGGTTAAAAAGGATGGTGAATTGTGCTTTTTAGGATCTCTTGGCTGTGTGAATGGAAGAGAGATGTTAATTGTGGGAAGAGATAACTTTGCAAAGTGACCTTCAGTAAAGGACTCGACCAAGAAACCTAATGGCCTGAGACAGAGCAATCTGGTCCCATCCCAAGCAAAAGACATAGTGCCCAAAGTCAGCTCTGTTTGTAAGGCGTAAAACCCCAGAAGTTTGCCTTTGTTTTCATATAGTATAAATGCAGTCATAATAGAGAAGTTAGAATTGGTTGTGCCTTTTGTGACACACCAGATCTGTTGCCATTTCACACTTCCTAATGGTGGAGTTGGTCCATCTTCAACGCACATGAAGAAATATGCAGGACAGGTACAGGAAGACTGATAATGGATTTATTTATTTTGTGTCAAAAACATTGCATAAATAACGAAGTATAAAATTGATAAAATAGAGGGAACACATTAATTTATTATTTTATTTATTAATTGTACTATATACCACTTTTCTTATCCCTGGGGAGACTCAAAGCAGTTCCCAACACAATCAATGGCAAAATTCAAAGCCTTATATGCATAAAATGTCAGCAATGACAATAGATTAAAACCATCTAAATTATAAAACTATAAAACAAATATCACACACACTACATAAAACATTTAGGCAGCTAAATAATTTTGGACCAAAAACGGGCAACAGTGACGGTATTGTCTGTAGCTTTAAACCGTTCTTTCTCTGTGCATGAGGCAGGGCATTGTGGACAGGCATATAGATGCTGAGTTGTTTGTTCTGCTCCACAGTCGCACAAGGTGGAGGATTCTTCTAGGTAGTGCCATTTTGCCAGGTTGTCTTTTGATCTGCCCACTCCACTTCTGAGTCTGTTCAGGGACTTCCAAGTTGTCCATTCTTGGTTTGCCCCTGAAGGAAGACCCTTGTAGCGGGACATCCAAATGGGATTTCCTGGATTAGCTGCCCAGGGAGACACTCTTGCTGTTGATGGGGGAACACCAAGAGGAGTGGTGATTCTTGTGAAGCTTTTTCTTGATTTGAGTCTACTGGGAGGAGGCTGATAGCCATGCAGTGGATGGCTTTCACAGTGGATGTTGACAAGCTGGAATGTGTCCAGAGGTGGGCGACTAAAATGATCAAGGGTCTAGAGAACAAACCCTATGAGGAGCGGCTTAAAGAGCTGGGCATGTTTAGCCTGCAGAAGAGAAGGCTGAGAGGAGACATGATGGCCATGTACATATATGTGAGGGGAAGTCATAGAGAGGAGAGAGCAAGCTTGTTTTCTGCTTTATTTTCCCCACGTGGTCACTGTGATTTGCACCTATGGTATAATCCTGTGCGCTCGCAGTCAATTATATTACATTTCTAACAGAACAAAGCAAACAGACAAAATACAAAATTTGTGATTACCTCAGATGCAGACTGCAGCCAGGAAATCAGGAGACGCTTACTTCTTGGGAGGAGAGCAATGACCAATCTCGATAAAATAGTAAAGAGTAGAGACATCACACTGGCAACGAAGATCCGTATAGTTAAAGCAATGGTATTCCCCATAGTCACCTATGGATGTGAGAGCTGGACCATAAAGAAGGCTGAGCAAAGGAAGATGATGCTTTTGAACTGTGAGGTTGGAAGAAAGTTCTGAGAGTGCCTTGGACAGCGAGAAGATCCAACCAGTCCATACTTCAGGAAATAAAGCCCGACTGCTCATTGGAGGGAAGGATAGTAGAGGCCAAGATGAAGTACTTTGGCCACATCATGAGAAGAAAGGAAAGCTTAGAGAAGACAATGATGCTGGGGGAAATGGAAGGAAAAGGGAAGAGGGGCTGACCAAGAGCAAGGTGGATGGATGGCATCCTTGAAGTGACTGGCTTGACCTTGAAGGAGCTGGGGGTGGTGGCGGCCGACAGGGAGCTCTGGCGTGAGCTGGTCCATGAGGTCACGAAGAGTCGGAAACGACTGAATGAATGAACAACAACAAGAGCTGTTCAGCAGTGGTACTCTCTGCCCTGGAGTGTGGTGGAGGCTTCTTCTTTGGAGGCTTTTAAACAGAGGTTGGATGTCCATCTGTTGGGGGTGCTTTGAATGCAATTTTCCTGCTTCTTGGCAGGGAGTTGATTTCTTCCAATTCTATGATTCTAAGATGGCTCCCACTAAACAAAGGTTGTGAAGAAAACCTTCTGAAAAGTTTCTTACGATCTCCATAAGTTTGAAAGAAGCTGAAGGCACACACCAACAATGAATGGCTCTTTGAATAATGGATGGGAAGGCTATATCTTTATTATCCTGGGCTTCTAGAAGGCATCCTCCCCCCGCCCCCCCCCCCCCCAATTCTTTGTAAGTCAATACTGTATAATTTTGCAACTTCTGAATGCTTTGTCATGTCGCTTTCATGGGACTGATTTGAAAGATAGGAAGAGTGAACAGATGTGCCTTGCTTTCTTTATTACCTGAACATATATTAGGAAGAAACAAGTGCTGGGAAGGAAGCACCTTATCTCTGGCACACTTCCTTGTGATATCAAATCAGTAAACAAAGAGACTTAGTTGCTGAAGTGTGGTTGCTTCCTGTTTTTAAAAGGGATTTGGTTTTATGCAGCTTTCACGGAATGATTCTATGATGCTTCTGCCACCTCAACAACTTTGAAATCAGTTGACATGTTCTATTGGAACTCTTGAATTTCTAATACCATTATTACAATAATTTGGAAGCATTGTCTCCTGCACTGTGCTTATAATCTAATCTAATCTGTTGTATATACATATAATATTGATAATATTATAATGTAATACAATATAATAGTACTAATAATATGATATTTATTTCTCGTGTCAGGGCAGCCAGTCAGTTATATTACATTTCTAACAGAACAAAGCAAACAAACAGAGAAAATACAAAATGTGTGAGTTTGGTAGTTGATTAAATGTCCTTTGACCAGTATCTGGCCACTTGGAGTGCTTCTGGTGTTGCTGCAAGAAGGTCCTCCATTGTGCATGTGGCTGGGCTCAGGTTGCATTGCAGCAGGGTCAGTGGTTTGCTCTTCTCCACACTCGCATGTCGTGGATTCCACTTTGTAGCCCCATTTCTGAAGGTTGGCTCTGCATCTCGTGGTGCCAGAGCGCAGTCTGTTCAGCGCCTTCCAAGTCGCCCAGTCCTCTGTGTGCCCAGGGGGGAGTCTCTCATTTGGTATCAGCCATTGGTTGAGGTTCTGGGTTTGAGCCTGCCACTTTTGGACTCTCGCTTGCTGAGGTGTTCCAACGAGTGTCTCTGTAGATCTTAGAAAACTATTTCTAGATTTAAGTCGTTGACGTGCTGGCTGATACCCAAACAGGGGATGAGCTGGAGATGTCTCTGCCTTGGTCCTTTCACTATTGGCTGCCACTTCCCAGCAGATGTCAGGTGGTGCAATACCGGCTAAACAGTGTAATTTCTCCAGTGGTGTAGGGCGCAGACACCCCGTGATAATGCGGCATGTCTCATTAAGAGCCACATCCACTGTTTTAGGTGGTGAGATGTGTTCCACACTGGGCATGCATACTCAGCAGCAGAGTAGCATAGCACAAGGGCAGATGTCTTCACTGTGTCTGGTTGTGATACCCAGGTTGTGCCAGTCAGCTTTCGTATGATATTGTTTCTAGCACCCACTTTTTGCTTGATGTTCAGGCAGTGCTTCTTGTAGGTAAGAGCACGGTCCAGAGTGACTCCCAGGTATTTGGGTGCGCTGCAATGCTCCAGTGGGAGTACAATGTAATATATAATATTAATATTGTGCTATGGTAATAATATAATATATTGTATTTACTTTTTACTTGTAAGCTGCTCTGAGTCCCCTTTGGGGTGAGAAGGGTGGCATATAAATGTCATATAGATAGATAGTTAGAGAGAGCGAGAGAGAGAGTGAGCGAGTGTTATAATTTGGTGCCATTGTAATCGCCATGTCTCTGCTTTTTGGAATTGGTAGTTTGGTGAATATTTTGGAAAGTGCCCTGAAAAGCGAGGGATTTGGAGTACCTTGGGAATTGTGGCTGGTGTGTGATTGCGATTCCACATTCTTCACCAAACTACAAATCCCAATATTCCCTAGGGCTGAGCCATAGCAGTTAAAACCTAGCTGTGATCGTACTTGGGAGAACAGCTGGTTTTTTCACTTGGTGTCAGAATAAGACCAGTGCTCATATCTGCCGGCTTTCCAAGAAGAGAGCATTCCACAAGTGGAAGGCTACAGCTGACAAATCCCTCTCGAATCTCCATGTGTTACACTTTTAGATCTCAGTGGTCAGGTAAACGGACATGGAAGTGCTAAGTACCAGTCGGATATGACAAGTATGTATGTCGCCTTTCCAAAATGCCAATTCTTGCAGCAGCTTATTGGGGAGAAACTGTGATTGTGTCATGAGTACTTTTTAAACCAAGTTATTTTTATTGCAATTTTCAGTGTGAGGGTATATCACAACTTTTACAGAACTTTTACACATACAGTTACAGTTACATTGACTAACAAACAAAGGGCAATTACATTTTTACTCAGCATTCACACACATATGAACATTCATCCATCCTCATGCATCCAAATATTACCATATCCTTTTCTCTCTCTTTGGAGAAGAATACCTATTAGGCCAGACCCACCTTCCCTGCAGCCTACCAACACACAGTTCCAAAACTCCCATAACGCCTAAAACTTCTAAAATGCCAAAATGCTAAGGATCAGAACCCTGTTTTTCATACAGCAAAACCTGACGCCCTGCGCATAATAGAAGACTCCAAAATCTCACAATTTCCTCTCCCATTGAGAGAAGAAGGCATACACCATCTCTGTCCTTCCCATGGACCAGAGAGGCAGGTGAACAGCTCTGCTTTCTGTCACACTTTTTGGAATGTAATAAGACGGTCTCTTATGTAACAATATTTGCCCCAAAGTTATAAATTAATGATAGACATCTTCCATCCTGGAATATGTTGACTCCATCTAGGTTTCCTAGCCAGATGCTGATTCTTCTTGATTGGTGTTTAGGCTTGTGTTGACTTCCTTCTTATCATTGTAAACATTTATCTTATTAGGTTCTTGTGGGTTTTTTCGGGCTATATGGCCATGTTCTAGAGGCATTTCTCCTGACATTTCACCTGCATCTATGGCAAGCATCCTCTGAGGATGCTTGCCATAGATGCAGGCGAAACGTCAGGAGAAATGCCTCTAGAACAGTGGTTCTCAACCTGGGGTCCCCAGATGTTTTTGGCCTACAACTCCCAGAAATCCCAGCTAGCTTACCAGCTTTTAGGATTTCTGGGAGTTGTAGGCCAAAAACATCTGGGGACCCCAGGTTGAGAACCACTGCTCTAGAACATGGCCATATAGCCCGAAAAAACCCACAAGAAGCTAGTGATTCCAGCCATGAAAGCCTTTGACAATACATTTATCTTATTATTGTCACAGTTCTTATCACAGTTTACCATTTCAGCAACTTTTAATTACAGTCCAGCAAGCAGGCAGTTAGTAATTGCAGACCTTAATATTTTAGAATGGTGTCTCCAAAATTATTAGCTCTCATTCATTCATTTCTTTCATTCAATTCCATTCATATCCATATATCATATTTCATCCACATTTATCAAATCTGCACATGATATTTCTTGTGACAACTGCATGAAAAATCCCAGCTCTCCATTTTTCGAACACCTTTACTCCCTTAATAATTGGTAAATTTCAAAACAAAAACAACATTTTGGGTAGTACTCTCTCCCTCTGGAGGCCAGAACCGCCCCATCCATCCTAACATTTAGGAAACGGGTGAAGACGTGGCTGTGGAGTCAGGCCTTCGATGAATGAGACAACACCATAGGACCCTGGATGGAAGTTGATGTAGATCCATCTTAATAGGACTGACCACTGTAGTTTTATATATAGTATTTTTAAAGTTGTTTTTGTAATTGTGATATATGATATTTTAATGAGTGTATATGTTTTTTATGGCTGGAAACCGGGCTGAGTCCCTCAGTGAGGTTGAGAAGCTCGGTATAGAAAACTCTGAAATAAATAAATAAATATATTTTTTTATAACTGCTGTCCTCCCTAACCAGTCTTTGCCAGTTTACAAGATCCCTTTTGATTTCCTTCCATGTTTTGTTGTAATTATTTTGGTAAAGGTTACTATATTTGTTGGTTAGCCATAGTCCGAGATATCTTACTTTTGACACTACCTTACAATTAGTTAATTTCTCCAATTTAACAATATTTCTTATAGATAGGTTCTTAGTTACAAATACCGATTTCTCCTTATTATTTTTTTAAAAAAAGGTTTCCCTTGTCATTAAACCTAGTTGTGTCTGACTCTGGGGTTGGTACTCATCTCCATAGGAGGAGCCCCCGGTGGCGCAATGGGTTAAACCCCTGTGCTGGCAGGACTGAAGACCGACAGGGTGCAGGTTCGAATCCGGGGAGAGGTGGAAGAGCTCCCTCTATCAGATCCAGCTCCTCATGCGGGGACATGAGAGAAGCCTCCCACAAGGATGATAAAAACATCAAAAGCATCCAGACGTCCCCTGGGCAACGTCCTTGCAGACGGCCAATTCTCTCACACCAGAATCGACTTGCTCCCGACACGACAAAAACAAACAAACAAAAAAACTTATCTCCATTTCTAAGCCAAAGAGCTGGCATTGTCCACAGACACCTCCAAGGTCATGTGGCCAGCATGACTGCATGGAGGGCCATTACCTTCCTGCAGAAATGGTACCTATTGATTTACTCACATTTGCATGTTTTCAAACCTTTATGGATTGCAGCACCCAAAATCCACGAGCTGACCATAAGATCCTGGAAGTCATATTTCCCAAATTAGCTTTTTTTTCTTAAGCCTTTTACCTACTTGGCTCAGCACATTTGAGCCAGTGTGCCTTATCTTTGATCTGACTAGGCTTGAATACTAGCGTGATTTTAGGTGCCAGTGTTGTTGGTTCTGGATCAGGCAGCTACTTAAGATGGGCTGCCTCTGGCACCGGCTGTGCCACAGCCCTACAAACACTCAGGTGAGGAATCTTAAGTCTTCCAGATGTTTTGGGCAACAGTTCTGCCTTTTTCTTATCATTGGATGTTCTCCAGTCGGGCTTATGGGAGTTGTAGTGCTCTGTGACTGGCATCTTAACAGCCTGATGGGCTTGAATCCACCTCTTGTATTGTAAAGAAAACCCCCTTCACTCTGTGTCCTTTCATTTTTGCAGCTAATGAAGAATTTGAAGAGGCTATCCGAGCTGCCCATCACTGTTGATATTCTTCTGGTAAGAGCTCTTTTGTCACAGTATTTTTCCTGTTTGGTTGCTGTGGTAATTCTGAGTACCATTGAGAAGATGGCAGTCATGTGGGTTGGGAGCACTGCACACTTGGTCAGAGGTATGCAACTTGTTTTGATATACAACTGCAGTCTCCAGAAACAGTCATGTATGCAGATTGTGGGTGCTCTTGGACGTGGCCCTTTCAGGGGAAATGTAATCAAAATCCCAATGAGAAGACATGTCTAACTGCTTTGGCCCTAGCTGGAGAAAGCAGATCACTCCCAAATGGTCCATATTCTGGTTATATACCGATTGTATTATTATAATGAACTGCACATGGGGATGCCCATGAAAGCTGTTCAGAAACTGCAGCTAGTACAAAAGACAATAGTGAGAACATCAACGGTGTTTGGAACATATTACAGCAGTGGTTCTCAACCTTTCTAATGCTGTGACCCCTTAATACAATTCCTCATGTTGTGGTGACCCCCAACCATAATATTATTTTCATTTTGACTTCCTTACTGTCATTTTGCTACTGGAGCCCTCAGTGGCGCAGTGGGTTAAACCCTTGTGCCGGCAGGACTGAAGACCGACAGGTCGCAGGTTCGAATCCAGGGAGAGGCAGATGAGTTCCCTCCATCAGCTCCAGCTCCTCATGTGGGGACATGAGAGAAGCCTCCCACAAGGATGATAAAACATCAAATCATCCAGGCGTCCCCTGGGCAACATCCTTGCAGACGGCCAATTCTCTCACACCAGAAGCGACTTGCAGTTTCTCAAGTCGCTCCTGACGCGACAAAAAAAAATTGCTACTGTTACGAATTGTAATGTACATATCTGATATGCAGGCTGTATTTTTATTATTTATTTATTTACAGTATTTGTATACCGCTTTTCTCACCCCGAAGGGGACTCAAAGCGGTTTCCACATAGGTAATGGCAAAATTCAATGCCAGCACAACAATTACAATTGTACAATTACATTTAGACATAAATCAAATTAAAATACATCCATAAACAGTAGAACCATCAGTAAAACAGTCTCATCCGTCGAATCGCCGTTCCAGTCATTGTCTTTCAAAAATGCTGGATAGATTTGTTTCTACTGCCCTAAGGCCTGATCCCAAAACCATGTTTTCAATTTTTTCCTAAAAGCCAGGAGGGAGGGAGCGGATCTTACCTCATTTGGAAGAGTGTTCCATAGGCGGGGGGCCACAGCTGAGAAGGCCCTGTCTCTCGTCCCCGCCAGGCGCATTTGCACTGTTGATGGGAGCGAGAGCAGGGCCTCCCCGGATGATCTTAGATTATGAGGTGGGACATAGGGGTAGATGCGTTCGGACAAGTAAGCTGGGCCAGAACTGTATAGAGCTTTATAGGTCAAAACCAGCACTTTGAATTGGGCTCAGAGGTGGACCGGCAGCCAGTGGAGCTGGCACAACGGGGGTGGTATGCTCCCTGTATGCCGCCCCAGTTAGTAATCTGGCTGCCGCCCGTTGGACTAGCTGAAGTTTCCGAACCGTCTTCAAAGGCAGCCCCACGTAGAGCGCATTGCAGTAATCTATTTGGGATGTAACCAGAGCATGGACCACCGTAGCCAGATCAGACTTTCCAAGGTATGGGCGCAGCTGGTGCACAAGTATTGAACATAATTAAAGCATATTGATTAATCACAAAAACAATATGTTTGGGGTAGTATGGACAACAGCTGATGGGATTTGCAGTACCTTCAACCAATTCAGCTCTGACTTCCACAGATGACTGAGACCCGCATGAATGACAGACCTGAACCAAACTTGACACACAGAACCCCCACAGCCAACAGAAAATATGGAGAGGTTTGGGGAAAATTGACAGTGATTTAGGGGAAATGTAGTTCACCTATATCTGGAGAGCACTGTGAACCCAAACTACTATGGCTCGGTACCAAACTTGGTACAAATACTCAATATGCCCAAATTTGAACACTGGTGGAGTTTGGAGTAAACAGACCGTGATATTTGGGAGTTGTAGTTGCTTAGATTTATAATTCACCTACAATCAAATAGCATTCTGAAGTCCACCAACAATGACACTTGCTTTTCAAATGGTGTATTGTTTCACTTTGTTTATATTTTCTTGTGTACAAAATTCTGAATGGTGCCTTGAGAATCAGGTCCTGACTAAAGGAAGCCATAACCCAGGTTTGTTCTCCCAGAGGGACTAGCAGGAGAAGTTTCCTTAGTGCCTTTCCCTCGAAAGACATTTGAGCTGCTCTCTCCTTCATGCAAGAAAAGAAAAACTCTACGATGAAGATCCACCCAGAGGAAAAGTGTTCTTGCCATACATCAAGGGAACAACTGACCGCATAGGGAAGCTGATGAGGAAACACAACATACAAACTATCTACAGACCCACCAAGAAAATCCAACAAATGCTACGTTCAGCAAAGGACAAGAGGGATCCTCTCACTTCTGCAGAAGTCTACCGTATACCATGCAGCTGTGGACAAGTCTACATAGGGACCACCAAACGCAGCGCCCAAACACGAATCAAGGAACATGAAAGGCACTGCAGACTACTTCAACCAGAGAAGTCAGCCATAGCAGAGCACTTGATGAACCAACCTGGACACAGCATATTATTTGAGAACACAGAAATGCTGGACCACTCTAACAAATACCATGTCAGACTACACAGAGAAGCCATTGAAATCCACAAGCATGTGGACAATTTCAACAGAAAGGAAGAGACCATGAAAATGAACAAAATCTGGCTACCAGTATTAAAAAACTCTAAAATTACAACAGCAAAACAGCAGAGAGAAAACAACCAGGCACATCTTAACACCTCTCAACAAAAGATTTTCCCAGGCTCAGCCAGGCCTTCAAATGCTAATGAAGGTGGTCAGTTGAAACATTCACACCTAGCTCCAGCAGAGAAGAGGTCTTTGCCCCACCCCAGCCATTCCACAGATATATAAACCCATTGTCCTAATTCCAACAGACCTCACTACCTCTGAGGATGCTTGCCATAGATGCAGGCGAAACGTCAGGAGAAATGCCTCTAGAACATGGCCATACAACCCAAAAACTACAACAACCCATCTGTAAGGAAGCGTTGGACTACAAGCAGAGTTTCTCAGCTTGGGGGTTGGGACCCCTGGGGGGGGGCGAAGGGGGGTGTCAGAGGGGTCGCCAAAGACCATTAAATATTTTCTCTTGGTCATGGGGGTTCTGTGTGGGAAGTTTGGCCCAATTCTATAGTTGGTGGGGTTCAGAATGCTCTTTGATTGTATGTGAACTATATATCCTAGCAACTACAACTTCCAAATGGCAAGGTCTATTTTCCCCAAACTCCACCAATGTTTGCATTTGGGCATATTGAGTATTCGTGCCAAGTTTGCTCCATCAAATCCATCATTGTTTGAGTCCACAGTGCTCTCTGGATGTAGGTGAACTACAACTCCAATACTCAAGGTCAATGCCCACCAAACCCTTCTAGTATTTTCTGCTAGTCATGGGAGTCTTATTTGCCAAGTTTGGTTCTATTCTATTGTTGGTGAAGTTCAGAATGCTCTTTGATTGTAGGTGTACTATAAATCCCAGCAGCTACAACTCCCAAATGACAAAATTAATCCCCCCCGACCCCACCTGTGTTGAATATTTGTGCCAAATGTTGTCCAGTGATGGAAAATGCACCCTGAATATCGGATATTTACATTATGATTCATAACAGTAGCAAAATTACAGTTGCTAAGCAGCAATGAAAATAATTTTATGATTGAGGTCACCATGACATGAGGAACTGTATTAAGGGGTTGCAGCATTAGGAAGGTTGAGAACCACTGGTCTAAAGGAAAGCTTTAGTCATCCTGCTTGGCAGGAGTTGAGGAGGCCGCAGAGCCCTTTGTCCCTTTTTGGACCAAGTGAGAAGAAGCTGGTGGCCTTTTTCTCACTTTAGATCAGAGCCATGCAACTCGGTTAAGGGTGGGAATTATGTGGCTACCCGCATGTTCTTTAATTCAACTCCCAGCATCCAAATCCTTGTCATGGACTGTACTGGCTAGGGCTGCTAGGAATTGTAGTCCAAGAGGAATACTGCAGGATTCCTTGACCCCTGAAGGACAGCTCCCGTCAAGGCTTGAGAATGATGGGAGTTGTAGCGAGTCACAATTTGTGTGTGTATGTGTGTGTGTTCCTTGCTGTTTTAAGTATACCTATAATAGGATTCCCATTTGACTTTTTGGGCATCTTTGTGGTCCCTTTGCAAGACTTTATTTTGATATCTCCAGCCTTGAACCACTGCTGTCATTGCAGACATTATGTGTCTGGACTCTATCCTAGAATTGGAAGAGATGCTTCAGATCCTCCAGGAAAATAGACAGACAGATAGATAGATAGGCATAATCCTAAAGGACCTCCTAAGACCAACCCCCTTCTGCCGTGAAGAAAGACACAATATGATCCCTCCTGACAGATGGCCATTAATTAAAATGGGCTGTAAATACTCTCTAAAATAGTATTCTAAAAATGTTTTTGAAACAGTGATAAACAGTTCCACTTTGTCTCCTGTGCTATGCTAATAATATAATATATAATATATCCATATAATATATGATATTATAATGTAATACAATATAATACTAATAAAAATAATACTATATTATAATTATATATTTTATATTACATGTAATATTACTAATAATATTACAATATAATGGTACAGTACAATATAGTAATATATAATACTGATATTGTACTATGCTAATAATATAATATATTTTGTGTGTGTGTGTATGTGTGTGTGTGTGTGTGTGTGTGTGTGTGTATATATATATATATATATATATATCTTGTAAACCGCTCTGAGTCCCCTTCGGGGTGAGAAGGGCAGCATATAAATGTCAATCATAAATAAATAGTCTGGCAATATTTAAATCAGAGATTGGACGAGTTACTCATTTGGATTCCAGAATATACTAGCCACCAGATCAAAGGGCTGGAGAGTTGTAGTTTTTTTTTTTTTTTAAACTTTTCCAAGTTCTGATCTGAAGGGGCACAAATTTGCTCCCCTTAATTTAAGTCACAACCCTGGCTTGACAATTTTTTAAAAAATTTATTTACTATGCTTCTATACCACCATTCTCAGCCCAAGGGCGACTCATGGCAGTTTACAAAGCGGCACAATTCGATACCCACAGCAGTCCAAA
Source organism: Anolis sagrei ordinatus (assembly GCF_025583915.1). Taxonomy (NCBI): domain Eukaryota; kingdom Metazoa; phylum Chordata; class Lepidosauria; order Squamata; family Anolidae; genus Anolis; species Anolis sagrei. Next base: position 30,387,335 of record NW_026847771.1, on the reverse strand, counting down.
GATAATTTAAACATTAAAACATTTAACATAGATAAAAAATTCATTACAAATAACATCAATAAAACATAATAAAAAACCATAAGTCCTCCGCATTTCATTACCAATCATTATCCAGTCGCGTTGTCCAACTGTTCCGAGATCAGAGTTTAACAGCTACACTGCGTTTGGGAAAGCCTGCTCTTATAGCCAGGTTTTAACTTTTTTGCGAAACGTTAAGAGGGTGGGGGCCGATCTAATGTCCCTGTTCCACAACTGAGGGGCCACCGCTGAGAAGGCCCTGTCTCTCGTCCCTGCCAGTTGAGCCTGTGAAGATGGCAGGACCGAGAGCAGGGCCTCCCCAGAAGATCTTAAATTCCTAGAGGGTTCATAAGGAGAGATACGTTCGGACAGGTAAGCAGGGCCGAACCCGTTTAGGGCTTTATAGGCTAAAGCCAGCACTTTGAATTGTGCTCGGTAGCAGATTGGCAGCCAGTGGAGCTGGCGCAACAGAGGAGTTGTATGCTCCCTAGGCACCGCTCCTGTTAGCAACCTGGCTGCCGCCCGTTGGACCATTTAAAGCTTCCAAACAGTCTTCAAAGGCAACCCCACGTAGAGAGCGTAGCAGTAGTCTATACGGGATGTAACCAGAGCGTGGACCACCGAGGCCAAGTCAGACTTCCCAAGGAACCGGCGCAGCTGGCGCACAAGTTTTAATTGTGCAAAAACTCTCCCGGCCACCACTGAGACCTGGGGTTCCAGGCTCAGTGATGAGTCCAGGATTACTCCCAAACTGCGAACTTGCGTCTTCAGGGGGAGTGTAACCCCATCCAACACAGGCTGTAACCCTATTCCCTGTTTGGCCTTTCGACTGACCAGGAGGACCTCTGTCTTGTCTGGATTCAATTTCAATTTGTTCACCCTCATCCAGACTGTCACAGCGGCCAAGCACCGGTTCAGGACCTGGACAGCCTCCTTAGAAGCAGGTGGAAAGGAGTGACAGAGTTGGACATCATCCGCGTACAGATGACATTGCACCCCGAAATTCTGGATGATATCTCCCAATGGCTTCATGTAGATATTAAATAACATGGGAGATAGTATTGACCCCTGCGGAACCCCACAAGACAGTGGTTGTGGGGTTGAGCAGGAATCTCCCAACAACACCTTCTGGGAACGACCCTCTAGGAAGGACCAGAGCCACTGCAGAACAGTACCTCCAAGGCCCATTCCTGCGAGGTGTCCCAAAAGGATACGGTGGTTGACGGTATTGAAAGCCATTGAGAGGTCCCCCTGTCTAGCTCCCGGCACAGATCATCCACTAAGGGAGCAACAATTCCACTAAGACAACAATTCCTGTTCTCTTTTTATGCACATAACCTTTTGAGCTATGCTTGTTGAGCTTTCCTTGCCCAGAGTGTACACACAGCTTTTCTTACCTGGTCTTTAGTCAAACCAGTTTTGTATATCTTCACAGCATTTGTACATCTTCACAGCATTTGCCAAGAGCCTCTAGAAAAATGGTCCAAGTCCTTCAGTCGTGTGGCAAACCCTATGGCATGCAGGAGATGTAGAGTTTTGGTGTGAACTTTTCTAGCACGCCTATTAGATATCACCTGTGGAAAGAAACCTCTCCTTTCCACCCTCTTGCCTTCCTTCTCCACCAGCCAAGAGAGATTTTAAAACTGCTTTGAAAGTAATCCTTATTCTTTTTAAATACAGTCAATGTGTGTTAACAGCCTGTGGGCTGCATTCAACCTTTGGAAGTCTTCTGCCCATGATTCCCTGAGCCCCACAGTTTTGACCGTTTCCCCACCATTGCCTTGAAGAAGGTTTGGTCAACTGGAGCATGGTGGAGGACCGCTCTTCCCCTTCCCTCCGTCTCAAAGGTGCAACTGAATATCTCTGTTTTCATCCACGCCCTTCCCCAAATGACAGCAGATGTGGCATTGTGTGTTTGGGAGTGTTTTGTGTGACTGAATATTTTCCAAAGAGATTTTTGAAGCTCTGAGGATCCGATGAGTTGCAGAAATGGGGCCGAGGGATATGCTTTCCTCATCTCTTCCCCAGAAACCAGGATCTTCAATTGAGTAACCTCTGCTGCCTGAGCCTGACTTTCCAATTGCCTCATTTAGGAAGGCTCTGAATTCTGCCATTGAAAGTACAACTTTTCAGGACATGAAGCAAGGTTTCTTGGTTGTGGAGTCATGAGATTTTGGAATTAATTCCTTTTGCATTTGTTTATTTGTTGATTCTGTTCCTTGATGTGCAGATATTATTTTGGTCCTCTGTAGTTCTTTCTATTTATTTATTTACTTATTTATTTACTTTATTTATATACTGCTTTTCTCAGGCGACTCAAAGCGGTGAACAACATCGATACAAAACATCACGAAACAAGTATAGGGCAATTAAAAACAATTGTAACATAAATCATTAAACATCCGTATAACAATCATTAGCGCCTCAACAGTAAAATCAAAATCCAGTCTCAACATCCATTATTCCGTATTCCTATGTTCAATTGCACTGTTTAATCAAATGCTTGTTCGAACAGCCAGGTCTTCACTTTCCTCCCAAACGCCAGCAGGGAGGGGGCCGATCTGATATCTGCAGGCAGGGCGTTCCACAGCCGAGGGGCCACCACTGAGAAGGCCCTGTCTCTCGTCCCCGCCAAGTGCGCCTGTGATGCAGGCGGGACAGAGAGCAGGGCCTCCCCAGATGATCTTAGTGTCCTAGTCGGTTCATAGGAGGAGATGCGTTCGGAGAGGTAAGTAGGGCCAGAACCGTTTAGGGCTTTATAGGCTAACGCCAGCACTTTGAATTGTGCCCGGTAGCAAACTGGCAGCCAGTGGAGCTGGCGCAACAGAGGAGTAGTATGCTCCCTGAGTGCCGCTCCTGTTAGCAACCTGGCTGCCGAACGCTGGACCATTTGAAGCTTCTGAGCAGTCTTCAAAGGCAACTCCACGTAGAGCGCTTCACAGTAGTCTATATGGGATGTGACCAGAGTGTGGACTACTGTGGCCAAGTCAGACTTCCCAAGGTACGGGTGCAGCTGACGCACAAATTTTAACTGTGCAAATGCTCCCCTGGTCATCGCTGAAACCTGGGTTTCTATCTCACTCTCTATTATTTACTGTCTATTCAAATATCTATATCTTTGTTTTTCTGTTTTTGATTACCGTATATAGAGTTTTTCAGCCCTTTTTTGGGCTGAAAAAGTCCCCCTCGGCTTATACTCGAGTCAAGGTTATTTATTATTTTACTCTGTTGTTATTATTATTACATTTATTATTTTACTCTGTTGATTATTATTTGAAACATAACAAGATTAGTACACAGCAAACAAGATCACAATGCTGGCTGTTGTATTAGATCACACGTCAGACACTTCCCAAGTGTCCAGGACTGTGTGATATATCGGTGAATAATGCATGCAGATCCCAGTAAGGTGGCCTCCTGCAGCTGACAGATTGTAATTTTGTCAGCGCCAATTGTGTTTAAGTGCAGGCCAAGGTCTTTAGTCACTGTACCCGGTGTGCCGATCACCACTGGGACCACCTTGACTGGCTTGTACCAAAGTCTTTGCAGTTCGATCTTTAAATCCTCATATCGTGTCAGCTTTTCCAGTTGTTTCTCTTCAGTCCTGCTGTCACCTGGGATCGTAACAACGATGATCCGTACTTGGTTTTTTAACTCCATTGTGAGACCAGGAGTATTGTGTTCCAAAACTCTTGTCAGTCTGAATTCGGAAGTCCTAGAGTAGTTTGACGTGTCCATTTTCTGTAACTTTTTCAGGTTTGTGGTCCCACCAGTTCTTTGTCACAGGCAGATATTTGTGGCACAAGTTCCAATGAATCATCTGAGCAACGGTGTTATACCTCTGCTTGTAGTCTGTCTGCGCAATCTTCTTGGAGCAGCTGGGGATGTGATCTATTGTTTCATCTACTTCCTTGCAGAGTCTACACTTGGGATTATTACATTTATTATTTTACTCTATTTTTATTATTGCATTTATTATTTTACTCTTATTATTATTACATGTATTATTTTACTCTATTATTATTACATTTATTATTTTACTCTATTATTATTACATTTATTATTTTACTCTATTGTTGTTGCATTTATTATTTTACTCTCTTTATTATTATTGGAAGGATACGTAAGCACATTTACATTGAAGAAGGTTAAAATAATGGTTTAATTAGAATTGGATAGTCTCATCTTAAATTACAGTTTTATATAAATATTCAAAAACATTTAGCTTCAATTAATGTAATTTTATTGGTATCTATTTTTATTTTAAAATTTACCAGTAGCTGCTGTATTTCCCATCCTTGGCTTATACTCGAGTCAATACATTTTCCCAGTTTTTTGTGGTACAATTAGGTGCCTCAGCTTATATTCGTGTCGGCTTATACTTGAGTATGTATGGTAATTTGCATTTCACGGTTTTCTGCTGTATCACTTGAGCCTTTCTAGGGATGAAAGGGATGAAATAAATAAGCAAAGGCTTTTTTTAAAGTAAATAATTAAGTGTTGTGTGTTTATTTTTTTAATTGGATGGGGGATAATGTTATCTATCTTTCAGTATAAGACTGGATACATACATACTTAAATGCCATCTGATCTGGCTTTCTGCCTCTTTTCTGCAGGAGACTGGGGTAGGGAAGACGGTGAACGGTTTACGGAAACATGAGCAGGTTGGAGATTTTGCCAAGAACTTGGTGGCGAGATGGAAGAAACTGGTGCCTGTCCCACCAGAGGCTGTGCGGTGAGCCCCTTTTTGCCCTTGGTGGAATCTGGGTGTCGGGTTGGTGGCTTTCGTCCACACAAAACTGTAGACATATCTTGAATTGATGCACAGTTCCTCAAACCTGTAGGATTATGTAATAGCTAGAGGGGAACTGAGCAGAAAGGTGTAGGCATATTTTGGTATCGAAATATGAAAGAAAGAAGAAGCTCCTGTCACTGAAAGCTGGGATGTTGTATAGATATGTGAGACCAGTTTAGCTATATCCTCAGTCCTAAAGACTAGCACTTTGGTCCTCAAATTTAAATGCAGGTAAAGCATCCACTACCTGAAATATTAGGGACCAGAAATGTTTTGAATTTCAGATTATTTTGTTTTTTCAGTTTCTGGAATATCTGCAAAATGTGGTATGGTGTGAATCCACATGTCCCATCATAGCATAGATCCTTATATATCTCTCTAGCCTTCTGCCTCTTTCCAGTTTTCACCTTTTCCATTCGCATTAGCACCGGGTATTTATTGGTTGCATCAGGGCAACCAGTCAATTCTATTACATTTCTAACAGAACAAAACAAACACACAAAATACAAAATTTGCGAGTTTGGTAATTGATTAAATGTCCTTTGACCAGTATCTGGCCACTTGGTGTGCTTCTGGTGTTGCCGCAAGAAGGTCCTCCATCATGCATGTGGCAGGGCTCAGGGTGCATTGCAGCAGGTGGTCAGTGGTTTGCTCTTCTCCACATTCGCATGTCGTGGATTCCACTTTGTGGCCCCACTTCTTGAGGTTGGCTCAGCGTCTCGTGGTGCCAGAGCGCAGTCTGTTCAGCACCTTCCAAGTCGCCCAGTCTTCTGTGTGCCCAGGGGGAGTCTCTCATTTGGTATCAGCCATTGCTTGAGGTTCTTGGTTTGAGCCTGCCACTTTTGGACTCTCGCTTGCTGAGGTGTTCCAGCTAGTGTCTCTGTAGATCTTAGAAAACTATTTCTAGATTTAAGTCGTTGACGTGCTGGCTGATACCCAAACAGGGGATGAGCTGGAGATGTCTCTGCCTTGGTCCTTTCACTATTGGCTGCTACTTCCCGGCGGATGTGAGGTGGTGCAATACCGGCTAAGCAGTGTAATTTCTCCAGTGGTGTAGGGCGCAGACACCCCGTGATAATGCGGCATGTCTCATTAAGAGCCACATCTACCATTTTAGTGTGGTGAGATGTGTTCCACACTGGGCATGCGTACTCAGCAGCAGAGTAGCACTGGGTGGCCCAATGAAATAATAATCATAATCATCATCATCATCATTATCTTTATTTATACCCCACCACTATCTCCCCAAAGGGGACTCGGAGCGGCTTACATGAGGCCAAGCCCGGCGATACATTACAGCAAAATAAAATATAAACAACAAAAATAACATCACAATAAAATAAATACACCATTCAAGTAAAATAAACAGTGCAAAATAACATAATGGAAAATCAAACACAGTGGGCGGGCCAAATGCATGACATAAAATGATAAAACTCTGGTTGAGATAGCAATGAAAAAGGTATATTTGTGGGGGAGGCGCTCGTAGGGGATGGAACAGTGGAGCTAGACTTTCAATAAGGTTGGGGGAAGTGCAATATGAGGAAAACACTGTGGATGAAACAACAGGACTGGAATATATGGTCACTCTCCAAAGGCACATCGGAAAAGCCAAGTTTTTGATTTTTCTTAAAGGCTGCTAGGGTGGGGGCTTGCCTAATCTCACCAGGTAGCGAGTTCCATAGCCGGGGGGCCACAGTGGGGAAGGCTCTCTCCCTTGTTCCCACAAGTCATGCCTGCGAAAGAGAAAGGGGCGAAAGGAGGGCCTCCCCCAAGGATTGAAAGGAATGTTCAGGTTTGTAGTAGGAGATAGGGTCACGAAGGTAGGCAGGTCCCAAACCGTTTAGGGCTTTATAGGTGATAACCTGCACCTTGAATTGGGACCGGAAAATAAACGGCAGCCAATGGAGCTCCTCAAACAGGGGGGTTGACCGTTCCCTGTAATTCGCCCCAGTTAGTAGACTGGCTGCCTAAAGTTGGACCAATTGGAGTTTCTGGGCTGTCTTTAAGGAAAGTTAAACCTTTGTGTGGGCAGGACTGCTGACCGACAGTTTGGCGGTTCGAATCCGGGGAGAGCGGGTGAGCTTCTTCTGTCAGCTCCAGCTCCCCATACAGGGACATGAGAGAAGCCTTCCATAGGATGGTAAAACATCAAAACATCCGGGCGTCCTCAGGGCAACGTCCTTGCAGATGACCAATTCTCTCACACCAGAAGTGACTTGCAGTTTCTCAAGTTGCTTCTGACATGGAAAAAAAACCAAAACCATTTCCATTCACTGCTTGGGTTGCGCTTGGGACACGAGGCTAGAGGGAGTCTGAGGATCTGACAGGTTGAGGATATAAGGGACTTGATACCAGTATTCAGGTCGAAAGATACAATGCAAAATGTACAGGCAATGTTTGGGGATGCTGCCAGCTGCCTGCTTCTACTTTGCAAATGAATGATTAAGAATACTGCAGCTGCTGCCTTGAAAGTGGAAACAGGCAGTGTAGGTGGCAAAAAGTTTTGGATTTCTGGATTAGAGGCACTCAGCTTGTATAAAGGTAAAGGTTTTCCCTTGACATTAAGTCTAGCCGTGTCCGACTCTGGGGGGTGGTGCTCATTCCCATTTCTAAGCTGAAGAGCTGGTGTTGTCCATAGACACCTCCAAGGTCATGTGGCCAGCATGACTGCATGGAGTGCCATTACTTTCCCGCTGGAGCAATACCTATTGATCTATTCACATTTGTATGTTTTCGAACTGCTAGGTCGGCAGAAGCTAGGCCTAATAGTGGGAACTCACCGGATTCAAATCTCTGACCTTTCAGTCAGCAAGTTCAGCAGCTCAGCAGTTTAACCCGCTGTGCCATCAGGGGCTCCCAACTTGTATAGACTATATAAAAACTCAGGAATCAGTGTTGCATTCTGGTTCTGCCTTATTCAGAGAATCATAGAGTTGGAAGAGATTGCAAGGGCCCTCTAGTCTAACTCAATGAGCTAGAAATGGCCAGCCTCAGCATGAGTAAGACTTCTTTTCCATATCAAATCAGTCTGAGTGACTCCTCTTTCTTTCCTTAAGGCACAGTCTTGAGCCTGCAGACCGCAGCTATGACCGAAGCATCCAGAGGAAGCGGCAACGCGATCCTTCCCCCAAAGAGGAGGAAGAGGTGGAGCAGGACTACTCAGAAGCTTACCAGCCTTCTTCCAGCCAGTCCTACCACCTGGAACATGGGACAAAGAAGACCAAGAGATACCCGGAGCCCGAGAGAACCCATGAAACTGTGAACTATGACATCCCGGAGGACAGGACGTGGGACCGAGAGTCCCCGGTGCTCTCCGACCAGGAGGGCTCTGATTACGGACAAACAGCCTCCCCTGAGCCAATCGACACCCCTCAGGAACTGTATGCGGACTTTTGTAGAACTGAGGAAGAGGAAAGAGAGCAGAAATCGCTTCATAGGAAGGCCACTAAGGGCCACAGCTTTCATGATAGGCAGGAGGGGAACCACAGTAGGAATTTCAGTGATGCCCAAGACAAAACCGGCTCAGGTCGGAGCAAGGAACACAAGTCTTCTCACAAGGAGAAGCAGCGGCTAGAAGCCAAGGGCGAGGACAGGGGAGCTACTTTTGGCCTTGAGCGGATGCACAAGAGTTCCTCCAAAGAGTCCTCCCGAGAAACTGCTTTGATGGGCAGCAGCAAGGAGAGGCCTAAGGCCTTGGATAGCTCCAAGCGAGAGAAGAAAAGGGAAGGTGGCAGCGCCAAGAAGGAAAAACTGCACCTTGACTCAGAGGAGACGTTGGACGATCCTGTGAAGAAGCCAAAACACTCAGATTCAGATAGAGCCAAACCCGAGAAAGTGAAGCTCAGTGACCGGGAGAAGCTGAAACCCGAGGGGGATTCCTCTACTAAGAGCAAAGAGAAGAAGTCTTCTGGCAGTTTAAAAAGCTCGGAGGGTAAACCCAAAGCCCCCGATTCGCACAAACGAACAGTCGCCTTCTCGCCTCCAAATCCTGGGGAGGGAGAAGCGGAGGACGTGTATGAGCGACCTACCATGTCTTTCGAGTCCTACCTGAGCTATGACCAACCCCAGAAGAAGAAGAAGAAGGTGGTCAAGCCCCCACCTCCTGTCCCCGAGAAGGAGAAGGACAGAGGGCATGGCAAACAGAACGGTTCCAAGGCGAGCGCGAAGAGCAGTGACACAAGCCAAAAGCCCCAGAAGCAGAGCAGTGAAAAAAAGGCAACGGGGGTGCCCAAAGCAAAAAAGGTGAGTCTTATGCCACGGGGTTGCACTTTTCTTCACAGGAGTATTCAGAGGAATGTTTCTCCCCTATCAGACAAAGTGGAGTATTTCATTTTGAGCACTCTCAAATGCAAGCAGAATGGGAGGACTGGGCTGGACCTGTTGGATAGAATACAATGGGCTTAGGTCTGTCCTGTCCATACATTTTCAGTTGATAGTGATCTTGGGTGAATGGGCTTATTAACAAAAGATGCTCTTTATAAATGCACATCAGAGTAACTTAGCAGCAGCATGACCCAGCACCAGTAGCCAAAAGTTAGAAAATAACAAAAACACATAGACCAATGTTATCTCTTCCATAGGAGGCTTTTGCTTATAGCAAAATAATATGGTTGCACTATTTACAAGAACAAGGTTTCCATAACACAAATAAAGTTCTTTACACTTCCTTCTTTGCTTCCAGGCTGGGCTTCTTTCTCATGCAGACAAACAGCTTCGCTCTCACAGAGCTTCTTCTCACACTGAGGTTACACAGGAACGTCACACAGTAGTTTTACACACAACAGCTTTCCCACTGGAGTTTGACACACAAGGCTTTCAACCTGGGGCTTCTCTCACCAAAGCCTTCTCACACTGAGGCCTAAAAACAGAGGCCTACCTCACACAGGCCTTTCTCCCACTGAGGGCTTTCGTAGACTGAGGCAATCTAACACTGAGGCATACTAAGCTACAGGCACACCAACTTATATCGAATTGCAACTTTTGCTGTCATTGCACCCATTTAACCCTTTCAGTGCTTGACTCACATTTTTGTAATCACAAACACCTAGTTAATTTTTAATATTTCTGACAAGTGATGCACAAGGAAGACATTGTGCATTTATACACAGAGTGCACCAACTGCAGGCTTTCCTGAATCTTTCTTTTCACTTTTCCATACTTTGGTCACTTGTTTAGGGTAGTGCTGTGCACTTGATGTGGTGCCTCCACTGGAAGAATAAAGCTGTACAAAACACAGCTGCTTGTCCAAAATGTGGAAATGTTTACAATATGAGGATTAAAACTGCGAGCCCAGCAGGATTAATGACCATATCGGCTACTGAATTCTAGATGATTGGTGTTTAAAAACCCTTTCCAAGCTCCAAAGCCATTGAGAAACTACAGCACTCAAATAGGGAGGTGGAAAATAATTGTTCTTAGTCCTCTGGTCTCAAGATGTTGGCTTTACCTGTTGAAACTCGAGATGTTTAGGCTTTGCTTGATTAGCACACGAGGGGGGTTTCTTCTGCATCACTCCCACATTGCGGTATGAATGGCCAGAGAGTGTTCATCCCTCTTTCTGCTTTTAGGAAAGGTATCCGTATGACTTCCTACCCTGGTAATTGAAACGGTTTGAGCTGTGTTGTTTTTACATCTGGGATTCTCTTTTTAACTGCATTCTTATTGTTTATACCTTGAGGGATGGGAAGATGCAATCTTTGTAAATTCCATCTCTTTTAAGTGTGTTCTCAGATCTCTGGACCCCCATACCTTCATTTCTTTACATTTTTAATGCATTAATGAAGTGTTTTCTCCATGACTTTGAAGGGAACTTTTGCCTCATGAGAGGGGTGCCATACAGACCATTTCACTAGTTAAGAAATAAACCTAGAAGCAGATATGATCCCTTATTAGTCTTACAACTCTTGGTCCCCCTTCGCCTCTGTTTCTTTCGTTTTCTTGTTATTTTTTGGACAGAGATGGCGTTGGTCGCCTTGGTGGATGATCAATGAAGAGAGCTAGACGGGGAATGTGTCCCTACTAATTCTCCTGGACCTCACAGTGGCTTTCGATACCATCAACCATAGTATTACATCTGGGCCTTCTCTCTATGATGGGACTTGGAGGCATCGTTCTAGAGTGGTTCCAGTTCTTCCTGGAGGGTCAGACTCAGATGGTGGTGCTGGGGGACTCCTGTTCGACTCCCTGGCCGGTGGTCTACAGGAACCTTCAGGGTTCAATTTTGTCCCCCATGCTGTTCAATATTTACATGAATCTGCTGGGAGAGATCATCCAGAGTTTTGGAGTTTGGTGTCAAATTTATATAGATGACACCCAACTCTATTACTCCTTTCCACCGAATGCCAGGTATTCTGTCCTGCCCCTAAACCAGTGCCTGTCTCTGGTGATGGACTGGATGAGGGCTAATAAGTTGAAATTAAATCCAGACAAGACAGAGGCCCTTCAGGTCTGTCAGAAGGTGGATCAGGGTGTGGGATTACAGCCTGTGTTGGATGTAGTTGCACTCCCCATGAAGGCGCAGGTTTGCAGTCTGGGGGAGATCGTGGGGTCATCACTGACCCCTGGTGTTGCACAGTTAAGACTTGTGTGCCAGCTGCGACCATACCTTGAGACACCAAACTTGGCCATGGTAGTCCACGCCTTATTCACATCCTGTCTGGACTACTGCAATGCTCTCTGTGTGGGGCTGCCTTTGAACATAGTTCAGAAGCTTCAATGGGTTTAGGTATTGGCAGCCAGATTGCTAACGAGTGCCGTACAGGAAGCTGACAACTCCTATGTTAAGGCAGCACTACTGGCTGTCAGTCTGTTTCTGGGCTAAGTACAAAGTGTTGGTTATTACCTGTAAAGCCCTAAACAGTTCGGCCCCAGACTATTTGAATAACCGCCGCTCTGTGTACAAACCAGCTCGAGTGCTGCAGTCTGCGGAGGAGGCCCTCCTCTTGGTCCCGCCCTCGTCTCACGTACGACTGGCAGGAATGAGAGAGAGGGCCTTCTCCGTGATTGCCCCCAGCTCTATTGGAAATTTAATAACCTATTGGAAATAACTTCACCCAGTCTCTGGTCACATATTTGTTTGGCAAATGTGAATCTCCATGAACATAGAGACCAGCTTTTGAAAAACACTAGTCAAGAAAAGCATGACCTTGTTAGAAGTGAACTCTTTGAACAAGTGATATTCACAAGCATTCATGCAATGGCACACAGGTAACTCAGCTGTTAAACTGAAGAGCCATGTCTTTAAACTGCCAAGGATAAAGACATGCCACTACATAAAAAATATTTGATTAGCAGAGGGTGGTTGTTTCTTTGAAGTTGAAATTTGCAGTTGCCTAAAAGATATACACTTCCTTAAAACCTCTTGGTTGAAATATGCACTCAGAGATTAAAAAAAACCCCAAAGTTTTCTTGAGAAAAATAACATATTTTGTTTACTCATAAACAACTTGTATTGATTCACCAGACAGGCGCATTTCTTATTAAAGTTCAGTTAGAGATAGGTTGTACGTAGTTCTCTGTGTTGAGAACACAGGATATCATTCTTTATCAATAGTCCATAGTCTTTAAGTATTGTTGTACTCACTGAAGTCCATAAGTCATACTTCTTTATTGAAGACCAAGCAGCAACCTGTTTTCATTGAAGACCAAACACATACATGCAACTACCTCCACTGAGGTGGGAAGAAACACATCCACCTCCAATGAGGTGGTAAGCAGACTGAATATGAAATGAAGTCCTGAGTCCGAACATGCTCACTATAAACTTATTAAATTTCTCTTTATCGGAACATTATGATTTGGTATGGACTATCTCCTTAGATGTTTTCAGGAGTACACTTTACCTTTAATAATATAGCTCTATGAGATTTACTTCCAAGTAGGTTTTATGCAAGAGTGGAAGGAATTAGTACGCTGTGTTATTTCTCTTGAAGAATTATAAAGAGTTGTATATATACTGTATATACTCGAGTATAAGCCTAGTTTTTCAGCCTCTTTTTTAGGCTGAAAAAGCTCCCCTTGGCTTATACTCGAGTCAAGGTTATTTATTATTTTACTCTGTTATCTATATAAATAAAAATGCAATGTTCGTTTGTGGGATTAACATAACGCAAAGACCATAGGACGAATTGACACCAAATTTGGACACAATACACCTAACAATCCAACGAGTGTCCATCACCCCTAAACACGCACGCACACACAAAACCCCAGCATAACAGACTTAAACCCCCCCCCAAAATACACAATATATACATATACACCTACAGTCATATACTTATACACATGCACACATTCATACACACACACGTACATATATACATACATATATACATATACACATGCACACACATATACATATACACACAAATATGCATATAGACAAGCACACACATATACACAATATACATGTACACATATCAACACACAAATACACAAATACATACACACACACACACACATATATGCATAAATATATATACACACACAAAACACATATACACAGACTGGGCCACAGCAATGCGCATTATCATGTATTATTTTACTCACTTTATTATTATTACAATTACAGCATTTTACCCTATTATTATTATTATTATTATTATTATTATTATTATTATTACATTTATTATTTTACGTTATTATTGCATTTATTATTTTACTCTTTTATTATATTTATTATTTTACTCTCTTTATTATTGTTGGAAGGATACGTAAGTACATTTACATTGAAGATATGTAATGATTTAATCAGAGTTGTGCAGTCTTATCTCAAATTACAGTTTTATGTAAATATTAAAAAACATTTCACCGCCTGATGCCTCAATTAATGTAATTTTATTGGTATCTATTTTTATTTTAAAATTTATCTGTAGTGGCTGCATTTCCCACTCTTGGCTTATACTTGAGTCAATATGTTTTTCCAGTTTTTTGTGGTAAAATTAGGTGCCTTGGCTTATATTCAGGCTGGCTTATACTCGAGTATATACGGTACATGGTTTCTTTGTGTATACCTGTGCATTACTTGCACTAGTAGTATAATAACATGTCTATAACACCTCCCACACCAAAGAGGTAAGTCAAACTAACAAATCAACATAAACATAGAATATACGTTAGCAAATACATACATTAATAAACAAACAAACAATGAAAGGCTTGTGAGGTTGCTATTTCCAACACTTCCTTCCTAAAGAATTAAAAATGGCCCCCTCTGTCCTGTCATTTAAAAGGCTTTTTAAAACACATGTATGCACTTTAGCCTATGGAGAGGAACAGGACTAATAACAACAACAACAGCAACAAGAACAAAACTCTATTTGTATACCGCCCTATCTCCCTAAGGCGACTCTAGGCGGTTTCCAACATATAAGGCAAAACATTCAATTGCCCCAAAGGAAAACCATACAGAGAAATAAAAATAAACATCATAAAACATAAATTCCTGCTAAAACATACACACACAAAAAAACCAATTTCATTATAACTCCATCAGATGGGTTCAAAATACCAGTGGTCAGGATTAACAAATGGACATGGCCAACTATAAAGGCCTGGGCAAGGAATCGTACAATAGTGTATCATAGGGTCAGGGAAGTGGATAAAGTGCAGAACACAGTACTATCTGATGGCCTAAGGGCCAATCATTCTCAAAAACCTGCTGGAACATGCAGTACACCTATATACGTCCCGCCTTGTTGTTGAATATCTATCTTTGTTAATTTGCTGTACGCCATCTTAATCCCAATTACTTTAGTGGGATTGTAAGAGTTTTAATAGATTTAATATGTTAAATGTGTTAATTGTATTATATCATGTCTATTTAAGCTGGGTTTTTTTATTTGTTATACATTTCAGTGGCATCGAATGTTTGCCACTGTATTTTATATTGTTGTAAGCTGCCCTGAATCCCCTTGGGGAGGTAGGGTGGGCTACAAATAAAATAATTCTTCTTCTTCTTCTTCTTCTTCTTCTTCTTCTTCTTCTTATTATTATTATTATTATTATTATTATTATTATTATTATTATTATTATTATTAGACTAGCCATCCCCTGCCACATGTTGCTATGACCCAGTCTGGTGATCTGGATAATGAAGTAACTAGAAAGTGTTGGTTTCTAATATATGTGATTTCTTTATGTTTGAGCATAAACAATATTTCTTGCTGTTTCTTTGTCAGTGTTGATGTAGAGATTGTCTGGTTTGCCTACTCTGGAACATGCAACATATAATCATCCTTCTTTAGGGGCCCCTTTCAAATCTATAATACTATATCTGTGTGTGTGTGTGAATCATATATATCTATTTATATCTATGGCTGGATGGGTCTGATTATGTTTTCTTGCCCTGGTGAAGGGAGTTGGACTGGGACTCCTTAAGTATTTTCTGTGGGACATGGGGGCTCTTTGTGGGAAGTTTGCCCCAATTCTGTCATTGGTGGGGTTCAGAATGCTCGTTGATTGTAGGTGAACTATAAATCCCAGTAACTACAACTCACAAATGTCAAGGTCTGTTTTCCTCCAAAATCCACCTGTTTTCATATTGGGGCATACGGAATATTCATGCTAAGTTTAGTCTGAATCCTTCATTGTTTGAGTCCACAGTGCTCTCTGGATGTAGGTGAACTACAACTCCCAAACTCAAGGTCAATGCTCACCAAACCCTTCTAGTGTTTTCTGTTGGTCATGGGAGTCCTGTGTGCCATGTTTGGTTCAATTCCATCATTGGTGGAGTTCAGAATGCTCTTTGATTGTACGTGAACTATAAATCCCAGTAACTACAACTCCCAAATGTCAAGGTCTATTTTCCCCCAAACTCCATCTGTGTTCATATTTGGGCATAGGGAATATTCGTGCCAAGTTTGGTCCAGATCCATCATTGTTTGAGTCCACAGTGCTCTCTAAATGTGGCTGAACTACAACTCCCAAACTCAAGGTCAATGCCCATGTTGGTCATGGGAGTCCTGTGTGCCACGTTTGGTTCAATTCCATCGTTGGTGGAGTTCAGAATGCTCTTTGATTGTAGGTTAACTATAAATCCCAGCAACTACAACTCCCAAATGGAAAAATAAAAACAAAATTGAGTGATGGTAGCTCCTTGGGTTAGTAGGTGTCTTGTGGCCAAAATTGGCGGCAATTCACCCAGTGGTTTTTGAGTTCTGTTAATCCCACAAACGAACATTACATTTTTATTTATATAGGTTATTATTTTTCTTCCCACTCCCATGAAAGGTAAGTTTGTGAACTTGAGAAAGAGACTCTTTTGCTTATGTGACAAGAGTTGCACTACCTTTCTCTCCCTTCCTTTTAGGCCATCCATAGCCCATATGAAAGTATCTGCAATATGTGCAGTATGTGCAGTAAATAGCCTAGTTGGCTGGTATTTCTATATGTCCTACCTTTCAAGCTCACTTCTTATTTCCTTTCCTCTAGATTCCCATTGATGTGGTGCCAACGCTTCCCGACATCCCTTTGCCTCCAATCCAGGCCAACTATCGCCCGCTCCCTTCGCTTGAATCAATTCCCCTTGCCCAGCCAAAGAGGAAAGGTAGGTCAGAAGCCAACTGTGCCAAATTTGCTTGGGACCATCCTTCATTCTTGTTGATATTGTATAGACTCTGGAAGAATATTTTTCCCTGTGTGACAGATGTCCATCACTAAACGAATTCTGTGAATTTATTGTCATTCAGTCCCTTGCACCTTTACTCTGTTGTTCATCCAGCGTGCAGCTTAAGGCATTGAAAGTCTAATGATTCAGTTCTGAAAATTAGTGGGCAGGGGAGAGTTAGCATAAGGCTGAGTTTTAAAATGCAACAATCCAATTACTACCTTTCTCTCAACTTTGCTCAACGGGGTTATACTCCCCCTGAAGATGCATGTCCGCAGTCTGGGAGTCCTTCTGGACTCATTGTTGACACCCAAAGCTCAAGTGTAGGTGGTGGCTGGGAGGACCTTCGTACAATTAAAGCTGTGATTGTACCTTGAAAAGCCTGACTTGGCCAAGATGGTCCATGCCTTAGTTCAGTGGTTCTCAACCTGGGGTCCCCAGATGTTTTTGGCCTTCAACTCCCAGAAATCCTAACAGCTGGTAAACTGGCTGGGATTTCTGGGAGTTGTAGACCAAAAACATCTGGGGACCCCAGGTTGAGAACCACTGCCTTAGTTACATCCAGAATGAACTACTGTTATTTATTTATTTGTCGTGTCAGGGCAACCAGTCATTATATTACATTTCTAACAGAACAAAGCAAACAAACAGACAAAATACAAAATTTGTGTGTTTGGTAGTTGATTAAATGTCCTTTGACCAGTATCTGGCCACTTGGAGTGCTTTTGGTGTTGCTGCAAGAAGGTCCTCCATTGTGCAAGTGGCAGGGCTCAGGTTGCATTGCAGCAGGTGGTCAGTGGTTTGCTCCTCTCCACACTTGCATATCGTGGATTCCACTTTGAAACCCATTTCTTGAGGTTGGCTCTGCATCTCGTGGTGCCAGAGCGCAGTTTGTTCAGCGCCTTCCAAGTTGCCCAGTTTTCTGTGTGCCCAGGGGGGAGTCTCTCATTTGGTATCAGCCATTGATTGAGGTTCTGGGTTTGAGCCTGCCACTTTTGGACTCTCGCTTGCTGAGGTGTTCCAGCGAGTGTCTCTGTAGATCTTAGAAAACTATTTCTAGATTTAAGTCGTTGATGTGCTGGCTGATACCCAAACAAGGGATGAGCTGGAGATGTCTCTGCCTTGGTCCTTTCACTATTGGCTGCTACTTCCTGGCGGATGTCAGGTGGTGCAATACCGCAAGCAGTGTAATTTCTCCAGTGGTGTAGGGCGCAGACACCCCGTGATAATGCAGCATGTCTCATTAAGAGCCACATCCACTGTTTTAGTGTGGTGAGATGTGTTCCACACTGGGCATGCATACTCAGCAGCAGAGTAGCAAAGCGCAAGGGCAGATGTCTTCACTGTGTCTGGTTGTGATCCCCAGGTTGTGCCAGTCAGCTTTCGTATGATATTGTTTCTAGCACCCACTTTTTGCTTGATGTTCAGGCAGTGCTTCTTGTAGGTCAGAGCACGGTCCAGAGTGACTCCCAGGTATTTGGGTGTGCTGCAATGCTCCAGTGGGATTCCTTCCCAGGTGATCCTTCAGAGCTCGGGATGCTTGTCTGTTCTTAAGGTGAAAGGCACATGTCTGTGTTTTAGATGGGTTGGGGATCAGCTGGTTTCCCCTGTAATAGGCAGTAAGAGCACCTAGAGCTTCGGAGAAGTACTACTGGACTGGACTGGACTACTGTAATGCACTGTACTGTACTGTACTGGACTACTATAATGCACCCTATGTGGGGCTGCCTTTGAAGACGGTTTGGAAATTGTAGTTAGTGTAAAGGTCGGCTGCCAGATTACTAACTGGAGCTAGCTCTAGGGAACATACTATGCCCCTATTAAAGCAGTTTCACTGACTTCCAACAGTTTTCCAGGCTCACTTCAAGGTGCAGGTTATTACCTACAAAGCCCTATATGCTTCGGGTCCAACCTATCTTCAAGACTGCATCTCTTTCTATGAACCAGCATGGGCTTTGAGATGGACAGGGGAGGCCCTTCTCTCAGTCCCACCACCATCTTTAATGCGGTTGATGGGGATGAGAGAGAGGGCCTTCTCTGTAGTGGCTCCCTGTCACTGGAATACCCTCCCAAAAGAGATTAGCTTAGCCCCCACCCTTGGATCCTTCCATTCCAGCCAAAAAACATGTTTTTTTATGCAGGCCTTTAGCCTCGAGTAGGCTGAAATGAGCCCATATGAGGTTGATACTTTGGCACTTTAGTTATATACTAGCTATCCCCTGCCACGCATTGCTGTGGCCCAGTCTGGTGAGCTGGAAAATAAAGTAATGAGAAAATGTTGGTTTCTAATATATGTAATTTCTTTATGCTTTGGGGTAAACAGTATTTCTTGTTGTTTCTTTGTCAGTGTTGATGTAGAGATTGCCTGGTTTGTCTACTCTGGAACATGCAACATATCATTGTCCTTCTTTAGGGGTCCCTTTCAAATCTATATCTGTGTGTGTGTGTGTCTATTTATATCTATAGCTGGATGGCTCTTTGTCAAAAGGACTCTGATTACATTTTCTTGCCCTGGTGAAGGGAGTTGGACTGGATGGCCTTAAGTATTTTATGTTGGTCATGGGGGTTCTGTGTGGGAAGTTTGCCCCAATTCTGTCCTTGGTGGAGTTCCAAATGCTCTTTGATTGTAGGTGAGCTATAAATCCCAGTAACTACAACCCCCAAATCTCAAGGACTATTTTCCCCAAACTCAATTTGTGTTTATAATTGGGCATATGGAATATTTGTGCCAAGTTTGGTCCAGATCCATCATTGTTTGAGTCCACAGTGCTCTCTGAATGTAGGTGAACTACAACTCCCAAACTCAAGGTCAATGCTCACCAAACCCTTCTGAGGCGGAAGGTCTCCGTTTTCCAAGATTACAAGAGATTAGTGAAGAAGGAAGAGACAGAGACAGCTTTTGCAAGTTCACAGAATTTAATGCTTACCCAGGGTAAGGATGCCCCAGCTTCAACATGGCTGATGTGGCATAAGGCACTACCCCAAAAACACCCAGTATTTATAGCCAGAATTACCCAGTTTGCACATGCGCATAATTCTCTTGACATTTACACAATCTAATCAATATCAGTTTGTCCTCGAGAAATCGCAGCCAAGAACACTTGTTGGCAAGATACTATAATTTCCACTGCTCCTCCTTTCATCAGCTGACCTACCACGTTCCCCGATGATTTACATAATCTTTAGAATGAATCATAACTTCATATATTTCTCTTCACACATATATATGATTCCATACATCTTCATATATGTATCTTTAACTTATTCAAAGCAAGCATTTTCCCTTATTAATTCTTCTGTTAATTACTTTCACAATACATTATTTCTCTCAATTGATCCTTTTAAAAAGGTATATTAAATTGCCTGCTATTTACATCAACCAGACAAGAGGTGGCGCTGTTATACCATATCTTCAGATGTTTGTTTCTCTTAGATCAATAATTATCGATTTACTTTCAGAGCCAATTCTTTTGACCTTCCACATTTAGCACATAGCCGTCCTCCCATTTATTTACTTAAGATATGGTCTGCCTTGTCCTGTCCTGTCTTATTCCTGTCCTGTCACCATCTGTTAGTTTCCCTTCCTACTAGAATTACCCCCGCACTTTTAAGAAACCTTAAAAGGTAAGACTTCTTTATTTAATTTCATTAGTTTCATTAGGTTTTAATTATTTTTCTTCTTGACGACTGCCACACTTCTAGTGTTTTCTGTTGGGTCATGGGACTCCTCTGTGTCACGTTTGGTTCAATTCTATCATTGGTGGAGTTCAGAATGCTCTTTGATTGTAGATGAACTATAAATCCCAGCAACTACAACTCCCAAATGACAAAATCAATTTTTTGAGTGATGGTCACTCCTTGGGTTAGTAGGTGTCTTGTGGCCAAATTTGGCGGCAATTTGTCCAGTAGTTTTTGAGTTATGTTAATCCCACAAACGAACATTACATTTTTTATTTATATAGATTGATGGCAGCTAGTTTTAACCATAGAAGGCATGTGTTTTTATATTATATGTGTTGATAGTGGTTGTTTGTAACTTTAATTGTTTTATACTCACGTACTGTTGATGTTTATACTTCACTTGCAGTGCCTTGTAAGCCACCCCAAGTCCCTTTCTGGGAGATGGAGGCAGAATATAAAGAAAGTTTATTATTATTTATTATTCATTACTATCAGTGTTTTGCCAGGCAGCATGCTCTAGTTTGATGATGATGATAGTGAAGATGATGTTGGTGTTTATGTTTATTTATAACCTGTTTTTTCTGTCTACAACAGAGACTCAAAGCGGCTTACAATAAAATTAATGTCATACAATTTAGAACCTAAAAATATACAAACATTACAATCAAATAAAATATTAATATTAAAAACAAGTATTTAAAATCCTTAAAACTGATTAAAACATATTCAGAACTATAATGCCCTAACTTGATCTTTAAAACCTCTGTTTTAAAAAACCTGCACGAGTAAAAAGGATAGAAGGGGTAGGGCCATTCTAGATTCCCTGGGAAGCAGGGTGTTCTAGAATCCTGGAGGTAATAATTTAGCCTTTGTGAGTTTTGCCTCCTAATTCTTTCTTAATCTTTACGAATTGGTGACCACCACTGCATCTGAGTAACAAATTCCATAGTTTAATTCTGTGCAGCTGGAAAGACTCCCTTTTGTCTCTCTAAATCTCTGCCATAGAAATCTCTTCCATGAACCCTCCTTACCTTGGCCTCTCTCTCCCTGGTTTCCCTGGTTCTGTAGCTCTATCTTCCCCCACCGAGGAAGATGAGGCCGGCTTCACGGGACGCAGGCTGAATTCGAAGATGCAGGTCTACTCGGGCTCCAAGACTGCCTACCTTCCAAAGATGATGACTCTGCATGAGCAGTGCATCCGGGTTCTGAGCAATAATATTGACTGTGAGTTGTGTTTGACCATATTGAGTTATCTGGCGGGCTTTGTGGTTGTCCAGTTCTGTTTAGTTCTCACATTCTGGGATTTGTACGAAAGGAATACTAACTTTTCCCAACTGTAGATACTATAGTAGCCTGTCCTGTTTGTAAAATAAGTGTATGTCTTGTTGGGCGAGTGGGGTTATTAACAAAAGTCCCTTCTCATAACTTATTAACAGCAGTGTGACCTAGCACCAGTAGCCCAAAGTGATAAAAAGAACAAAAACACACAGACAACTAGGTAAGTTCTTGTGGGTTTTTTCGGGCTATATGGCCATGTTCTAGAGGCATTTCTCCTGACGTTTCGCCTGCATCTATGGCAAGCATCCTCAGAGGTCAGACCTCACCTCTGAGGATGCTTGCCATAGACGCAGGCGAAACGTCAGGAGAAATGCCTCTAGAACATGGCCATATAGCCCGAAAAAAACCACAAGAACTTAGTGATTCTAGCCATGAAAGCCTTCGACAATACACACAGACAAATGTTATTTCTTCCATAGGACACTTTTCTTTATAGCAAAATAATATCATTGCACTATTTACAAGAACAAGGTTTCCATAACACGAAGTCCTTTATACTTCCTTCTTTGCTTCCACGCTGGGCTTCTTTCTCATACAGATAAACAGCTTCGCTCTCACAGAACCTCTTCTCACACCGAAGTTACACAGGAGCTTCACACAGTAGCTTTTACACACAGCAGCCTTCACATACGATGGCCTTCAACCTGGGGCTTCTCTCACCAAAACTTCTTACACACCAGGCCTACTCATACTGAAGCCTACTAACACAGAGACCTTCTCATACTGAGGCCTTTGTCACAGAGGCCTACTTCAGACTGAGGTCTATCATACTGAGGCCTCTGTCACTGAAATCTGCTCACACTGAGAGCTCTCTCAGATCGACGCCACCTAACACTTTGGTGAACTAATACTGAGGCCTACTTATACTGAGGCCTACTAACACACTGAGGCCCTTTTACGATAGAGACCTCTCACAGAGTGAGGGCTACCTCAGACTGAGGCTTATCACACTGAGGCCTATCTGTTTTGATATTGTTATTGTTTATTGCTTATTGTGTATTTTCTGTTTTTGAGTTAACACTAAGGCCTGATTATACTGAGGCCTACTAACACACTGAGGCCCTTCTCCCACAGAGACCTCTCACAGACTGAGGACTACGTTAGACTGAGGCCTCTCTCACTGAGGGTGGCTAACACTGAAGGCTCCCTCAAACTGAGGGCTACTAAGCTTATATAGAACTACAGCCTTTGCCGAGTCATTACATCCATTTAACCCTTTCAGTGCTTGACTCACATTTTTGTAATTAATTGAGAGTGCGACTTGTAGGCATGGAGATGATATTTTGAACAATGGGTTCAACAATCCGATATGATTTTAAACTCTGGCTCCTCTTTTCTCCCCTACCACTTTCTTTCTCTCTTAGCAATCTACGAAGTGGGAGGTGTCCCTTACTCTGTCCTTGAACCTGTCTTGGAGCGTTGCACCCCAGAGCAGTTGTACCGCATTGAAGAGTGCAATCACGTGAGTGTCCCAAGAAGGGGGAAATGGGAAGCAAAAGGTCTTTCTGAATATTATTTTTGAAAATGTCAACCATCCTTTGTGATTGAAGCCTCAGTATGCAGCAAAACTAGCACCATAGCTTGGCTGTTGTGCCATAAATGTCAATATGCCTCCCTATTTATTTATCGTGTCATCAGCAACCATACCATTGTGTTACAATTCTAACAGAACAAAACAAACACAGAGATTAAAAAGAAAAAGAAAGAAAAAACACAGATTTTGCAAACTTGGTAGTTGGTTAAATGTCCTTTGACCAGTATCTGGCCACTTGGAGTGCCTCTGGTGTTGCCACAAGAAGGTCCTCCATCGTGCATGTAGCAGGGCTCAGGGCGCATTGCAGCAGGTGGTCAGTGGTTTGTTCTTCTCCGCACTCACATGCCGAGGATTCCACCCTGTAGCCCCATTTCTTAAGATTGGCTCTGCATCTCGTGGTGCCAGAGCGCAGTCTGTTCAGCGCCTTCCAAGTCGCCCAGTCTTCTGTGTGCCCAGGGGGGAGTCTCTCATCTGGTATCACCCATGGATTGAGTTGCTGGGTTTGGGCCTGCCACTTTTGGACTCTCGCTTGCTGGGGTGTTCCAGCGAGTGTCTCTGTAGATCTAAGAAAACTATGTCTTGATTTAAGTTGTTGACGTGCTGCCTGATACCCAAACGGGATGAGCTGGAGATGTCTCTGCCTTGGTCCTTTCACTATTGGCTGCTACTTCCCGGCGGATGTCAGGTGGTGCAATACCGGCTAAGCAGTGTAATTTCTCCAGTGGTGTGGGGCGCAGACACCCTGTGAGAATGCGGCATGCCTCATTAAGAGCCACATCTACTGTTTTAGTGTGGTGGGATGTGTTCCACACTGGGCATGCATACTCAGCAGCAGAGTAGCATAGCGCAAAGGTAGATGTCTTCACTGTGTCTGGTTGTGATCCCCAGGTTGTGCCAGTCAGCTTTCCCTACCACATATGCCTCCCTACCACCTATGCTTCATGCAGCTTTGCCAAGCAGGTTGGCTTGCAGCCCAAGTATATGGAGCTTGTCATGACTAAAGTGTCAGTCAGCAGGCGACCTGAGTCCAAATTTCACCTGTTTTGATATTAGGAGATAGCTTCAAACAGCCCCTCTTTTTGGTTTTCAAGCTAAACTCGCAGCAGTTCAAAAGTAAAAAAAATACAAACTTTAAATATTAGATTACAAGACATAGGCTGATGATCTCTAAGAGAAAGAACCCGTGACCCTCCAGATATTTTTGGACCGTAATTTTCAGTTGGGAATCTGAGCTGTTAGGCTCAAATTTTATTTATTTATTTACAGTATTTATATAACTCAGTTGGGGTAATTCTACCATAAATGTAGTAGAGTACCAGAAGTGAACTTCATAACCAGCAGAAACTTACGTATGATGAGCTGGGATAAGCTTCTATATCTTAGGATTGCAGACTCAGAACTACAGGTTCAAAAACATTTACTGAAGTAAAAGAAATTCATTCTCGATAGAAGAGGTCTTGGAGCTGACTAACTTACTACATCTCATCTTCTAAAGAGGTAAAAGGGTAAAAAACATCAATGCAGCTACACTTTTCCTAGGGAGAGGCAAAATATGCATCCTCATAGATAGAAAGAAAAGCAGAAGAGTCTGGAAAATGGCGAATGACTACATGACTAGCTCAGGGCAAGAAAAAATACCTTTAAAAAGGAAGTTCCCTCACAGAATTCCATCCCTACGTCATCAAAGGGGAGGAGACAGTAGCAAGGAGGAAGAGTAAAAACAAAGTTCTTTTGGGAAACATGCATAGGAATGTGGGTGTGGGGAGGAGGAATCGCTCAGCCTAATCCTAGCTCTAGTCTAGCTACTCATTGAGGTCTGGAAACTTGATGACCCAAGAGACTTGTGCAGTCCAGGGATGAAACCCAACATGTTCAACATTTCTGACCATTAGGATGTGGGTGATGGGGGTTGTAGTCCCACACTGCTCCTAGGGCAGCGGATTGATGAAGGCTGCCTAAAAATAAATACAAACGTTGCTTACACCTTCTGTTTTCCTGGAAATCCAAATATTTAGAACATGGTAGGATAGGATTCCCAAGACCTTGAAATGGAGGGGATGCTGAGCTTTTCTTGTGACTTGTGTTCAGCAGTGGGAACGAGAAACTGGGAGGGATAATGCATGCTAGTTACCAGCCGTTGTTCTAAATGGATCTATGGAGTACAGAGGGGGGGAAATAAGAAGTATCACACATCTTTGGAAGGGAAAAATACACACCAAAGCATCTCTTCATTTGCTCCTTCTCCAAGGAATGCAAAACATTGTCCGTAGACAACAGGGAGGTCGATTTTAGCAAGGGTCTCAAGATGCATAGAGGTTGTGTTTCCTAAGAGGGTTTTGTTTACCCAGAGTGCAAGCAAGAAAATGGCTGGCTAATCTGGGTGAGGATTTCTTTTTCCATCTCTTTAGAAACTTCCAAGTTGCTTCTGCTGTGAGAGAATTGGCTGTCTGTAAGGACATTGCCCAGGGGACATCCGGATGTTTGATGTTTTACCATCCTTGTGGGAGGCTTCTCTCATGTCCCTGCATGGAGAACTGGAGCTGACAGAGGGACCTCAACCCACCCTCCCTGTATTTGAACCGCTGACCTATCAGTCAGCAGACCTACTGACACAAGGGTTTAACCCATTGCGCCACCATAGTGAGGATGAAAAATATGGATTATAGAGTGGGAAGGGACCCCAAGGACCATCTATTCCAAGCCTCCACCAGTGAAGGAACCCATAACAGAAGCATCTGTGGACACCCAGGCTCTGTCTTCCAAGTTCTTCCAGGTGGATTCCAACTAGAAAACAGAGGCTTTCATCATCTTTTTTCTTTTCTTAAATTGAAAATTGGCAAATTATGCCTGACAGAGTTAGTTCTGTTTTCATTAATGCCATGTAAAAGTATCATATTAGTAACTCTGAGAACTTTAGTAAGCTTTCAGAGCTGTATTATTTTTTGTTAAGCTCTTAGGACTCAGTCCTTTTTGCTCTTGGCTGCCAGGTTTTAATTGAGGATACGGATCGGTTGTGGCACATCCACTGCGTCCGCGACTTCAAGAAGGAGAAGCCGGAGGAGTTTGAGTCCTGGAGGGAGATGTACCTGCGCCTGCATGACGCCCGGGAGCAGCGGCTGCTTCTGCTGACCCAAAACATCCGATCGGCCCATGCAAATAAACCCAGAGGTAGGAAAGGTCGATCAGGGGGGCAGGCTGGGCCTGGAGAAAGAATGAGATGAGGGAACCCCTTTACTCTGTTTTCAATCTCAATGCCCACCCTTCTCATAGTCCTGCTCTTGTGTCTTAGCAAAGAACTGAGAGCAATATGGCCCTCAACTTTGCAAATATTTGGGTTTTCCGAAAGAAAACAAGTCCAGTTATTTAATTCCATTTGACTGGCTGATTTTTGAAACTGAGATAGACTGTTGCCGAGGATTAAGAGTACCATTTTGGGGTTTTGTGTAGGCTGCATGTACATTGTTTCTCTGAAACTAGAAATGTTCACAATCCTGCTTCTAGTCCAATAATTTCTGGGTGTGGATTTGTGAGGTGCTGTGGTAGATAATATGGCAGTAGAGATTTATTATTTATCATGTCAGAAGCGAGTTGAGGGTTAACATGTATTTAGCAACACAAACCAAGTTTATTTATTTTTATTTATTTAGTTACTATATTTCTATACCGTCCTTCCCAGCTCAGGGGCGACTCAGGGCAGTTTACAAAATGGCACAATTCGATGCCACAATAATATAAAAACAGCTAAAAGCATATAGCATACATAAAATTCCATAAACAGTAAAATCAATAAAAGCATAAATCTTCCGCATCTCAATACCAACATCGTTATCCAATCACAATTGTCTAGTCGTTCTGAGGTTAAGAAGTTATCTGCTACACTACATTTGAGAAAGCCTGCCAGGTTTTGACTTTTTTACGAAACATTAAGAGGGTGGTGGCCGATCGAATGTCCCTAGGGAGGGTATTCCACAGCCGAGGAGCCACCACTGAAAAGGCCCTATCTCTCGTCCTCGCCAACCGAACCTGTGAAGAAGGTGGGACCGAGAGCAGGACCTCCCCAGAAGATCTTAAATTCCTAGATGGTTCATAAGGAGAGATACATTCGGACAGATAAGCAGGGCCAGAACCGTTTATGGCTTTATAGGCTAAAGTCAGCACTTTGAATTGTGCTCAGTAGCAGACTGGCGCAACAGAGGAGTTGTGTGTTCCCTGAGCGGCGCTCCTTTTAACAACCTGGCTGCTGCCTGTTGCACCATTTGAAGCTTCTGAAAAGTCTTCAAAGGCAACTCCACGTAGAGAGCGTTGCAGTAGTCTATACGGGATGTAACCAGAGCGTGGACTACCGTGGCCAGGTCAGACTTCCCAAGGTACAGGCGCAGTTGGTGCACAAGTTTTAATTGTGCAAATGATCTCCCGGTCACTTGACATTATGCTAAATGTCCTTTGACCAGAAGCATCATGACTTGCAGCATCATGGGGATCATTCTGCATTTTCTGTGGGGAAAAGGATAGGAGGGCTACCTGCTGTCTTCAGCAATTCTAAGAGGCCTTTGAGGGCAGGATATCTGGCACATTTCTCACACAGCCCCACTGGCCTCACCAGGCTCCTTTCCTGTTGGGCAAGTGGGCTTATTAACAAAAGACCCTCCTCATAAAAGTACAGCAGAGTAACTTATTAGCATCAGCGTGACCCAGCACCAGTAGCCAAAAGTTATAAAAATAACAAAAACACACAGACCAATGTTGTCTCTTCCATAGGAGGCTTTTCTTTGTAGTAAAATAATATAGTTGCACTATTTAGAATAACAAGATTTCCATAACACAAATAAATTCCTTTATACTTCCTTCTTTGCTTCCACACTGGGCTTCTTTCTTATGCAGATAACAGCTTCGCTCTCACAGAGCCTCCTCTCACACCGAAATTGCACAGGAGCTTCACATAGTAGCTTTACACACAGTTTTACACATGAGGCCTTTAACCTGGGGCTTCTTTCACCGAAGCTTCTCTCACACATAGAGGTTTACCTCACACTCCTCAGGATGACACTAGCTTTGGCCCACTGATTCTTAACAGGCTTGGACCTACTCACTCTTTCAGTGCTTGACTCATACTTTTGTAATAAAAAAAAATACCCAGTTAATTTTTAATATGTCTGACATTTCCCTTGTTTCTCTTTTAGGCAGAGTAGCGAAGATGGCCTTTGTCAATTCAGCAGCCAAGCCACCCAGGGATGTGCGACGAAGGCAAGAGAAGTTTGGGACTGGAGCTGCTGCCGTTCCAGAAAAGATCAAGTGAGTTTTCAAACTATCTGCACACATTTTTGCTGTTGAGGAGTGGACACAGGGGCAAGCAGCAGGGGGAAGATATAGTTTGCTCTTTTTCATCTTCCAGTCATAAGGACAAACTTTAGTATTCTTCTCCCCACCGCACCCCACCCCCCACCCCACCCCCAAATGCAGTGACAGCTGGTTATCAAATGAGGTGGTGGTTCCACTCCAGGTTTAAAAGGAGCTCTCTGAAGTGCTGAATTGATCTATTTATTTATTTATCGTGTCAGGGGCAACCAGACTGAACTGATTTGAATTGAATTGGTTCAGCATATTCCTGGAGAATTTGTTTAGTAAAGGTAAAGGTTTTCCCCTGACATTAAATCTAGTTGTGTCCGACTCTGGGGAGTGATGCTCATCTCCATTTCTAAGCCAAAGAGCAGGCATTGTCTGTAGATGCCTCCAAGGACATGTGGCCAGCATGACTGCATGGAGCGCTGTTACCTTCCCGCAGAAGCATTACCTATTGATCTACTCACATTTGCATGTTTGCTAACTGCTAGGTTGGCAGAAGCTGGGCCTAACAGCTGAGCTCACCCCACTCCCCAGATTTGAACTGCCAACCTTTTGGTCAGCAAGTTCATCAGCTCAACAGTTTAACCTGCTGTGCCACCAGGTGTTTGTTTGAGGCTAGCCAAAACTTGGACTGGATCCACCATTCCTAATGGTTGGGTTGTTATAGGTTTTTCGGGCTATATGGCCATGTTCTAGAACAGTGTTTCTCAACCTTCCTAATGCCACGACCCATTAATACAGTTCCTCATGTTGTGGTGACCCCCAGCCATAAAATTATTTTCGTTGCTACTTCATAACTGTAATTTTGCTACTGTTATGAATTGCCATGTAAATATCTGACATGCAGGATGTATTTTCATTCACTGAACCAAATTTGGCACAAATACTCGATATCTTCACATTTGAATGCTGGTGGGGTTGGGGGGGGGGTATATTTTGACATTTGGGAGTTGTAGTTGCAGGGATTTATAGTTCAAAGAGCATTCTGAATCCCACCAAGAGAATTGGGCCAAACTTCCCACACAGAACCCCCATGACCAACAGAAAATACTGTGTTTTCTGATGGTCTTTGGTGACCCCTCTGACATACCCTCCTGACCCCCCCAGGGGTCCCGACCCCCAGGTTGAGAAACACTGTTCTAGAAGCAGGCTCTCCTGATGTTTCACCTGCATCTATGGTAAGCATCCTCAGAGGTTGTGAGGTCTGTTGGAAACTAGAAAAATTGGGTTTATATTTCTGTGGAATGTCCAGGGACTCCGGCCATGAAAGCCTTCGACAATTCCTAATGGTTGTTTTAATATTGCTGGTATGATGCAGGAGGGAGCATTCAGTTAGCGTGACGTAATTATTAGTGTTGGACTAGCATTGGCGAAATGACTGGAGATTACCTGTACGTATTCTAAGTGCAATTTGTCAACAGTAATGGGGACTCTTTTTTCTCCCATTAGGATCAAGCCAGTGTTGTACATGCCAATGAAAAGTAGCCACGTTCCTGCGGAAGAGGAGCAGTCTTACGATGGACCCAGCACTAGCAGTGGGC
The DNA here is from genome assembly GCF_025583915.1 of Anolis sagrei ordinatus. NCBI lineage: Eukaryota > Metazoa > Chordata > Lepidosauria > Squamata > Anolidae > Anolis > Anolis sagrei. The sequence goes on along the minus strand of NW_026847771.1, from coordinate 30,357,477 downwards.
ACTCTGGTCCATCCATGAGCAGCACCTCCTCAGCGAGCTATGACCCCAGGAAGCCCCCTGTAAAGAGTAAGTGAAGGAGATAGTTTAGGAGGGGGACATCACCTGCTTGGTGTTAGCTTGGGCCTAAAATCGGCAACAAAGAAGTGTAGAGCACATGGGGACAGAGAAGCACATCTACACCATACTCTCATGCCTTCATTAATGGCGCTGTGGATGCAAAATTGTGTTCTAGAAAGAAATTATTTGTACAAACCTGGAAATATTGGGTGCCCCATAATTCCTGAGACCAGCACAGACGACTGGGGGTGTTAGTCCATTTTTTTTTCCAAATTGGAACTTCAGAAGTGGAGCAATTCAGTAGTGACGAAAGGAAGAGGGCTCAGTACTAGACATGTGTGTGAAATTCATTCCTACCGTTTCTACTGTTTCTTTCATGCCTTCCGTTTATTCGGAAGCACGAAAAGGGAAGCCCCTCCCCACAAGATAGTTTGTTCGAAACCAAAGCCTGCGTACAGCCTGCTATTGTGTGCATTTGAACTTGCCTTCTTGCCTTGCAAAGAGAGTGTGTGTATAGCGGGACGTTCCTGCATGCCCTGCCACACACACACTCTTGGAGAGAGTGGCGGCGGGGCGTGTGTGGTGGGGTGTGCAGGCAGGCCCGAAGAGAGCCTGCAGCGGAGCACCTCTTGCTCTAGAGCAATGATGGGCAACCATTTGAGCTTGGTGTGTCAATACTCTCCAAAAAACCAAGCATAACTTGAGTGGGGTGTCACTTCGAGAAAAAACCCATAATTTAAAGATACTTATAGTTTAATAACAAAAATATATTATTGTAATATATAACTGTATTTAATAAACCAAAAACTAATTATTTAACTTACCAACTTTTTCTATAATGCCATATATCTCGGCATTATAGAAAAATGCTGGTGTAGGAGCCGAGGATGAAATGTCCTCCTTGGGATGCGGCCCCATCTTCTCTGTATGCGGCCGCATGCGGCTGTGTGTCATCGAAAATGGCTACGCATGTCAGTGCTGACACACGTGTCATAGGTTCGCCATCATGGCTCTAGAGTAAGAGGTGCTCAGCTGCAGGCAGTGGCAGGCATGCTCCCTTTATGGGCTTGCCTGCACACCCTGCAACACATGCATTGGGAGCCCCTGGTGGCGCAGTGGGTTAAACCCCTGTGCCAGCAGGATTGAAGACCGACAGGTCGCAGGTTCGAATCCAGGGAGAGGCAGATGAGCTCCCTCTATCAGCTCCAGCTCCTCATGCGGGGACATGAGAGAAGCCTCCCACAGGATGATAAAAACATCAAAACATCCAGGCGTCCCCTGGGCAACGTCCTTGCAGACAGCCAATTTTCTCACACCAGAAGCGACTTGCAGTTTCTGAAGTCACTCCTGACACAACAAAAAAAACCCAAAAACAACACATGCACTCTCTCATAGTGTGTCGGGGTATGTGGTGGGGTATGCAGGCAGGCCTGGAGTGGGCCTGCAGCTGAGGGCCTCTTACTCTAGAGTAAGAGGTGCTCGGCTGCAGGCACTGGCAGGCCCGTGCACTTACCGGGCCTGCCTGCACATCCCACACACTCTTGGAGAGAGTGGCAGTGCGTGTGGTGGGGTGTGCAGGCAGGCCTGGAGTGAGCCTGCAGCTGAGCACCTCTTACTCTAGAATAAGAGGCACTAGGCTGCAGGCACTGCCTGCCTTACGCCCCGCCAAACATGCACTCTCAGAGAGTGTAATGGGAGCATGTGGTGGGGTGTACAGGCAGGCCTGGAGCAGGTCTGCAGCTGAGCCTCTTACCAGAGCGTGGACTACTGTGGCCAAGGTACAGACGCAGCTGGCACACAAGTTTTAATTGTGCAAATGCTCTCCTGGTCACTTGACATTATGCTAAATGTCCTTTGACCAGAAGCATCATGACTTGCAGCATCATGGGGATCATTCTGCATTTTCTGTGGGGAAAAGGATAGGAGGGCTATCTGCTGTTTTCAGCAATTCTAAGAGGCCTTTGAGGGCAGGATATCTGGCACATTTCTCACACAGCTCCAAGGAGAGTTTGTGTGTGGCGGGGCATGCAGGCAGGCCTGGAAAGCGCACGCCTGCCAGTGCCTACAGCCGATTTGAATCATGGTGCAATTCAGTCAAAGCATCTGATTATTATCAAGCCTGTTTCTCTGCAGATGGTTCAATGTTTCTGTTTCCTCTTTCAGAAATTGCACCGATGATGGCGAAGACTATTAAAGCCTTCAAGAACAGATTTTCTCGGAGATAAGGGCACCCTTCCTGGGAGCGCGAAGGGAACTCTTCCCTCTTCGACAGCAAGCAGTGCTAACAGGAAAATGGAGAGGGATGAAAGGGCGGCCTAGAATCTCCCAAACCCTATTTGAGGCCATCAGCACAGTATTGTTCAAAGCAGCCTTCCCGTCCCTTTCCTTGGCTCCCAGTGTTTTTAAAATGTGAAGTCTTGGCGTGTACTGAGATCCGAAGGTCTGTAGACCATTACTCTTTCTTCAGCCTCTTCCTCTCTGAACTCTGGAATGAAAAAGAACACCTCCTTCTCCTATCTGCAGTGTTTCCTCTTTCCACATTAAAAAATACTATCCAGATTTCACTTCGTTTGGAGCATTTTCCTCTTCTTCTTCTTCTTTTTGCAAACACTGTTACAAAGAGAAGTACTTTAAGGAAACTTTGATTACTGTTTTTCAAGATTCTGGAGCACAGCTGAGGATTTCCATCCCCCTGTCCAGTCATCTCTGGAGCAGCGCTTTCCGCTATGCTTAAATCCCAACTTTCAGCTCTTTCTTCCATTCCTAAATTCCTCACACCAAACATACGTCAGCTTGGCGTTTCTATGGGATGAACACCAGAATCTGCTGAAGATGCTATTTTGTTCTTCTTTCTGTCCGTTAGATGAAAACAACAGTAACAACTACACAATCTCTGCCCATTTCTCCTTTTTTACAACTTATAAGAAAAATAAAACAGCACAGAAATGTGAAAGGAGGAGCACTCAGGAGGCGAGGGATACGTTTCACTTTGCACAGACCAAAAGTTGTTTTAAATTGAAACCTGCATCTTTTTTTTTTTTTTTAGGAATTATCACGGTTTATCATTTTGAGGATTCAGGTTCTCTTCCCCTCTCTCTTCCTTTCCTGAACAAGAAAGCTGCCGTATATTTTTTTCTCCTGGTTTCCAGCCCACTTTTAATCTTGGTGGAAGTCTTTCCTGGTTTTAAAAACACAAACAAAACAAGTGGCACTTTAACTCACCAGGTCCCTGTAAAGAACGTCAGCAAGATGGAGTTGTTTTACAGCCCGTTTTGAGTTTTGACGTCGCACTGCGTGATAGGAAAAGGATGGTGCAAAGCCTATTTCTGTGTCTGTCTTTCTCTGAGTCCTGAGCGGTACCTGCTCTTAGAAGAAGAAAAATGGAGAGCAGCATCTTGGGGAACTGAATGGGGTTTGGCAGAACTTTTCAGCAAGAAGCATGATGCAGTTGCAACTGCCTGACCTGTCAGAGCAGACTTTGAGGGCACCGGATTTCTTTGTGTACTGCTGTTTAAGCACTACAAGAGTGGAGAGGAGAAAGGAAACAACAAATACCATTTTTGTAATGGGGGAAATCTGTTGTGGAGAAAATGGGTTTCGGGATGCTTGTTGGAGTATTTTTCTTGGATGAATCTTTGACTTCAGGGAGGTTTTGAAGGGGCCCGGCCTATTTTTTCTCCTCACCACACAGAGGGGACATCCTGAGCCTCCCAAATGGGTTTCCCAATGCTACTCCCCTAATCTCTGGCCTGTCATTGTTGCTCCACTGTTCCACCAGCGCATGATGGGTGATTGTAGCCTTCGCTGAACAGGACCTGCTCCCTTTTTAAGGAACTGGGAATCCCTCAAGATTTGGGGCTGGAGGGGAAACCACAAAGTCTGTGCCATGCAGGGCATGAAAATCCACAAGATGTCATCTGTCCAAATGACGTCCCTTAATGTTCCAACTCTCTTTTTAAATCTGTTATCTACACACACACACTCAAAAATGTAAACATTTTTTAAACAAGGATGGTGTTTGAAAGATGGTATTCTCCTTCCCTGTCACACTGTTTGGAGCTGATTCCCTGCAAGCTTTAATGACATCGTGTAGCATTTCAAAGTGTGTTGTGATGTTGGATTACAAAAAAAAAAGAAAAAAAAGGAAATTGTGCTCCTCTTGGTTTCTCTTTCTTTTTCTGTATTTAAGTTTTGCTGTATTGATGATTTAGTTAATTATATAGGTAACCTTCTGCCAACCATTGTACTTAGTGTATTGTCTCCTTATATAAAGTGGCGTTAAGTATTCAGACGGACGGGGAAGCGGGGATGGGAGAGCACTAAACCACTGGTGAATTCCCAAAAAATCTTGAGTGCCTGGCAATGGACTCTAGAAATGCTTTTCTACCCACAAACAAAAGGGGAACACTATCCGATTCCTTCATCCTGTCTTTTCCCAGCCATAGACCCATCAGATCCTTGCAGCCCAAACTCAGCGCTGGCATATGTGTTCCCCTCCTAATACTCCCAGTAGTATCACTACTCGAAGACTCCATCACAACAATATGCAATGGTTTGCTTCTGAAAACAAGGCCGTTGAGTGGGTTTTTGCCCTAGAAACCCAGGTCCCCATCTCTGTTGCTGCTTCCATGTTGGTTGGAGGTCAATGCCAGAGGACTGGGAAGGCTACCCAAGGCACTATTGGCACTGCATTCAAAAATGCCACTGAGAATACTACTCTTTGTGAAATTGGGTCACTTTACTTGACAATTCCCCCCTCCATTTGGAGGCATTGTGGAATAATAGTCTTTCCAATTGAAGCTGCAGCGTGCAATTCCATGGTACTGGGAGACATGACTTTCAGTGGTCTAAAAAGCAGCATGTGGCCTAAGCAATCCCTTAATGGGATTCCACGACATGTTGGGAACCTTCTTTTTAAACATGTGGGCAGAGGAAAACTGATCCGGCTTCTGATCCCTCGATGGGCATTTTAAAGTCTCGCTCATTTTAAAACAGTGCAATTTTCAGTGCTACATACACTACACGCAAAGGAACCAAATGGAAGGGCCCCTTCCCATTTTGTGTACATCGCAAGGTGATGTGCGATTCCAAGTCACCTCTGCCCTTGGGTCCCCTAATTTGTAAATAACAATTTTCTATTTTCCGTTTTTTTGGGGGGTGGTAACTGTATGGAGATGAATATTTTAATTAGATAAGTTATATGAAAGGAAGGAATTTGTGTCTCAATAAAAAGCCAAACACTGGAATTTGATCTCTCTGGTCCATTTGTTCCCCATCAGGGGATGCATTTCTCAGGGCTGTGCAAGTCCTTACACCAAACATTAATTTTTTTTTACTCTTTGACACCACACTCAACTCTTTGATAAATTACAAATGCCTATCAATGAATGATAACAAAAACTATTGTGTCATCGCTGAACTTTAGGTTTCAGCAGTTGCCAAGGGAGCTTTCACACAACTAAAACTTATGCGCCAGTTGCGCCCATACCTTGGGAAGTCAGACTTGGCCATGGTAGTCCATGCTCTTGTTACATCTCGCATGGACTACTGCAACGTGCTCTATGTGGGGCTGCCTCTGAAGATGGCCTGGAAGCTTCAACTAGTCCAACAAGCATCGGCGAGATTTCTAACTGGGGCAGTGTACAGGGAGAATACTATTCCTCTGTTACGTCAGCTCCACTGGCTGCTAGTCTGCTACCGAGCCCAATTCAAAGTGCTGGTCTTGGCCTATAAAGCCCTATACGGTTCTGGTCCAACTTACCTGTCCGAACGCATCTCCCTCTATGAGCCTACAAGAACTTGTAAGATTGGCTGAGGAGGCCCAGCCTCTTCGCAAGCATGATTGGTTGGGACGAGAGACAGGGCCTTGTCAGTGGTGGCCCCTCAGTTGTTTAACTCCCTCCTCAGTGACATGAGGCAGATCACATCCCTCCTGGTGTATAGAAAGAAACTTAAGACCTGGCTTTCTATGCAGGCGTTTGGCGAATAGGAAACTATGGAATGAGACTTCAACAGGACTATAGATTTTGGAAAACGATTTGGACATGAGATCATGACTCAAGTGTTTTTTATATGGTTTTAATTTGCTTCAAGGATTGTTGTGTGTTTTAATTGCTTATATGCTTAGATTATTTATATATTATGCGGTGTGTTTTATTGTTTACCTGTGTGGCACTGAATTTTTGCCGGATTTGTAAGCCACCTTGAGTCCCTCCCGGGTTGTGAAAGGTGGGGTAGAAATGAAGCAAATAAATAAATAAATAAATAAATAAATATTAAAATGTAAAACAAAGCATTTCCTCGCTATTATTATTCATGATAGTGAGGAAATGCTTTGTTTTACATTTTAATACAATAGATTTTTTATCATTAATTAATAGCCATTATTTATATCCCGCTTTTTCTCTCCATACAGAGGCTCAAAGCAGCTCACAACTAAAAGCATTTCAATACAACTTAAAATATCAATATGCAGATGACACCCAACTCTACTACTACTTTCCACCAAAAGTCAAGGAAGCAGCCCAAACCCTGAACTGGTGCCTGTAATCTGTTGTGGACTGGATGAGGACGAAGAAATTGAAATTGAATCCAAACAAGACAGAGGTCCTCCTGGTTAGTTGTAAGGCAGATCGGGTTATTGGGTCGCAACCTATGTTACATGGGGTTACACTCCCCCTGTAAACACAGGTCCGCAGTCTGGGGGCGATCCTGGACTCATTGCTATGCCTAGAGGCCCAGGTATTGGCAGTGGCCAGGTGGGTCTTTGCACAACTAAAACTTGTGCACCAGCTGCGACCGTACCTTGGCACACCAAATCTGGCTATGGTGGTCCACGCCTTAGTTACATCCCACTTAGACTACTGTAACAGACTGTATGCGGGACTGCACTTGAAAAGTGCCTGGAAACTAGCTAAGTTATTGACAAGTGCTGTACCCAGGGAGCGTACCACAGCACCTACTCCTGGTTTTGACCTTTAAAGCCCTAAACGGTTTGGACCCCACTTATCTATCTGACTGCATTGCCTCTTACCAACCTGACCGATCATTAAGATCTTCCCGAGAGACCCTTCTCTTGTTGCCATTGCTGCCATCACAAATATAGTTGATGGCAACAAGAGAGAGGGCCTTCTCTCTTGTTTGGCCCTTTGGAACTCCTTCCCCGTTGAGATTAAAATTTCCCCTTGTTATCTTTCAAGAACCAGTTGAAGACCTACCTGATTCATGCAAGCTTTTGATGAGTGAATTCAAATGCTAATGACAGCAAGGTCGCTTTGCATTGAGCTTAGTGAAATATACTATTTAATAGATGAGTTTCCATAATAATTGTAATTTGTTTAAAATGTTTTTAATGCTCAATATTTATTTATATCTTATTTCTGAATGTTATTATGCTTTGTGTGATTTTGGTCTTGTATTTTATGTTAAATGTGCTTTGATTTGTATTGTATTATGTTGTGAGCTGCTTTGGGGGCCGTTAGGGAGAAAAGCAGGATATAAAGTTGTTGTTGTTGTTGTTGTTGGGTTGCTGTAAGTTTTTCGGGCTGTATGGCCATGTTCCAGAAGCATTCTCTCCTGATGTTTCACCTGCATCTATGACAGGCATCTTCAGAGGTTGTGAGGTCTGTTGGAACTAGGAAAGTGGGGTTTATATATCTGTGGAGTGTCCAGGGTGGGAGAAATAACTCTTCTTGTGTGTTTGAGGCCGGTGTTAATGTTTCAATTGGCCATCTTGATTAGCATTTAATGGCCTAGCAGTTTTCTTTTTTTTTTTATAATAGTGTTTATTGTGCAGTTTTTTCTGTGATACATAATTTAAAAAAAAAAAAAGAAAGGGAAAAAGAAAGAAAAAAAAGGAAGAAGAAACAGCCTAAAAAAAAAAAAAAAAAAACCCCGTGCCGCCCCCACCTGTCTCCTCCCTCCTCCTCCCTCCCCCCCCCCCCCACCCATGTGAAGGACTTCCCAAAGTCTTCAAAGAGAACCTTCCCTTTCTGGTATGGTTCTCATCCAAATTTCTTTCATTTTTCCGGCGTTGTCTCCATCTGTTAATTTCCTTCAGAGACTGGAAATGTCTATTATCATAGTCAGTTTTTCCCTTTTAACGAAGTCTTCAAGACCTCCCCAATTTGTCCTCTTCGTAATGTTGTTAAGACGCTGAGATAAACAGTCCATTTGTACTATGTCCAGTATTTTTTTAAGCCAGTCTTCTAATGTTGGGGTTTCCTTCTGTTTCCACATTTTGGCAAGTTGAATTCTGGCTGCTGTGCTCATCAGGAAGAATATTTTGTCTTGATTTTTATTGAATTTGGGATAGGATATACCTAATAAATACATTTCTGGGAGTTGTGGAAAATTTGTTTTTAGAATTTTTTGTGTTGCTAAATGTATTTCTCTCCAGTACTTCCTGATTCTTTTACATCCCCACCATTGGTGGTAGTATGTCCCTATTTCTTTTTGGCACTTCCAGCATTTGTTGGATATTGATTTACTAAACTTTGCAATTTTCTCTGGGGAGTAGTGCCACCTGAAAAACATTTTGTGCCAATTTTCTTTTAGGTCCGTGGCTACCGTATATTTTAACTTTGTATTCCAGATTTCCTCCCATTGTTTTGTAAGTATGTTGTGACCCAAGTCTTTTGCCCATTTTACCTGACAGTCCTTAATTTGCTCTTCTTCGGTTGCCCACCCCAGTAACTGCTTATATATTATTCTGATTAATTTCTTCTCCTTCTGCATTACTATGTCCCAGATATTTTGTTCCTGGCAGAATCCTTGCTTCTCATCGTCTTTAAAACTTCGATATAGTTGGTGATATTGCATCCATGTAAAATTGGTGTGTTGTTGTTTAATCTCCTCTATCGTTTTTATGGTTAAGTGTTTCTCAGCTGTGGTTTTTAAAATTTGTTTGTATGTCAACCAATTATCTCTCCCTAGTTCTCTTTTATGTTTCGCTTCTATTGGCGAGATCCATAGTGGTACTTTAGTAAATAGTCTTGACTTATACTTCTCCCAAGTTTTGATTATGGCCGCCCTTATGTAGTGATTGTTGAAATTTTTTTCTACTTTTCTCTTATCGTACCACAAGTACCCATGCCAGCCAAATCTTAGGTCGAAGCCCTCTAAGGTTAGTAATTTTTCATTTTTTAATGTTGACCACTCTTTTATTGCCAGTAAATTACAGGCTTCATAATATAATTTGAGATCCGGGAGGCCTAATCCTCCCCGCTTTCTTTCATCTGTGAGTATTTTAAAGTTAATGCGTGCTTTTTTGTTTTTCCATATAAATTTAATTAAATCTGTGTTCCATTTTTTGAACATGTAATCATTCCTTATAATTGGTAAGGTTTGAAAAAGAAAAAGGAGCTTAGGTAAAATATCCATCTTAATTGTTGCTATTCTGCCTAGCAAGGAGAGGTTTTGGTGTTTCCACCTGTCTAAATCTTTTTGTACACCTTTCCAGAGTGTCTCGTAATTGTTTTTTAAAAGATTTATGTTGTTTGGGGTTATGATCACCCCCAAGTATTTTACTTTATTTTCTATTTTTAGGCCTGATTTTTCCTGGAGTAGTTCTTTAGATTCCTTATTCATGTTTTTAACTAGCATCTTGGTCTTTTGCTTGTTAAGTTTAAAACTTAAACTTAACAAGCAAAAAAAAAATGGCCTAGCAGTTTTCAAGTTGTGGCTTCTTACTGCCTGGGGGGGAGCCCCCGGTGGCGCAGTGGGTTAAACCCTTGTGCCGGCAGGACTGAAGACCCCGACAGGTCGCAGGTTCGAATCCGGGGAGAGGCAGATGAGCTCCCTCCATCAGCTCCAGCTCCTCATGCGGGGACATGGGAGAAGCCTCCCACAAGGATGATAAAACATCAAAATCATCCAGGCATCCCCTGGGCAACGTCCTTGCAGACGGCCAATTCTTTCAAACCAGGAGTCACTCCTGGCACGACAAAAAAAAAAACAAACCTGCCTGGGGGAATCCTTTGTTAAGAGGTGATTAGCTGCCCCTGATTGTTTTTGAATGTTCTGCTTTATTTACTGTTATGGTAGCCAGATTTTGTTCATTTTCATGGTTTCCTCCTTTCTGTTGAAATTGTTCTCACTTTTGGACAGTGAAATTGGTCTCACTTTTGGACAGTGAAGAGAAAATGCTGGCTGCCAATTATCCTTAGAACTGATCATTTTAAGGCATGGGGCTTATTTTAAAAACTATTTAAAAGGCCATTTTATTCATCTGATCTCTGCCTGTATTCAAAGAGACTGATGTATATATTGTTACCCTGTTTGAGCCTTTGATACTGTTATTTGTTTTACAAGCCTGAGTGATATTTTATTACACAGCAGGATATACCTTGTTTTAAACACTGTGGTAAAGCTACTACTTATTCTACTTATTCACATTTACCAACCCTCACAATGTAGACTTGTCCCCAGCTGAAAATCAAAACATTCACACCTACCTTCAACAGACAAGAGTTCTTTCTCCCACCCTGGACATTCCACAGATATATAAACCCCATTTTCCTAGTACTTTACTTCGGCAAGCCCTCATCGTCCGAGTAGGATTGTCTTCCAAGATTGGTGTACTGGCGGTGGGTCTGTAGGTGACTGTGGAGCCCTATTCTTGACCTGCATCTTCTCCCGCAGTGAGGGCATTGCTTTCCAGGTGGAAGGCGGTCCCGGTCAGGCTTAGCTTGACACACCTTCCTCTTGGCACGTTTCTCTCTGTCGCCCTCCATTCGTGCCTCTTCAAATTCTGCAGCACTGCTGGTCACAGCTGACCTCCAGCCGGAGCGCTCAAGGACCAGGGCTTCCCAGTTCTCAGTGTCTATGCCAGAGTTTTTAAGGTTGAATTTGAGCCCATCTTTAAATCTCTTTTCCTGTCCCCCAACATTCCGTTTTCTGTTCTTGAGTTTGGAATAGAGCATCTGCTTTGGGAGACAGTGGTTGGGCATCCGGACAACGTGGCCGGTCCAGCGGAGTTGATGGCAGAGGACCATCACTTCAATGCTGGTGGTCGTTGCTTCTTCCAGCACACTGACATTTGTCCGCTTGTCTTCCTCAAGAAATGTGCAGGATTTTCGGGGGGCAACGCTGATGGAATCGTTACAGGAGTTGCATGTGACGTCTGTAGACAGTCCACGTCTCGCAGGTGTATAGCAGGGTTAGGAGAACAATAGCTTTATAAACAAGCACCTTGGTATCCCTTTGGATGTCCCAGAAAAATGCTGCACTCGCAGAGCTCACATGGTTTTCTAGTTTCCAACAGACCTCACAACCTCTGAGGATGCCTGCCATAGATGTGGGCAACGTCAGGAGCGAATGCCTCTGGAACACGGCCATACAGCCCGGAAAACTTACAGCAACCCAGTGATTCCGGCCATTAAAGCCTTTGACAACACATGATTATTTATGTATTTATTTACCGCATTTATATGCTGCCCTTCTCACCCCGAAAGGGACTCAGAGCGGCTTACAATATATATTTTCATACAATATATTATATTATTAACATAGTACAATATCATATATTACTATATTGCACTATACCATTATATTGTAATATTACATGTAATGTAAATTCTTCTACCTATTTTTATTTTTTATTACCTTATTTATTATTTTATTTATTATATTATATTATTATATTATTATTTATTATAATAATTTATTATTATTATTATTGTTTTATTTAATTTTTAATTTTTATTTTATTACCTTATTAGTTATTTTATTTTATTACCTGGGAAGGAATCTCACTGGAGCATTGCAGCACATCAGGAGCTGTCTTCATAGACTTGTCAGCAGCCTATGATACTGTGAACCACCGCCTCCTCCTGAGAAAAATGTATAATATCACAAAGGACGACCATCTCACCCGCCTCATAGGAAACCTGCTACAAAACAGGAGCTTTTTTGTTGAGTTCAGGGCCAGAGAAGCAGATGGCGGAAACAGAAGAACGGCCTGCCTCAGGGGAGCGTGCTTGCTCCATCCATGTTCAACATCTACACAAATGACCAGCCACTGCCAGAAGGGAGAGAGAGTTTCATCTATGCTGATGATCGTGCCATTACTGCTCAAGCAGGGAGCTTTGAGATGGTTGAACAGAAGCTCTCCGAAGCTCTAGGTGCTCTTACTGCCTATTACAGGGAAAACCAGCTGATCCCCAACCCATCTAAAACACAGACATGTGCCTTTCATCTCAAGAACAGAGAAGCATCCCGAGCTCTGAAGATCACCTGGGAAGGAATCCCACTGGAGCATTGCAGCGCACCCAAATACCTGGGAGTCACTCTGGACCGTGCTCTGACCTACAAGAAGCACTGCCTGAACATCAAGCACAAAGTGGGTGCTAGAAACAATATCATACGAAAGCTGACTGGCACAACCTGGGGATCACAACCAGATACAGTGAAGACATCTGCCCTTGCGCTATGCTACTCTGCTGCTGAGTACGCATGCCCAGTGTGGAACACATCTCACCACGCTAAAACAGTGGATGTGGCTCTTAATGAGACATGCCGCATTATCACGGGGTGTCTGCGCCCTACACCACTGGAGAAATTACACTGCTTAGCCGGTATTGCACCACCTGACATCCGCCGGGAAGTAGCAGCTAATAGTGAAAGGACCAAGGCAGAGACATCTCCAGCTCATCCCCTGTTTGGGTATCAGCCAGCACGTCAACGACTTAAATCAAGACATAGTTTTCTTAGATCTACAGAGACACTCGCTGGAACACTCCAGCAAGCGAGAGTCCAAAAGTGGCAGGCCCAAACCCAGCACCTCAATTCATGGGTGATACCAGATGGGAGACTCGCCCCTGGGCACACAGAAGACTGGGCGACTTGGAAGGCGCTGAATAGACTGCGCTCTGGCACCATGAGATGCAGAGCCAATCTTAAGAAATGGGGCTACAAGTGGAATCCACGACATGCGAGTGTGGAGAAGAGAAAACCACTGACCACCTGCTGCAATGCAACCTGAGCCCTGCCACATGCACAATGGAGGACCTTCTTGCGGCAACACCAGAGGCACTCCAAGTGGCCAGATACTGGTCAAAGGACATTTAATCAACTACCAAACTCACAAATTTTGTATTTTCTCTGTTTGTTTGCTTAGTTCTGTTAGAAATATAATATAATTGACTGGCTGCCCTGACACGAGAAATAAAACTCTGGACAAGAAGCACTGCTTGACTATCAAGCAAACAGTGAGTAGCCGTTGATGAGAGAGAAGCAATGTGCAGCCCTTTAAAGGTCTAAGAAAGGCAAGGAGGCGTGGTTTTAGCTCGGAGGCGGGGCAAGTGCGCATGCGCCCCACTGTTGTTGACATCCGGGCCGTCCAGGGGAGGCTGCGCCTGCGCGTTTGGCTCGGCGGGGGCGGCTCTCGTAAACCATGTCTCACGGGCACAGCCACGGCGGGGGCAGCTGTTGCCATGGCGACGACGACCACGAAGAGCCCGCCGAGCAGCGTGGACAGGCTTGGGGCCTGTACTTGCGCATCGACCGCCATCGCCTCGAGTGCCTCAACGAGCGGCGGGAAGGCAGCGGGGCCCTCGTCTTCCGCGCCTGGGAGGACCGCGGGGACCGCCAGAAGGTCGGGTTCCCTTCGTATTGGAGGCCCCCGAACAAGGAGGCCTTCCCTTGGGCCTGCAGGATATTTATTAGGCCTGTGCCCACTGGGCCGTCTAGGTGTTTTGGACTTCAACTCCCACAATTCCTCGCAGCCTCAGGCCCTTTCCTTTTCCCCCTCAGCCGCTTAATCCCTGAGGGGAAAAGGAAGGGGCCTGAGGCTGCGAGGAATTGTGGGAGTTGAAGTCCAAAACACCTAGACGGCCCAAGTTGGCCCAGGCCTGATATAGTGGGTCTCTCGCTTTATTTGTTTCCTTCCAAAAGCATTGCATAACTAAACAAGTATCAAACTGAGAAAATAGAGTAAGCACAAGAAGTACAAGGCAGGTAGAAGTCTTCCTCTGTGCATGAGGCAGGGCGTGGTGGGCAAGCATGCAGGTGCTGAGTTGTTTGTCCTGCTCTACAGTCGCACAAGGAGGAGGATTCTTCTAGGTAGCGCCATTTAGCCAGGTTGTCTTTTGATCTGTCTACTCCACTTCTGAGTCTGTTTCAGAGTTGTCCATTCTGGAGGAAGACCCTCGTTGTTTGGGGGGGGGGGGTATCCAGTTGGTATTTCCTGGTTTAACTGCCCAGAGGTTGCAAGGGGGACATTATGAGGAGTGATAGTTCTCATGAAGCTTTCCCTTAATTTGAGTCTACTGGGAGGAGGCTGATAGCCATGCAGTGGGTGGCTTTCATCTTATTTCTCTCATTTTTGTTGTTCATTCGTTCAGTCGTTTCCGACTCTTCGTGACTTCATGGACCACTCCACGCCAGAGCTCCCTGTCGGTTGTCGCCACCCCCAGCTCCTTCAAGGTCAATCCAGTCACTTGTGTTTTGAGGCCTTAGCCTATGTAAGCCGCATCGAGTCCTTCGGGAGATGCTAGCGGGGTACAAATAAAGTTTAATAATAATAATAAATTCAAGGACTCCATCCATTCACCTTGCCTTTGGTCGCCCCCTCTTCCTTTTTCCTTCCATTTCCCCCAGCATCATTGTCTTCTCTAAGCTTTCCTTTCTTCTCATGATGTGGCCAAAGTACTCTCTCATAGTTAGAGGCAATATTGGTCCATTCTTCTGCTTTGACCAGGTTTTGGAGCTCATAAGTAGCAATGGTGCTGACTGTAGGCTTCATGTTGGGCAAGATGGAAATATCAGTCCTGTAGTATCTCATCAAGTGGGACACGAAGCTGGAACGAAACTGTGCATGAAGGGTGGAAGACAACAGGCATTTTTTTTTTTTTGGTCGTGTCAGGAGTGACTCCTGGTGTGAGAGAATTGGCCGTCTGCAAGGACGTTGCCCAGGGGACGCCTGGATGATTTGATGTTTTTATCATCCTTGTGGGAGGCTTCTCTCATGTCCCCGCATGAGGAGCTGGAGCTGATAGAGGGAGCTCATCCGCCTCTCCCCAGATTTGAACCTGCGACCTGTCGGTCTTAAGTCCTGCCGGCACAGGGCTTTAACCCACTGCACCACCAGGGGCTCCATAACAGGCAATAACTTTGGCCAAAGGAGCTACCAAGTCCTGGTTTATTTATTTTTGTATCAAAAGCATTGCATAAATTAGTATAAAACGGATTAAAAATAGAAGGAGCACAAGTGGCTAAATATCTTTTGACCAAAAACGGGCAACAGTGACCGCACTGTCTGTAGCCTCCAACATTTCTTCCTCTGTGTTGTTGTAGGTTTTTTTGAGCTATATGGCCATGTTCTAGAGGCATTCTCTCCTGATGTTTCGCCTGCATCTATGGCAAGCATCCTCACTACCTCTGAGGATGCTTGCCATAGATGCAGGTGAAACGTCAGGAGAGAATGCTTCTAGAACATGGCCATATAGCCCGAAAAAACCTACAACAACCCAGTGATTCCGGCCATGAAAGCCTTCAACAATGCAACTCTTCCTCTGTACACAAGGCAGGACATCACAGACAAGCATACTTTTGCGAAATTGTCTGTTCTGCTCCATAGTCGCACAAGGTGGAGGATTCTACTAATTAGTGCCATTTTGCCAAGTTGTCTTTTGATCTGTCTACTCCACTTCTGAGTCTGTTCAAGGACTTCCAAGTTGCCCATTCTTGGTTTACTCTGGAGGAAGACCCTCGTGGGGGAGGGGCCATCCAGTTGGAATTGCCTGATTTTTCTGCCCACAGGGACATTCTTGCTATTGCTGTTTGAACACAAGGAGGAGTGGTGGTTCCCATGAAACTTTTCCTCGATTTAAGTCAGTGATAGGAGCCCCCGGTGGCTCAGTGGGTTGAACCACTGAGCTGCTGAACTTGCTGACTGAAAGGTCACAGGTTCAAATCTGGGGAGTGGTGTGAGCTTCTGCCAACGTAGCAGTTCGAAAACATGCAAATGTGAGTAAATCAATACGTACTGCTCTGGTGGGAAGGTAACAGCGCTCCATACAGTCGTGCCGGCCACATAACCTTGGAGGTGTCTATAGACAATGCCGGTTCTTCAGCTTAGAAATGGAGATGAATACCAACCTCCAGAGTTGGACACAACTAGACTTAATGTCAGGGGGAAACCTTTACCTTAACTTAAGTCAGTGGTTCCCAACCTTTTTTTTGACCAAGGACCACTCACCAACATTAGTACCAAAGGGGTTATGAATCAGTTTTTGTTCAACTTTAGATTTGGTTTGGTTATTTGGGGTGCTGATTCAGAAAATTGCATTGGATAGACATCCAGTATTTGCCATCTGTTCGGCCACAGAAAACAATATTTTATAATCTAGAGTTTATGTAGTCTATCCAAAGGGCGAGGCTGGTCAGCAAAAGGAGCGGAAATGAAATAAATAAAGAAGGAGGCTTGCGGACCAGATATTTGTCCTCGCAGCCCACTGGTGGTTCGCAGCCTACAGGTTAAGAACCTCTGATTTAAGTCTGCTGGGAGGAGGCTTATAGCCATACAGTGGGTGCCTTTCACAGTGTTCAACCATATTTCTCTCACCATTGGCAGCAACTTCCTGTCGCACATGAGGAGGGGCAATGCCAGCTAGCTTATAGAACAGGCATGGGGGCTGCATGGCGGGCTCGAGCAGGGTGGGTGGGTCGGAGGAAGGGGGGTCTCCCCAAGCCCCCTACCTGCCCTTTCCTCCTCTTCCTCATCTCTTTTGGAGGCAGAAAGTGAAGAAAAGACAAGAAATGTTTGGATCCCAAAAGGTTGGCCTTGATCAAGGTGAGATGGTGGAGGGGAGAGAAAAAGTGTACCCATTAGACCCAGTATTGCCTACTCCTGATATAGAATCCTAGACCTGGGAGAGACTCCCAGGGGCTATCCAGTCCAACCCCCCTGCCATGCAAGAAGGCAAAGCACTTCCTTGCCAAACTACAACTTCCAGTATTCCACAACATTGACCCAAGGCAGTTAAAGTGGGCTCAAACAGCCTTCATTCCACAGCGTACAAATACCTTCTGTCAGGGAAAGAGCTGGTGATCCTTTCTTATGGACTACAGTTCCCAGAATCCTCCAAACAGGGAGGTGTTGCCTTATGTATTGTGTGTGTGTGTTGCTGGCTGTCAGGGACAGCGTTTTTCACATCCTGCTGAAGGTATTGTTTGCATCGAAAACACATGTATTTTTTGGCTCACTGACAGAACGTAAAAACTTGATGTATTGAATCCAGTTTTATTTTATTGTTTTCTTTTCCAGTTTGTAGAAAGCGATGACGACGACGAAGAACTTTTATTTAATATCCCGTAAGTATCCCATTCTGCACACATTTGTGATTGTTTGGCATTTGGGACTTTGCTCTTTTCTGATTTGTAAAATACTAAGGCATTTAGGGGAGGGCCTGGTTGGAACGCAAGTAGTGGCAGGTGATTTCATAAAAATAGAGTTAGAAGATAACCCCTGTCCAACACCCCTCATGCAGGAAAACACAAAGTATCCTGAAGATGGCCATCAGCTTCTGTTTAAAAGTTTCCAAGGAAGGAACTTCCATCACACCCTGAGGCAGAGAATTCCACTATTGAACAGCTTGTACAGTCAGGAAGTTCTTCCTAATGTTCAGGTGGAATCTCCTTTCCTGTAATTTGAACCCATTGCTCCGAGTCCTAGTTTCAAGGGCAACAGGAAACAAACCTGCTCCCTATTCTTTATGACACCCTTTCACACACATGGCTATCATATCTCCTCCCAACCTTCTCTTGCAGGCTAAACCTACCCAGTTCTTTAAGACGTAGCTAATAGGGGATTTGTGTGACTTTTCGTTCTATCCAAATTTTAACCACAGTTTATTCCCACTGGAAGGCAACAAAAACAACAACAAACTAATATATATAGGGTATATATAGATATTTGGCTAGAGTTACACTTTAAAAATGTACTTATTCCAGCTTACAAATAAATTCGACTTCAGAACCTATCTTGTTCATAACTTGGGGTCAGCATGTATAGCATTTCCTAAGTGTGTTAGTCTACAGAAAAAGCCATGTTGATTTCCAGAGTTTTCTGATCCAGAAATTTATTTATTTATTTATTTATTTATTTACTACATCTATATGCCAGCCTGCTCACCCCGAAGGGGACTCAGAGTGGCTTATAAGTTATAATTGTTTCTGATTTGTGCACTATTTTCTTTGGACTTCATTCTGGTCTTGATCTTATACAGTAAAGACACAAGGAATCATTCAATAGATGTTTCTATGTCCGGGCAGCCAGGCTGTTGAAGTACTCTCACAGCAAAGCTGTGCGGGCATGGAGGCGCCCTGCCCAGGAGTTGTAAGGCAGCAGGGCCAAAGAGGTGTTGCTATGGCCGGCAGTGGGCAGCTAGGGCCATGGAGGTGCCCTCCTCAGGAGTTGTAAGGCAGCAGGGCCGAAGAGGTGTTGTTATGGCCCTGCGCAGGTGTTGCTAATTGATGTTCAAAGCAATTCAACTTCCTGGGAATTCAGTGCTGTCTTTTCTGTTGCAGGTTTACCGGCAATGTGAAATTAAAAGGAATTATTGTGATGGGAGAGGACAGCGACACACATCCCTCAGAAATGAGGCTGTAAGTAGGCCTGAAGGAGAGGCCGTTGGCTATTTACCATGTGCCTATACTTGGTTTGTAATTACAATGATTATCTGAATGGTTATTCTTCATCCTTGCCTAGTAGTGGTCATTGGGCCAATATGGATCTTTTAGTTAATTTGAAATAGTTACAGTCAAAAACCTATTGGAGCTCAATCACATTCTGCACAAGCTTGTAATCCTCATTGAGGACTTCAATAGGCAGGTGAGTTAGTTAGCAGGGGAAAGCCCCATTGGCCTTGCTACCTGTCAATGTATTCTCCCCTCGTATCTCTTTCTTGTTAGACTGATACTTCCCAGGAACATGCGTCTTTTTCTGAGCAGATGACAAACCCTTGAGCCCTTCATTTTGTTGTTCTCCTGTGAGCATGGAGAGAGACAAGATATCTGCTGTGAGTGAGTTAGTTAATTAGTTAGATAGGTAAGCCCTGTTAACTTTCCTACTTAGACATGTAGCTCTTTGAATTAAGCCTTTTATAATTTTTAAAGTTTGGCTCTGCTCTTGTGTTGCTGAAGCTCAAATGCTTTACTGCTACCCTAGAAGCCACTGATCTGTCAAATTGCAGCTGCTGCTATTTTACAATTTTTTAGTACTTTTTCCCTTTTTAGAAATTACCTCTACCATAATCTTTAATCCAGTGGTTCTCAACCTGTAGGTCCCCAGATGTTTTGACCTTCAACATCCAGAAATCCTAACAGCTGGTAAACCAGCTGGGATTTCTGGGAGTTGTAGGCCAAAACACCTGGAGACCCACAGGTTGAAAACCACTGATCTAAGCAAAGAATTGGCTTCTTTGGACAATGTCACATTAGAGTTCTAAAGCGGGGATTCAATTTTCTTACAGTGTGGCTGCCTCCTGCAGAATTCTGAGAAATGTAGTTTAAGGCAGTGCCTTTGGAATTCTCAGCCAGAGAATTCCAAAACTACATTTCCCAGAATTCTGCAGGAGGCAGCCACACGATATGAAAATGGGGGTCTCCCTTTAGAACGCTATGGTGATAGTGTCCTCCCTGCAGTTTCTACATCAATGTTCTCCAGTCCTTTGCCTGTCAAATTTTGCTTGTACCTTCGCTTTCTCCCCAGGTTTAAGAATATTCCTCACATGTCCTTTGATGATGCTGCCAGAGAACCGGATCAGATCTTTAGCCTGAACCGTGATGTCACAGGAGAACTAGAATATGCCACCAAGTATGTCCCTGTTTGCTCAGCCTTCACAGATGTGGAGAATGTTCTTCTTCTGAAATTGATTGACAGCAGCCCCTAGTATATGTAAATTGGGATTTCATAATAGTCTCAAACTATAGCAGCTTTGGAGACAATTAAAAGTCAAAAGGAACCTAGTGTGATTCAAATAGATTTAAAGATCGATAGATAGATAGATAGATAGATAGACCTCAATCAGAGCATTTTGAAAGTATAGATTTGGATCAGTGACTGGTAGGTCCCACCCGTAAAAGCAGCATGTCTTATTTGTGGGCAGAATAGCTCTAAATTATTCAATGAGTGCTGCAGTTCAGGAAGTCAAATATTTCAGGATTGGTCAGTTCTTGGAGATGCTTCTCACTTGTGCACTGCTGAAGACAATGATTTTAGATGCAACAAAACAGGATTTTCCTGGGCCAAATTATACTCATAATTATAGAGCCACATTTCCCTCCTGTGGAATGCTAGGATATGTAGTTTATTGAGGCACGTGCCGGCTGAGAGTTCTTAATGTCCTTACTAAAGTTCAAATATAGAACCATGGTAGCTGGAGTGGAATAACAACAACAACAACATTTTATTTGTTACCCACCTCTACTTATGACTTGAGGTTTTTTTATTGTTGAGAAACAACAAATCGCTTCTGGTGTGAAAACATAATATAACACGCATACAACAAAATACATATATAAAAACACACAATTATAAAGACATACACCAAAACGCAGGTTACAAAACAACCTGTGGCCCACGCTCTTGTTACATCTCAAATAGACTACTGCAAGGTGCTCTACGTAGGGTTGCAAAAAAATATTGGAAAAGAGTACAGAAGGAGATCCAAAAAATGTTAGAAATACAAATTCCCTGGAAACCAGAAATGTTTTTATTAGGCACGTACGAAGAGAAATTAGAAAGGAATATAGACAAATTATTTTTAATAACCACGGCTGCAAGAATCTGTTTCACGAAAAGATAGAAACAAGAAGAAATACCAGAGGAAGATTAATGGCTGACGAAAATACTAGAGATCAGAAACATGGATAGACTTACTTTTCTCATGTCGAAGAATAAAGGAATAAGAATGGAAGAAATGGATTGGAAAAAAGTTACTGAATATCTGAAACAAAAAATATGCTTTTGATCTAATAACTGAATAAAATAAGGAGAAAGATAGAAAAAAAGGAAGAAGATGGGAAAGAAATTGAAAATAAGGAGAAGAGGAGGAAGAGAAAGAGAAGAAAGAAAAAAGTAAGAAGACCTCCAGAAGATAACAGGAAGTCGAAATATCTATTTTAATTTATTCACTTTTTTATTTTTCTTGTCTCTATCCTTGAATCTTTTGTATGTTCCACACACCGTTCTGGTACTTTATTTTTTTTTCTTCTTCTCACTTTGTTATTTTATCCAACTTGCACACTATCATTAATATTATTTTCGTTTTCTATTGCTTATTGTTTTTTTAATGAAAATCTCAAAGATTATATGAGGGTTGCGTTTGAAGACTGTTCGGAAGCTTCAAGTAGTCCAATGGGCAGCAACCAGGTTTCTAACTGGAACGGGGCACAGAAAGCACACAACTCCCTTGCTGCACCAGCTCCACTGGCTGCCAGTATGCTACCGAGTACAATTCAAATGCTGGCTTTAGGCCATAAAGCCCTAAACAGTTCCAACCCAGCTTACCTGTGGAATGTATCTCCTCCTATGAACCATCTCGGAGATTAAGATCATCCAGGGAGACTCTGTTCTCGATCCCACTCCCTTCGCAGGCGCAACTGGTGCGAATGAGAGACAGGGCCTTCTCGGTAGTGGCCCCTTGGCTGTGGAACTCCTTCCCCAGTGATATTAGAGCAGCCCCCTCCCTCCTGTCCTTCGGGAAGAAAGTTAAATCCTGGCTGTGGGACCCAGCGCCTGCACAGTAATGGTACAACAATTGATATCTCAGTGCAATAATGAACAATTACAAAATGACATTTGGAATGCCTCTTGACATACACTTCTGGATTCTGTGATTTTAATTGATATGTTTTAATAGTGTGATTTTAAAGTATATGTTGTTTTATGCTGATATGTATAATACGGTTAAGATTCTTAATTTATAGTATATGTTACTGTCTAGAACTTATGTTTTAGTGTTCATGTACGTACGGCATTGAATTTTGCCACTATTATGTTAGAAACCACTTTGAGTCCCCTCAGGGGTGAGAAAAGCAGTATATACATACAGTAAATAAAACATACAGTGGCAATAGAGCGCAAATCAAAAACTCATGATTCAAAGTTGACTGGGTTGGCCTGCTGGAAGACATGGTCCTCAATTCTGATTTTTTATTATTTTTTTTGTCGTGTCAGGAGCAAGTCGCTTCTGGTGTGAGAGAATTGGCCGTCTGCAAGGACGTTGCCCAGGGGACGCCTGGATGATTTGATGTTTTTATCATCCTTGTGGGAGGCTTCTCTCATGTCCCTGCATGAGGAGCTGGAGCTGATAGAGGGAGCTCATCTGCCTCTCCCCGGATTTGAACTTGCGACCTGTCGGTCTTCAGTCCTGCCGGCACAGGGGTTTAACCCACTGCACCACCGGAGGCTCCTTCAATTCTAATAATTCTAATAGAATTATAATTATGCGAATGGGGCCCTGTTTTCCTATTTTAGGTGGATCCTTTAGTGCAGGCATGGGCAAACTTCGGCCCTCCATGTGTTTTTGACTTCAACTCCCACAATTCCTAACAGCTTTCTTGGAGGGCCAAAGTTTGTCCATGTCTGCTTAATGTCTTTGGGGACCAGAATGTAACATATGTCTCTATATTGAATTTTACATATAGAAAGCTACTTTTCTCTCTTCCAGAATTGCTCGCTTCTCAAACGTTTATCATCTCTCCATCCATTTCTCCAAGAACTTTGGTGCTGACAGAACAAAAATCTTTTATATCGGCCTGAGAGGAGAATGGACAGAAGTAAGTGCAAGAGCTGAATCATCAGGCGTTACTTTGGGGGGGGGGGGTGCTTTTAAAAGTAATGTAATCCTGTCCTAGATCCATGGAGCTGGAAGGGGCCACTGGATACGTTGCTCAGTTTTGTGGCAAAGTCCATAGAAATGGGGGAAAGGGGTGTGGGGGAGGACTAAGTGATTGTTTTGGTGCTCCAAGACATTAAACCTTACAGAGGAATTGTCTTCTTGTTTCTGCGCAGCCCCATCGGCACGAAGTGACCATCTGCAACTACGAAGCGGCCGCAAACCCGTCTGACCACAAAATTGATCAAATAACGCCGCAGACGCATTTCATTTCCTAACTGCAAAAAGCTTATACAACGACCAGGACAGCAGCAGGGTAGCTCTGGAAGGATGTGGGATACTTGAGGCTACAAATGCCGTAGCTTTCTTTTTTCTTTTTCTGGGTGGGTTCTTGAAAACCAGGGCATGAAATGCCTGGCAATCATGGTTTGGGCCTTAGAAGTATCCCCAAAAGAGGCCATGAAAATACTGACCTTTGCCTGCCTCAACATTGCCTGTCTTAACTCTTTAAGATGTGTTTGGGGCAGGCATTTTCTGAACTGCCTGTTTAGTTGCTCTTTTTGCTACTGATACAACTCTTTTAGGCAGCTTCATATGGGGTTTGCAGAGTTCTGGCTTCCGAATGTAATTTGTATCAGGGAGAAAATAGGGAGACATTGATGTTCTAAGTGGGCTCTTGGCTAATATCCAAGTGCATATGGCAGTTGGACTGTGCGCCAAAGTACTTGCATGCCTTTCCACAAGCATTTTCTATGTTTATCTCTGATAATTAAGCCTCCTTGTGTGTGTCTAAAACCTGGAGACCTAATTAAAAAATGGGCTTTGTCTCTTGTAGGCTACATTGTGGGTTAACTTTTCCAATAAATATGGCAAAGAAAGTGGGTCTCCCTTTGTTACTTTTTTAAACCTTTCAGTGGAATGCTGCCTGTATTAGGAAGGATTCATATTCTCACATTAGACTGCATTTTTAAAATTAAATATTTATCTCACCTTTACCCCCAAAAAAGCTCAGGGCGGTGAATATGTTTTCCTGATTTGATACAAACCCCATTGAGGCAAGTTAATTTGAACAATAGTGACCAGTATAAAATCACACAGTATGCTTCATTGGGAATTGAATCTGGATCTTACTAGGCATAGTAAGACCACCCCCCTATTTTATCGCATAACAGTCGCCACCACATCATACTTGCACCCCCATTTTTGAGGTGGCAAAATTGATATTTTTGTGTTCCTCGCATAATAGTCGCAGAGCCGCTTGGGACTGGTTGTCTCCTTCCTTCCCTCCTGTGTCCAGTTCTGGGCACCAGAATTGAAGAAAGATGTTGACAAGCTGGAATGTGTCCAGAGAAGGGCAACCAAAATGATCAAAGGTCTTGAAAACAAGCCCTATGAGGAGCGACTTAAAGAGCTGGGCATGTGTAGCCTGCAGAAGAGAAGGCTGAGAGGAATCATGATAAGGGCCATGTATCAAGATGTGGAGTCATAGGGAGGAGGGAACAGGCTTGTTTTCTACTGCCCTGGAGAGTAGGACGCAGAACAATGGCTTCAAACTACAGGAAAGGAGATTCCACCTGAACATTAGGAAGAACTTCCTGACCGTGAGATCTGTTCCACAGTGGAATTCTCTGCCTTGGGGTGTGGTGGATGCTCCTTTGTTGGAGGCTTTTAAGCAGAGGCTGGATGGCCATCTGTCGGGGGTGCTTTGAATGCGATTTTCCTGCGTCTTGGCAGGGAGTTGTGGGCTATCTGGATCTCTTCCAGCTCTATGATTCCTACCTTCTCCAAAGGCAAGGCAATTTAAGAACTACAAAATGCATTGAACAGACCATATCAGCTTTAGTTTCTGATACAAAACATATGCCATCCAGTAGTTGCCATCTGCTTGCCCAAAGAAAACCATATTTAATAATAGATTCTAGAGCCACGGACCTTATTTTAGTTCTTGCAGCCCACAGGTTGGGAACCACTGATCTAAAAGTAAAGGTTTGCCCTGACATTAAGTCGGTTGTGTCTGACTCTGTGGGTTGGTGCTCATCCTCATTTCTAAGCCAAAGAGTTGGCATTGTCCGTACACACCTCCAAGGTCATGTGGCCGCCATGACTGCATGGAGCACTGTTACCTTCCTGCCATAGCGGTGCCTACTGAGTAGTCACACTTGCATGTTTTCAAACTACTAGGTTGGCAGAAGCTGGGGCTGACAATGAAGGCTCACCCTGGTCCCCGAATTTGAACCTCCAACCTTTTGGTCAGCAAGTTCAGCAGCTGAGTGGTTTAACCTGCTGCACCAGCATGGAGCCCAGTTCGTATCTCAAACCACAGAAAAGGAATTTGTTGCTTCTGTCTTCCTTTTCATACTTTTACATATTTTATATGCAATCTATATAAATAAAAATGTAATGTTCGTTTGTGGGATTAACATAACTCAAAAACCACTGGGAGAATTGACACTAAATTTGGACACAATACACCTATCAGGCCAATGAATGACCATTACTCATAAAAACACAGCAGAAGAGACTTAAAAAGCCAAAAAATAAAAAAAATTAAAATGCATGTGCAAAACCACATATATACACAAACACACATATATACACACGTACACAAATATATACACACAAAACACATATACACAGACCTGGCCACAGCAACGTGTGGCAGGGGATAGCTAGTTTTATATATATATACAACTAGCTGTACCCGCCACACATTGCTGTGGCCAACCTTCCCTCCCTCTTTCTCTCCTTTCTTTCTCTTTTCTCAGGCCCTCCTCTCACCATCCTATCTTTCCTTCATTCTCTCTTTCCTTCCTCCTTCCCTCCCTCCCTTCCTTATTTCCCTCTTTCTCCTCCTTCCTTCCTTCCTTCCTTCCTTCCTTCCTTCCTTCCTTCCTTCCTTCCTTCCTTCCTTCCTTCTCCCTTTCTGTGTATATGTGTTTTTATGTGTGTGTGTGTATGCTTTTATGTGTGTGTGTGTGTGTGTGTGTGTGTGTGTGTATATATTGACTATTCTAAAGCCTTTGACTCTGTGGATCATAATAAATTGTGGCAAGTTCTTGGTGGGATGGGCATCCCAAGCCACCTTGTCTCTCTCCTGAGGAATCTGTACAAGGACCAAGTAGCAACAGTCAGAACTGACCACGGAACAACAGACTGGTTCAAGATTGGGAAAGGCGTACGGCAAGGCTGCATACTCTCACCCAACCTTTTTAACTTGTATGCAGAACACATCATGCGATGTGCGGGGCTGGATGAATGCAAAGCTGGGGTGAAAAATTGCTGGAAGAAACATTAACAACCTCAGATATGCAGATGACACCACTCTGATGGCCGAAAGCGAGGAGGAGCTGAGGAGCCTTCTAATCAAGGTGAAAGAAGAAAGCGCAAAAGCCGGGTTGCAGCTAAACATCCAAAAAACCAAGATTATGGCAACAAGAATGATTGACAACTGGAAAATAGAGGGAGAAAATGTGGAGGCCGTGACAGACTTTGTATTTCTAGGTGCAAAGATTACTGCAGATGCAGACTGTGGCCAGGAAATCAGAAGACGCTTACTTCTTGGGAGGAGAGCAATGTCCAGTCTCGATAAAATAGTAAAGAGTAGAGACATCAGACTGGCAACAAAGATCTGCCTATTCAAAGCCATGGTATTCCCTGTAGTAACCTACAGATGTGAGAGCTGGACCTTAGGGAAGGCTGAGCGAAGGAAGATAGATGCTTTTGAGCTGTGGTGTTGGAGGAAAGTTCTGAGAGTGCCTTGGACTGCGAGAAGATCCAACCAGTCCATCCTCCAGGAAATAAAGCCCGACTGCTCATTGGAGGGAAGGATACTAGAGACAAAGTTGAAGTACTTTGGCCACATCTTGAGGAGACAGCAAAGCCTAGAGAAGACAATTATGCTGGGGAAAGTGGAAGGCAAAAGGAAGAGGGGCCGACCAAGGGCAAGATGGATGGATGGCATCCTTGAAGTGACTGGACTGACCTTGAAGGAGCTGGGGGTGGTGACGGCCGACAGGGAGCTCTGGTGTGGGCTGGTCCATGAGGTCACGAAGAGTCGGAGACGACTGAACGAATGAACAACAACAATATATGCATGTGTGTGTGTATATATATATATATTTGTGTATATGTGTGTTTGTGTATATATGTGGTTTTACACATGCATTCTAATGCATGTGTAAAACCACATATATACACAAACACACATATACACAAATGTTTCTAATGTTTCTTTTTTGTTTTTTGGCTTTTTAAGTACCTTCGGCTGTGTTTTTCAGTGTTTTATGAGTGATGGTCACTCGTTGGCCTGATAGGTGTCTTGTGTCCAAATTTGGTGTCAATTCACCCAGTGGTTTTTGAGTTCTGTTAATCCCACAAATGAACATTACATTTTTATTTATATAGATAAGAGATACATTATATTTTGTATGTTTTAATGTATTTGGGAAATACTTGATTTAAAAAATGGGGAAAAGTTATAAAAAGCAACAAAAGATCCCAGCGAATCGGTTTGAAAAGAAACAAAACTTCCCAAGATCAAGTTTTAAAGATGGCGGCGCCCACAAGGGGCTCCGTTTCCGGATTCCGTACAAAGCTCTGCCGGGCGCTGGTGGGCGGGGGCTCTCGTCTGTGCCGTACTTTGTGTGGTGCGTCATTTCCGGCGGGGGGTGCCTGGAGACGCCGCTCGCGGCCCCGCCCACCGGCAGCGGAAGTTCCAGAGCGGTTGGCTGAGCGCGAGCCGGACTGAGTTCCTCTCAGTCTGAAGAGAAGAAGAAGCCGGGAAGGAAGGAAGGCAGGAAGGCAGGCAGGGACGGACCGAAAGGAGGAGGAGGTGAGGCCGAGGAAGAGAAAGAGAAGGAAGCCGAAGGGTTAATTAATAGTTAATTAATTAATAATAACGGGTAACAAATAGTGAAGGGGGTTGAATGAAGGGAGGAGGCCATGCGCACGGAGAATGGTCGGAATGAAGGGGTGAACTGTATTTACAGCTTTGTTATTTTAATAATAATAATAATAATAATAATTTGTATTAATTTTATTTTAATACTTTAATTCAAATTATATTATTATTTTATCATTACTTATTTTAATAGGTTACTGCATTACTTGTATTGATTTTATTGTAATAATATATTATTTTATGTTATTTTAATAGGTTATAATATTAGGGTTTTTATTAATCTGTTATTGTCTTCGTTTCATTTATTTATTTATTTACTTTACTTTACTTTACTTGTATACCGCAGTTTCTCAGCCTAACCGGCGACTCAACGCGGTTTACAACAAGGATAAAATCAATCACGATATACAATTTAAAACCACAAGAGCACAATATGCAATATTATACAACAGTAACAACACAATGCATCTCATAACTAGAGTCGTGATCCAAATTTGTCGTCCATATTTCCATTCCTGTAATCGTCACATTCATTGCACTGATTAACCAAATGCCTGTTCAAACATCCAGGTTTTTAATCTTCTTCGGAACACCATTAGCGAGGGGGCTGATCTTACCTCCATGGGAAGGGCATTCCACAGCCGAGGGGCCACCACAGAAAAGGCCCTGTCTCTCGTCCCTGCCAGCCGCACCTGTGAAGCAGGCGGGATAGAGAGCAGGGCCTCCCCAGAAGATCTTAGGGTCCTGGCGGGGTGATAGGCAGAGATACGTTCGGATAGGTAGCTTGGGCCAGAACCGTTTAGGGCTTTAAAGGCCAACGCCAGCACTTTGAATTTAGCCCGGTAGCAGATCGGCAGCCAGTGGAGCTGGTGCAGCAGAGGAGTGGTATGCTCCCTGCGCTCCGCTCCTGTTAGCATCCTGGCTGCCGAACGTTGGAAATATGGATATAAAATATTTCTTTTATCTCTTGTATTATTTTATCTGTTTTATTTCCACGAATGCCTCATTGTATTGTTGTCTTTATTTAACTTATCTCCATTATAATATGTTACTGTCTTATTTTTTATCTATTTTATTTCTTTTGAAATTTATTTCTTTATTTACTTACAATATTTCTACCCCACCTTTCTCGAACCCAAAGGTGACTCGAGGCAGCTTTACAACATAGGCAGCTATTCGATGCCGTTAAAACAACGTAAAAATTACAATAAACATTTAAAACAGAATTATCAAATACGTACATTAAAACCTTTAAAAACATATAAAACCACTACCCTCACTATTAGCCTCATTATTCAAAAACATTGTCTAAGCCATTCATATTCAATTTCACATAGTTCTGTGTTTATTGCATTAGGTTCCCAAAGCCTTGTTCAAAAAGCCATGTTTTCACTTTTCTGCGGAAGGTCAGGAGGAAAGGGGCTGATCTAATATCCCTAGGGAGGGAGTTCCACAGCAGAGGGGCCATCACTGAGAAGGCCCTGTCTCTCGTCCCCGCCAGTGGCACCTTTGAAGAAGGCACAACAGAGAGTAGGGCCTCCCCAGATGATCTAGATGGTTCATAGGGAGAGATACATTCAGACAGATAACCTGGGCCGGAACCATTAAAAATGTTGTGTTTCCTTATTTTTGTCTATTTTATTTATATTAATATGTGATTGTATTATTATAATTATTATTTATTTTAACTATAATAATAATATTTTTATGTTAGGAGTCCCTGCTGGCATAGTGGGTTAAACCCTTGTGCTGGCAGGACTGCTGACCAACAAGTCAGTGGTTCAAATCTGAGGAGAGCACGGTTGAGCTCCCTCTGTCAGTTCCAGCTCCCTATGTGGGGACATGAGAGAAGCCTGTTATAACATTATCATTTTAATTATTGTTCTTTGAATGCTGCAGTCTTATTCCCTTTCAGCTGTATAAGTACAGGCCGACTCTCCCTTTTATGAAATGCTTGGGATCAGAAGTGTTTTGGATTTGATTCCTCCCCCACCCCCCACGCACACACAATTTTTTGAATATTTACGTGTTTATGTAGGGAGGAAGGGAGGTATTTTGGGGATAGGACAGAAGTCTAAACATGACATTTCTCATACAGTCAGCCCTCTTTATCCACACATTCTGTATTTATGGATCCGACCATCTATGGATTATTGATAATATTAAAGAAAAAGATTCCAAAAGCAAACCTTGATTTGGCCATCTTACCTGTATATAATGGGAATTGAGCATTTACTATTTTGGCGGTCCTGAAACCAAACCCATATGGAGAACCCATTGTATGCCTCATTATATTAACAACCTGAAGGTAATTTTATTCACAAATATCATTAATTTTGTTCATAAAATAAAATTCTGGGTTCGTTGAAGCAAAGGGGTCACTATTTCAGTCACTCAGCTGGAAAATTTGGGAGCATTTCTAATTTCCAGATAAGAAAATCTGTCCTTGTTGAATTTTCAGATAATATCATAGCTACAGATAATTGTTAAAGGGTGTGTGTTGTTTACATTTATGTAAACTTTTATCCAGTTGGCCCAAGCATACTCCAGTGAGCTCAAGGGTATTGTATGCTCCTTGGGCTTCAATTAAACCCTGGCAGGTAGGTTAGGCAGAGACTGGACCAAAGTTGCTCGGTTTCATGGCTTTGTGGGGATTAAAACATGGATAGTCTTTATCTCAAATCCAATAGTAACCTCAGCAGTGCATTGGTATAGCTCTGAAATTATGTATAACATGTTTTGTGTCTGTCAAAATGTATTACAGTCTGTGGAAACTCACATTATAAACAAATGGATGGGTTTTGTAGGGCTTTTGTTGTTAGCCTACTCCTTTGGTAGCTGTTGTATTTTTGAGAAGGTTAATTGTTTTAGTCTGTTATATAAAAGCAATATAACATCTTGTGATCGTAACATAATTTTTACTATCACATATTTTGAACTAAGGGTTATTTTATCAGTGCTTTATTCGTTTTGATGTATTTTGATTGTCTTTATAAACAATTGGTAGTTATTCACTCACCTTGTGCTATGTTTACTTTAAAGAAGCACATAGCATTGTTGTCAGGCATAATACACTGGTATACTTGATATTTACTTCTTTCATAAGCTATATCTCTTTCAAATGCAGATTTCATATTTATTATTAAAAGCACGCACATGTTTCCTTTTCATTGAGTAAAAATCCCTGGCTTGCTGCTAGCACAATAAAATATCATAAGCGATAGAATAAATAAGCTTGGACAGCAAACATGGGTGGTTGTATCAATGTCTTAGCTGGGCCCAATGGGTTTGAAACCAAATAGCTTTTGCAATATTATACACTGCAAAGTACACTGGAACTTTTGCTACCACACATCCAAGTTGATCTCTGCATTAATAAAGAATAGAAAATGAATTGTATCTCATGAACTTGGATTCGCATTTCAGAGGGAGCGAGATGTTTGGTTGGATGCCGTTAACAGCTATGGTGGTTGTAAATCCTCAAAAGATATCCTAATCTTTACTTAATTTACAGTCTGGTTTTAAGCTTGTTGACTTGGAAACAACACTGTCTACAAGTCTAGGATTAAAATTTGAGTTACAGTTCTGACTAATTGACATAATTACAAGTTGACAAAACCAGTCTGTGACCATCACAGTGAGGCGCATTGTAAGTGCAGCCAAAGTTTTGTGTCCAGACATTGTTGGATTTAAACTCTCAGAGGTCCCATTTTGCATGGACAGTTTTGAGGAATGCTGCGAACTGTGGCAGAAACACTATGGAAATCATACTCTGTTTTTTAGCCAATGGCATAATGTTTACAACAAGAGACTTGCAAAATCAGACCAAAGTCTTCCCAGTCCAATATCCTGTCTCCAGTACCAGCCAATTAAACCCCCTCTCAATATACGTGAATTATTTATGAGAGCCACAGCCCTGATAATTTACATATTTTCATCATTTGGTGCTCAGTTACTTTACATAATTTACATATTCTCATCATTTTGTGCCTCTAAATATGAAGGTTCTTTTGAGCTGTTTTTTCAAACAGCTAATCTTAATCCAGTTTTTTGTGAATTTGTGTGGTCCGCTTTCAAAACCATAGTCAAAGTTATATTAATTGTGCCTTGAGCATAGAAAAGAGTGCTGCTATCCCAGGAATATTTAAAACCTATGAGAAACATTTGAGGGAAAATGTATTGTCGAAGGCTTTCATGGCTGGAATCACTAGGTTCTTGTGGGTTTTTTCGGGCTATAGGGCCATGTTCCAGAGGCATTTCTGCTGACGTTTCGCCTGCAACTATGGCAAGCATCCTCAGAGGATGCTTGCCATAGTTGCAGGCGAAACGTCAGGAGAAATGCCTCTAGAACATGGCCCTATAGCCCGAAAAAACCCACAAGAACCCATTTGAGGGAAAGAAATCATTTTCATTAATCTCAATGAGATTAATACATAATTTCTTGGTAAAAGGGTTTCCAAATATTTTCCCGCTTCTTAAATTAAATGCACTGTCAGAATTGTGATCTATTACTTTTAAAAATAAGGCATATAGAAGAGAGATAACTTAAATTCTGTGAGATAGAGCTTGCAGCTAAAGCATTATTATTATGAAAATATCAATTTGTTTAGGGAAATTATACAGTTGCCCCTTGATTTTTAGTAAATATCTATATATGATATTCTCTCTGGGAGATTTGAGAGCAGGGCTTCCCAGCCCTCCAAATGTTTTGGACTTCAGTTCAGAAGTTGCAAGCAGCATCCTCAGTGATGGGAATTCTGGGAAATATAGTCCCAAAGTTTGGAAAAACAAAGTTTGGAAAATTCTCCTGTAGAGATACTTTTTGTATACCATCTAATAAAAAATGACAGCTACTTGGTTAGAAGCAAAGTCTGAAGAACTTTTATTAGGACCAGATGAAATCCACAAAAGTACTTGACTAAGCTTTTGAGTTGGAAAGACTTGAAAGTTTGCTGACTTCCTGTTTTTGTTCTGTTTTAATTGGTCCTAATGAAGAGTCTGTACTGCTGTTGCTTATTAACTCATGTGTTCTGAAGGCTGGTTGGGGCTGTATTGGTCTGCGACAGGCTCCTCTCTAAAAGTGCTGTCATTAATGTATAAGCATTATGATTAATATTAGATGACTTCCCTTTGTTTAATATGGAATGAGCAGAGAACATTGTTGAAATCCCATTCACCATTTGAATGCCATTCGACCAGCTCCCATTCCTTCTCCATTATTAACTCAACTATGGATAGAAAATGGTTGATTTTTTCCAGTCTGATTGATGCTGTCATTCTTATCAAGGAATGCATGATGTCAGAATACAGCATTGTCTAACAGTGGTCTGTGCAAAATATAGCTATAGAATCATAGAATCAAAGAGTTGGAAGAGACCTCATGGGCCATCCAGTCCAACCCCATGCCAAGAAGCA
>NW_026847771.1:30012844-30323455 GCF_025583915.1 Anolis sagrei ordinatus | reverse complement strand
CTTAGATCTAGACACTATGCTCCTATTGATGCAGGCCAAAATCCCATTGGCTTTTTTTGCCGCCACATCACTATGCTGTGATGTACAGTGGATCTGAGTCAATATAAGGTAGTATTTCTGTCCCTATGTGGACAGATATCTGTCCACAAGGATAGGCTCTGTGCAGTCCTACATATATTTTGAACTGTTTTTCCCAGAATTGCTCATCATTGTTTAGGATTTCTTAGATTTGCCATTCATCCCTCTTAGGCAATCCCTCATGGCCCATGAGTCTGATTGTCTTCAAGGGATAAAGTCTTCGTGATAGGTATGTGAGTATGGAGACCTATTCTGGGTTTGCATGGTCTTTCTTTCACAATGAGGACATCAATTTCCAGATGAAAGACGGTCCTGAAAAGGGGTTGTTTGGCTTGCTTCTTTCCCCATTTTTCCCTTTTGCCATCCATTCGTGTCTCTTTGGAATCCACAGCACTATTGGTAATAGCTGACTTCCTGTTAGACGCTTGAGCGCTAGGACTTCCCAGTTCTCAGTATTGATGCCACATTTTTTTAAAGTTAGCTTTAAGACCATCTTTCAGTCCCTTTTGTTGTCCATTGACATTCTGTTTTCTGTTCTTGAGCTGAGAATAGAGTAATTGCTTTGAGAGATGGTGATCTTTGGGCATTCGGACAATGTGGCATTTGGTCTAGCAAAGTTGATGGTAGATCATCGCTATAGTTCTGGTGATCTTTGCTTCTTCCGGAATGCTGACATTTGTCTATCTTTCTTTCCAATAGATTGCAGGATTTTTCAGAGGCAACTGTTGGAATCTTTCCAGAAGTCTAGAGTGATGTTTGTAGACCAAGAGTCTTCAAACTTTTTAAAGTTGGGGGGGGGGGGGTTCACAGTTCCTCAGACTGTTGGGGGGACCAAACTATAGTTCGGGGGGGGGGGGAACCGAACTGATTCCTATACACACTGCACATATCTGTTATGCAAAACAAAAATCATTGAAAGACAAAACAATATTAAAACTGAAGAACAATTTTCACCAACATCAACTTACCCATCTTTCAATGGGAAGTAAGGGCCTTCTTTTGGATGATGAAATAGTCAACTTAATAAGTCTAAAGTTTAGCGCAGGGGCCAGGTAAATGACCTTGGAGGGTCGCATCCAGCCCACGGGACTTAGTTTAGGAATCCCTGTTGTACACGGTCCATGTTTTGCAGACGAACAACAGAGTTAGAAGGACAGTAGCTTTACAAACAAGCATATTGACGACCTTACGAATGTCCCAACCCTCAAACACTCTCTGCTTCATTCAGCCACATCTGTAGGAACTCACAGCTTTCATCCCTTGCTTTGGAAGCACAGAAGCAGGACATAGCGAGAGCTGTCTGGAGCAACTGCTATGACCTCTTGGCATGGAAGTTCAAGTTAGCAGTCATGGTTCAAAGTTGATAGTCCAGTTCCTTTTTCTAAAACCCTCATAAATTACTTGGCTACACACAAAATGTGACAGTAAATGTTATGCAATTCATTAAGAGTGTTTTATTACATTCTTTCTCCTTTCTAATTTTGTAATTCTAATTGTGGCAGAATCCCTGGATAGTTGTAAAGGCATTATAACAATGTGGTATTTCATTGTCAAGCTCTTTCTTTAGGGTTTTACATTCTCAAGTACAGCAACATTCCTGTTGTTGCCTCAATTGTTTGCCACAGCTCCAGATAATTTATGAATGGTTAAATAACAGTGCACTTAGCCAGAATTGGGCAGGGAGGTAGTTTAGTTCCTGACGTTGTGAAAATTTGCAATGTATTTCTACTGTCTTTCCTGTTTTTAAACTAGTGAACCTATCCACCAAAGGACCTGTCCGCATCTCATCACGCCCCAGTTTTCCTCAGGAGTCTTTGTGTGGCGTGTACCTAGTTTTCCAAACCACACATTTGCTATGGTGTCCATGGCTACACTAATAGCATTTTAATAATATTCTATTATTAACAACTTCGGCCTGTAATAAGCCTTTCAACCAATGATAGGGTCAGCAGTTATCCTAATTAGTCTGTAGTCTCAAATTTGTCAGCTGTTTTAGTGGTTTTATATTGGCTACCGTCCCATTATCTGGTGAGAAACCTGATTTCCATGACACTATAAGTTTCAGAGCTGAGTGAGCTTAAATCTTAAATTCAGGTCAATCTCTCCCTTTTCTTGAAAGGGTCCCTGGCACATCATGGCTTAGCTTGGTGCTGTGTAAAATGTCACCCTTTCTTCCAATTTTAGTTTTGATAGATTTGAAGATTTGACTTAAGAATGGTAAGCCCTTCACAGAAGAGCTACCAGAGTTCCTCTTTAAGGGGATAGAGACTGGATGTGATTCTGAGTGGACATAAAGTGCAAAATTGGAGAAAAAGCTAATTAAATAAAAGGTTTTTCATTCCAGAATAATTGTCGTGTCTAACAAGAGTGGCATTAATGTAGTTTCCTGATAATGATGATGGACTACTTTGTCTAGCTGCAACCGAGGGATGCTGAATGTTGTCATCTGGCAAATACAATAACTGGAATAATAAATGAAGGAACACATAATTTCTTCCTTCTGCTGTAAAGAGGTGAAAATAAGTTCTGAGATGCCTTGTTTATTTCATTCAGACATGTCTCTTAACAGAAAATTGTCTCTTTTAATAGTTAATTTACTTTCCTGAGCTACTGCTTATGAAATGATGGTATGCCATGGGGTTGGGGTGGTGATTATTGTTTCTTTACAGTTGAAAACTATGCATTCTTTCTTTCTTTTTCTTTTTTTGCATAAGGTAGTATTCATGAGACGGAGGTTCTGCTGTGTTCTATTCCATTTTTCAGTTTTGTATGCCTGTTTTCTGTATTCGGTTCACAGCCCAACTTCATGTTAGCCTTTCTGAAGTCCATTACTTTTCAGCGGATTGAAATACTCCCATCTCTTGCATAGTCTTGTGACCTTGATTTTTGACATTATTGATTTTTGGTCTTGAGTATCGTATTGTGCAGTCGCTTCCTTCTTATCGTTTGGTTAGACTCCAAAATGGTGGTTTGGAGTAAGTGAACTTGGCAGGTCCTACTCAGTTTCAGGGCAGATTCTTAATCAAACATTTATATGTGCAATTTTGCAATAGGTATCCTTGTCAGAACCATCCTGTTTAAATGCAGCTCTGTCTGCAACTTCTTCCAAGTGGAGGAGAGCTGCACTGATGAGCTCATCTCCTTCCAAATAAAGAGGAAGGCTTAGCTGTTGTGTGTCACAGACACCTGCCTTGAAAGACTTGTGTGGCCATTCAGATCAGAGGACAGCTTGGTGTATCATTTGATGTGCCTCTTCTGCTGATATAGATGAATATCCTAGTGAGCAAGAATCCTACACTCAGTTCTTTGGGTTAAGTACAAAAATGTAGGATTCTTGTATTGTCGAAGGCTTTCATGGCTGGAATCACTCAGTTCTTGTGGGTTTTTTCGGGCTATATGGCCATGTTCTAGAGGCATTTCTCCTGACGTTTCGCCTGCATCTATGGCAAGCATCCGTCAGGAGAAATGCCTCTAGAACATGAGGATGCTTGCCATAGATGCAGGCGAAACGTCAGGGGAAATGCCTCTAGAACATGGCCATATAGCCTGAAAAAACCCACGAGAACTGAGTGATTCCAGCCATGAAAGCCTTCGACAATACAAGAATCCTACATTTTTGTACTTAACCCAAATCTTGTGCTAACTGACCATATGAATCAATACCCCAAAGGTATTGAATTTTCTATAAGACCATGTAGCTGTTGTTGTGTGTCTTCATGTTCTTTCTGGACGTGACCCTAAGACAACCCCATCACAGAGTTTCCTGGGGCTGAGAGCATGTGACTTGCCCAGGGTGGCTCAATAGGTTTTGCACGGGCAAGCAGGGATTTGAGCCCTGCTCTCTAAGGCAGGCTATGAATATAACCAACAATAAACTTTCTTCATGATCTGTTTTTATCATTTTTTCTTTGCACTGCATAGGAAATTGGAGGAAATACAAGACGAGGGGCTAGAAATTTCATTTTGATGGGGTGTTATCAACTTACTGGAAGTTCTCTCAGTTTGTTGACAGTATTATCTGGTTGCTGGGATCTCTTCTGTATTTTGGTAGGCAACCATATCAAGCAGAACTCCTGGCTGGGAATGTATTTCAGAGTCACCTGGTGGCAACAGGGTCAAGGGATGGAGCTGGGGAAATTGGGGGAAATTGTCTTCCTTGTGTGGTGTTCTGTCTTTAAAGAAAATGGAGAATTTACTTACTCCCATCTCACAGGATTGCCTCCTACCAGCTCAACTATCTGCTTAGAGGTGACAGGAGGCATCGTCCTACACAATTTCTCTCCATGGGCTCCTGTGCTCTCCTTCCCAATCTGCTTACTCTTGAGGAGACAGGAGGCATTGTCCTTGAGGCAGCGTTCTTTGCTGTCCAGTTTGGAAGCCATTCTGAGAGATCTTGGGATTGACAAAGTACAAAAGGGGAAGGACGGATTTGTGATCAGATTAGATGTACTCCATCTTCTCCAGGCTCTTGGTTGCTCAAGGGGCGTCACAGGCTCATGAATCCTTGTGTCCCTGCGTCATTATCAGCAACGATGGAAAAGCAGCCTTGGCCTTTCCTGATGATAGGAAGGAGGCAAAAGCTCACATTAACCTTTCAGCTTTTGGGTCCATGCTTACAATGAACAAACCTTCATCTTGCATCAGCAATGAGTTGTTAACCATCTCTGTTTCCTTGTTTTCATATCTTAAATTATGATTGCCTTGCATACTTTAGTTCAGAGATGTCTACAGCTGTAGGAAGTAATAAATGTGGTGTAGGCTATACATTGCATTGTTTGTTTGAAGTAGACTCTACCATTTCCTTGTGTCTTCCATCTTCAAAAGAACTACCAAAACATGAGTCACCTGCAAAATGTGAACAAAATCAGTTTAACCTAATTTTTGGATTGGCTCCATTGCAGGTCAGCTCTGTGGATTATACTGGTGACTGGTGAAATGGATAAGTAAGAATTTGTGGAAGTTCCTTCATGAAAACTGGTAGGGGGAAATGCAAGACTTTGAGATCTCTGTGCCTCTAATGGCCATTTTTGTGAGTAAACTAGAGCTAACAATTCATATCTATATCTATCATCAATCAATACATGGTGGAGGTATCTACTTACACAGACAACCTCCCGCCTCCACAAACAGGTTATAGTTCCAAGTGCTGAGAAGGCTCCAAAGGCACTCCCTCAACTGACATCGCAGGTTATAGTGAGCGTCATGAACATGTAGCCCAAACGCTGCCAATGTCCACCCCAAACACTACCCATCCAAGGAATTCTTTCATTCGGGGACAATGTTATCCAATGTGTTTCCTCCACCACAGGCAGGCATCCCGGGGTTCTTTGTGTGGAATTTGCATGATCCCGCCCACAGCCTCTCCCTTAACCCTCTCCTACCCTTTCTTTTGGCACAAGGCAAAGAGAGGAATTGATCAGCAACTGAACAGACTGGAGGGGTTTGAGGGACTGATTCAACAGGGTGGAAGTTGTAGTTCACCCTGCATCAAGGCAGAGCACTGTCACCCCTTTCGATAATGGACCCAGGCCACATTTGGCACGCAGAACCCCCATGACCAGGTTTGGGAAAATTGACCTTGATTTATAGGAGTTGTAGTTCACCTACATGCAGAGAGCACTGTGAACCCAGCCAACAACGGATCTGGACCAAACTTGGCACACAAACCCAAACATGGCCAACTGTGCATACTGGCAGGGTTTGGGCGTGATTGCCCTGGGAATCTGGGAGTTGTAGTTCACCCTTATCCATAGAGCACTGAACACAGCAGATGATGGATCTAGACCAAATTTTGCACACAGAACCAACATGAGCAACTGCGATTACTGGCTGGGATTGTGGGTGATTGTCCTGGGAATCTGGGAGTTGTAGTTCACCCTTATCTGGATATCACTGAACCCAGTTGATACCGGATCTCGGCCACACTTAGCGCAGGGGCCCAACATGGCCAACTTTGAATAATGGCAGGGTTTGGGAAAGACTGAATCACGATTCTGGGAATTGTAGTTCACCCACATCCTTATGCATTTTCTATTGGGAGCATTAATAAAAAACAAAAGATTGGCTTTTTCTAATAGCATTAGACATTACCAAACTGATATTACCAAACTTCAAAAAACAAACACCGCCAGGTCCCCAAGCTAGTATATAGATATTCTAACATCTGATGAAGTAGAATCAGTGAATGCTTATATTACGATATTTGTGTTATCTCAGTCTCAAATGTGCTACATTATCCTTTTGCTTGTTGCCAGCAATATTATTGTTGCCTTTTTGGCTATTTATTTATTTGGAGTCCGGTTTTCTTATTGCAGGTGGATATCTGAAAAGTCCAGTGTTTCATATTTGCCTTCTCTTGACCACTGAATGTCTGTTTGTAAAGCTAGCATGAGGTGGAATATATGTGTACAAAGTGGGAGTGTGTCAGGGAGTTGTTTTCACAGTCAAATGTTTAAAAACCCTGTTTTGAAGCCATGGCTTTTGAATTAAAAGATGATCCCAGTAATGAGAGCTCCCGTATAGTATTGAGAATGTTTAAACTTCTGTGACTTTTTAGCTTTATCCAAGAAAGGTCACAATGAATGTGTTGGACCACAAGGCTTCTTTGTTGTTTCTGCTGTAAGAGCCAACACAGCCATTCCTCTGGAATTTTTCTCACCTGAGAAAGCATTTCTCATGCCAACTTTGTCGCTGTTTCAGGGCTGGAGGGAGGCCTCCGAGCTCTTAACTCTTTGGATGGGAAAAAGCAGGCGCCGGGAGGAAATGTCCTCCTCCATTGTTTGAGCTGAAAAGAATAGAAAGGCAAAACAAAACAGTCCCGTCTGTAGCCCACTCTCTGCTCAGCTGCTTTTGGCATAATGTGGGTCTAGGGGTTTTAATCTGTTTTGTGCTGAGCCCTATTGTGAGTGCTGGCTAATTTGCACTTTGCGTTCAACATGAAAAATGCCATTCGTCGTGTTGTGGAAAATGACAGATAAAGCGTTATTGAAGGAAAATACTTAGGAGTTGAGAGAGGGGAAACGTCTAATTTTGCCTGCTTTGTCTAATTATTTCTTGGTACTGTACTTTTTGTACTGCCCCTCATCTCCAAACCATAAGCGTTGGAATCACAAGGTCTTGATTTTTTTTAAAAAACTGAGGATTTTGTCAGTTCTCTAAACTCCAATGCTGTTTCCAAAATGCTTTGAAGAACTCCGTGCCGCCTATCTTTGCGCTCCATGTTTCTGTCCCAGTGACCCTGTCTGCTCTTCTCTTGCCGGGCCATCTATTTCCTGTCAACATCACAAAGCCGTTCTTTTTGTCCTTGGGCTCTTCTGAGGCTTTTCTTATCACAACTGATCAGAACAAGGGTCTTCATCTTCATTCAGCGGATTTTATTCCGTCTGGCACAATGAAAATTCTTATGCCGTTCGGACTGATGCCTCCCTAATCTTGCTCTTTTAAGACAACTTTTTCTCTCTCTGCAAGGGGCACCTTCACAAATCTTCACAAATCTATGCAGCATGCGTATATATATCTATATCTCTCTAACAATATGAACACAGAGGGGGGTGGGGGGGGGAAACGGGGAATGAATTAAATAAACATTCTGTATTTTCCCGCTCATCAGAAAACATTTGGAAGATTTTGAGTCAGCTTTAAGCGAAATGGGTTTCTGTGGTTATGGGATTTGCTGCACCTGGCGTCAGCATCCCTATTCTTTTTGGGGGCCTTCAGATTAACTAGAAACCTTTCTAGATTTTTACTTTATGTGCCTGGAGATGAGGCAGTCCATTTGCCACCAGCAACTGCAGCGTCCAGATAGAATCGTTTTCTCAAGTGGAAGTCCATCCTTCAGAACTAATGGAATGCTATTTGAAATGTTGCTGTGTCCAGATTATAAAAATGCCTTTCTTAATCTGGAATGTTCTGCATTGCATTTCCTACTCTGAATATTTTAGCAGTCATTTTAAACACTGGAGTAAACTCCTAGTCCTCGTGTTTTTATTTGGGGCAGGGAAGAGAGAAACCTAAGAGGAGGTTTGTGAGAGGAGCTTGAACATCTTGCATGGATTAGATGGAGTGCCTTTGCATGCTTTTTCCTTTGTTTAGTGGTCCACCCCCATTCCTCTCACTGGGGGTGGACTACTAAGACACCAGTCTTTGATGCTTGGTACACTGTAAACATATTTTTTTTCATTTTTCACTTTCTGTCTCCTGCAGGCGTGAGCGGTTGAATCTTTCATTGGTGTATGTGCGGTAACAACATGTCTGTCCCCCTCCTTGCTGATGCCGTGACCATTTCAGGG
Source organism: Anolis sagrei ordinatus (assembly GCF_025583915.1). Taxonomy (NCBI): domain Eukaryota; kingdom Metazoa; phylum Chordata; class Lepidosauria; order Squamata; family Anolidae; genus Anolis; species Anolis sagrei. The sequence goes on along the minus strand of NW_026847771.1, from coordinate 30,315,089 downwards.
GCAGAGCGGGAGACTGCAGCGGTAAGGCAGCCCTCCTTCCTTAGGTTTACCATCTGTCAGGATCCAGGAAGATTAGGGGAATTAACAGTGTCTCTCCCTCTCTCCCCTTCCCACCATGTCCCTCTGCCCTGCCGCTACATGCAAAGGGGGTAGTGATGGCAGAGGCAGAAATGTTCGCTTGAAACCAACTTTGGCGGGGGGGGGGGGGGGGGGGGTATCAAGAAGAGATCAAACCATGGCATTGTTCCTTGCCAGTAAATCCTACAAATGTTGTTTGTGTAGGACCTGCACACAAAGAGCTCCATTTCCTCTGGCAGGTAATTATTGGTCCAAATTGTGTCAGCCTCAAAGCTGATTCTCCTGCACTAACAAGGTAATACATAGCCCAGGCTTGCTTTCCTCCTCCCGATGCAGAGGCAGAGCCTGGCGGCCTGCTGCTGGCTCTGCAGAAATAGCACTTGACGCCTCCCTTGTGGGGCTTCAGAGCCCCGTTAATCCCCTGCCTCCTTGCCAGCCCTGGCTGTTTTCACACCATCAGTTAGTCCCAGTGGTTTATTCTTTGTGTTTGCGTGAACTGTATCCACCCCACTTCACAGGATCCAAACTCTACACAGAGACTGCATTACAAGAGGCACACCTGCTTGCCTAGATAAGACTAAGTCACATCATTCTTCAAGAATTTGGTCTCCCAAACAGCCAGAGATGGAAAGCGAGGCATAGATGGAGTATTAGCAAGCAGACTCAGGCATTTCTTGTGATCTGACTGTTTTTTAAACTCTGCTAAGACATCAGTTTGGGTTTATTCCTAAGGACTAATAGCTTGTCCTTTTAGAAAAAAAACAAAGATATGTATTTCATTCTGCAATCTGTACTACGTTATAATTTTTGTACCTGTTAAACAGATTCTTGCTCTCCTGACTTTTGCTAGTCAAGTTTCAAACTCAGCATTCAGAAGCTTCCTGTTCCAGAACTGGAAAACCCCTGCACTTGTTCTGGGCTGCAATGCAAATGCAGACACGTGCTAATTTTTTAGCCGTGTGTTTTGACTCTACACTTTCCCCCCTTTTTAAAGGAAAGATAGATATGTGGAGATCTGTGGATTGTAAATATGTCTGAGCTGTAGGAAATGTGCAAGATTTGTGAGATGTTAGCGTTGCATGAATCTGATTTTTTTTTGCTTGTCTAAAAAATTGTAAGCATCATAAGATTTCCTTTTAAATGTTTCTCTTAATATATAGTGGGTCCACCAAGTGCAGATTGTCAAGTCCATTGTTACTAAATGGCAACAACATGAACACAGAAATGCTAAAGCACTTATTTAATAATGTGGGGCATGATCATCTGCATTGTTTGTATCCACACAAAGTCTTGAAATGGAACCCCCCAGATACAGTGGACTCAATCTACTAAAGCTAAAGAAGAGCCTATGCTCTCTTTCAGAGAAATTTGGCCCCAAATTGTGCAGCTTTTCTGACATTGGATTTTGGGACTGAAGAGTGGGGTGGATCAAGGTGAAAGATGTGTAGGTTTGTATTTCTGCGGCCGTGAGGCCTTGGAACTTGCATTTTCTTTGGTTACAGGAGTGTGCTGTGAAGCAGCTACAGCCATTCACTCTGGATTAAGTTCTCTTATAAATGGACCCCCTTAGAAATGTCTCTCTGTCAGTCATAGACCCCCCCCCCCCCCCGAACACCTTGAGCAATCTTCCTCAAAGCTGGTTGCCTCCAGATGCATTGAGCTACTACTCTCATAATCCACACACAGCTAACACCTCTGGATGGCACCTGGTCAGGGGAATCTCATCTTGAAGTTAAATCAGATTAAAACCTGAGGTAACTAGTGGTGTGATGCTAATCTTCCCAGAACGAGGGCCTAAAGATTGCTGGTTTGACAATGTGAGCATCTCCTACCGAGACACATGAGGCGGATGTTGGAGATATTTTAACCCACACCTGAATGGCTTTCATGACATGACTAAGGAACAGCTCTGTTTTCTTCAGAAAGGCTGAAAAATGCATTTGGCAATAGCCATGGGAAGGCAAAACACAGCCAACACTTGATGGTGGTTTTATGTGGGTTTGGTGATCAAGAAGAACTGATTTCAGTCCAAGGAGGAAGGAAATGGTCTGTCCCTGTATCCATCTCTTTCAAGGTGGATCTCATGCCCCTGATTGTTGTTGCTGTTTTCTAAGGTGAACCTGTCACAGAGTTTTCCCTCCAGGGTTTCTTTAGAGGAGGTTCAGGTTCATTTACCAGCTTGTACTGAGGCTGAGAGAGTATGATGTGCCCAAGGATTTCCGTGGCTGAGCAGGGATTCATATCCCAGAGTTCTTGTTTGGATTTCTCCATAGTTGTGGTCTTCTGAAATGGGGCCTCTAACAAAATCCAACTTTTTGCAACTTATAAGTTTGAACATACGCTATTTTCATATCTGAATGCACAGCATTTAGTAGCTGGGGAAGGGAGCATAGAGATCTGCAGGCCACCAATTCCCCAGCCTTTGAAATCACCTTGGATCTCTTGCTGGGTTCCAAAGATCCCTTTATCCTCCCAAAAGATCTCTACAACCAGTTCTGCTTACCTAATTTATTCAAAAAATATCAAAGCAGTATCAGAACACTGTTGTTCTTTTGAAGCTGTGTTGTTATGGCCTTTTAGAAGGAAAAAACAAACAGTTTGAACTACTTGCAGATAGGGATAGCCTTGGCCTGCAGTCTGGAGTGTCTCAGGTGTGGGGAGGCCATGCGCCTTTAGGGACAAAGTAGCCCAGTGCTGGTTAGTCATGGTGACTTGGTTTTGCCTTTGTCAGTCATGTTTTTTTCCTCCTCCAAGGAGGTGGATATTCTCTCATTGCAGTGGGGCCCAATTTGTGTGTGTGTGACATTCATATTCCCCGTCTTACCTGCAGTTGGATTCTTCTTGCTTTTCACCTTCCTGCATAATCTGCCTTATTTATTCTTGCAACTAATTGGCCCTGCTGCTTCTTGGGATTCACCCACTTGGGATTCAGTCACTGTGCTGGCTAATGGATTTTTTTTCTGCTTGACTTCACAGGTCATTTTTTTACATGGGCTTGGAGACACAGGGTGAGTATTGGGAGGTTTCATCTGATGCATGAGGGATACGGAGAGGGGGGATACTGAGGAAAGACTGAGAAATGCACGCTGAAAATAGGTATTCTTTCTAATGGGAAGCATTAGAGAACTGTGTGGTGTGAGGAGGAAGACGACTGCAGGATAGGATTAGACAGTGAGAATCTACTGAGAGGGAGAGGCCATAAGTTGCCCATCTAAAATATGGTGTCACGTTGGAAGGCATCTGGGAAGGTGCCTTGCACAGCACTGCTTTATTTATTTATTTATTTATTTATTATTTGCACTTGTTAACCGCCACTCTCAGCCCAAGGGCGACTCGTGGCGGTGTACAGAACATAGAAAAGACAACAATTTACAATGCATCAAGACCATAACATAACATCTTACTAATACAACAACTAATTAAACTAAAAATCCGCGTTCGTCTAGTTTGGGGTCATAATCAATCTCATAGTCATAGTACATTCCGGTGGTCATTCCAAAAAACGTAGCACTAGTTGAACACAGGTTGCTTCTGAGTAGCCTGCAGATTTTACATTCAGGAAGAGTAACTAATACAGATGCTTCCGTACTCCTTAAAACGGCAAGTATTACAGAGAAAGATTTTTAGGCATATGCCATTGCCAAGTTTAGCAGCTGTGGGCATGTTTTGCATACCTTTCCAATAAAGATGGGCAATGAGGAGGGCTTCATGACGTGCTGTGTCATGCAAATACTGATCCGTATCCTCTCTCCAACTCCAGGCACAGTTGGGCTGAAGCCCTGTCCTCCATCCGGCTCCCTTATGTGAAGTACATCTGCCCTCATGCGTAAGTCTCTCCTTCATTTAGTGCTAGACTGGAGGCTTTATTATACCTGAAACATTTCTAAATTACCCCTTTCCCCTTGGACTCCAGGGCAGGGTAATATCACCAGTAATATTAAAATAAAAATGGTATCAAGCAAAACAAAAAGCAATTGTAAGCTTATGAGACAGTTCAGCCTTTTATAACACCTAAGCAACATGAAAGCCTGCCAGTTGGTGCCTCTTCAGAAAAAGTATTTCTGAATCGGGATACTACTGCATTAGCCAGTTAAAATTGAACTGTGGGTCTTGCCCTTTTTAAGCCTTTATCCTCACTTTTCCTTCCTTAGGATTCCTCCTACTTTACTCCATTCTTTTTTCTTTTTTTTGCCAGATTCGCCTTCCCTTTAGCAGTCCTCAGCCTGCTCCGCAGTGCTGATTCCACCCAAGGAGGGTTTTTAAATCCCATTCTGTTCACTCATGCAAAGTGGACTGTCAGCATTTTGACAGCATTGCCCACTAGGGATTTGCAGCTTTCCATATCGTACGCTACTCCCAGGCTCAGAGGGAGTGTGACATTTTTAGGAGATACAGCGGTTTGCGGTTTGTCAGAGAAATTTTGCTCTTGGCAGAGAACCGTCGGTGATATGATTGTGGCATTTTCCATTCATGAAGCTGGAAGGAGCCCAGAAGTTGTGGCTCGCCATCCACATGCCTAAAGAAATATTCCACCTCATGTTTAATATCTCAGTTCCCAACACCTCCCATAATATACTCAGCTGGCAGCAGCAAGGAGGAAGCCTGTGTACCAGGAGTAAAAAATCTAGAACCAAGAAGGTGCAGGGTGAGGCAGCATAACTTCCTTTTTAAAAATGCGCGCCATTCAGTCGGTTGAAGACGTAGCGGAGCGCTAGTGGCCTTGTTCGAGAGGCAGGAGTATAAAGTTTTGTCCTGACACAGTTCAGTCGCCATCATGTGTTGGAACAGTGAGGAGCATGCTTTTGCCGTCGAGGCCTACTTTTCGAGTGGATTTGGAGTGGCCAGCCCGCTCTCCAGATTTGGCCCCTTGATTTTTTTTTCCTATGGGGTTTTTTGAAATCCCATGTTTATGTGAACCATCCAAGGACCCTACAAGATTTGAAGACCAACATCCAGGAAGAAATTGCCAACATAACGCCTGTTATGCTGGCAAGAGTCATGACAAACGCCAGAAATCGGTTTACTCAGTGTATGGAGAATGGAAAATGGGGAACGTCACCTACCTAATTTGATCTTCAAACCTACTTAAAACAAAACTTTAGATATGTGTCTACATTATTAAAAAAATTCTGATTCATACAATGGGGTTTATTAAGTTTTGAAAAAAGGAAGTTATGCTGCCTCACTCTGTATAACAGGGGTCCTCAAACTAAGGCCCGGGGGCCAGATACAGCCCTCCAGGGTCATTTACCCGTCCCTCGCTCAGGGTCAACCTACGTCTGAAACGACTTGAAAGCACACAACAACAATCCTATTTCATCAGCCAAAATCAGGCCCACACTTCCCATTAAAATACTAATAAATTTATATTTGTTAAAATTGTTCTTCATTTTAATTATAGTATTGTTTTAAAGTGTTTTTTGCACTACAAATAAGATATGTGCCGTGAGCATAGGAATTCGTTCATGTTTTTTTCAAATTATAATCCGGCCCTCCAACAGTTTGAGGAACTGTGACCTGGCCCTCTGTTTAAAAAGTTTGAGGGCCCATGCTGTATAATGTCCTATTTCAGAATGGCTTCAGAAATTCATTCTCTTTGAAGAACCAGAAAGCACTTTCTGGTATCACCTACTGTTTGTGATCCTCTTTGCAGACACTGGAAAGTCTTTACAAAAGAGCCACAAGGCTGTGATATGAACTGGCTTCACTATCATCCCAGTAGCTTGAACTCTCCTTTTTCCCCTCTCTTTATCTTAGAGAGCAGGCCTCTCTGTGTAACGTCTTCTGGGGCAGGCCCTTTCCGAATCGGGGCAATCCACTGTTGTCCTGCTTGATTTGAGCTTCACCCTTCTGTTTCTGCTAATACCAAAGCCCTCTTGATGCAGGCCCCTGAGCCTCTCATCCAGGGCAAACATGTCCTCCAGTTACTCAGCAACCCTCCAGCAAAAGCACTAGGATCTCCTCCATCCCCAAAAGCCTTTGTCTCCAGCGGACCTGCTAGGCCACCACCCCAACACTGCCTTCTCCAAGAGAATGGAGATGGAGGTAGGCCAGTAGAGCAGGCTGTGTCTGGGGAAAGCGTGGTGCCTCCTGTTTTGTCGTTGGAGATTCTGGGAGTGGTGGCTCAAAAAAAGATAACCTTCCTTGAGTTCTGGCTCTGTATCCAGTACTTAAGGGCTTGCATTACATAATTGATTTAGTCCACAGTTTTCCAATCTCCATTTTAATATGTTTTTAAAAGGTGGTGTTATTTTGGGAGACTGGGTGAGTGCAGCTTTCCGAGGTCTTTTAGGAGCCTTGTGGTTTGAAGCCCTGTTGGTTTATAATGATGACAATGCTGTGGTAAATGGACTATGGACAGGCTTTGGACCAAGTTGTTGATTGTAGAACTCAGATTTCAATTTGGCCAATTAATTGAATTTGCACTATTTTAAATGGTTTTAATTTATATTAATGTTTTATCTATTTTGTAATTTCTATTTTATTTGTGTGTATATAGGAGGCATCAAAGTGTTACCAGCTGTAAGCTGCCCTGAGTCCCCCTTCGGGAGTAGAGAAGGGCAGGGTACAAATATTTGAAATAAATAAATAAATAAAATGTTGGATTTTTAAAGCTTGCTTTCCCTCTTCCTCCGTAGGCCCAGGATCCCAGTCACCCTCAACATGAAGATGGTCATGCCATCCTGGTTAGTATAAAACCGTTAAAATAGTTCTTAAATCATCATCAGGTACATGGTGTTTTCTGCAACAGGCTGACTTTGCCTATTCTGCACCTCTGTGGAATATAGCCATTGGACATGGAACTGCAGCATCCATGAGAAAAGATATGAATAAAAAAACAATAGGGTGGGAGGGGCAAAGAAAAAGCCACAGGTCTTTAGATCATGTTTGACAAAAGTGAGTTGTCTGGGACATATTACACAGAGCACATGCCATGAATATGCCTGTTAGGGTTGAAGTATCCATTTAACCTTGCTGAAGAGAGAGTCTGGGCCTTTTAAATAGGGATAGGCATGTGATCTGGATTTCAGTAAGGCCTTCAACAAGGTCCCCCATGACCTGGCAAATTAGTCAAAGGTGGACTGGGCAAAACTATGGTTAGGTGGCTCTGTAATTGGTTAAGTGCACAAGCCCAGAAGGTGCTCACCAATGCTTCCTCTTCATCCTGGAAAGAAGCGACGAGCGGAGTGCCATCGGCAGGGTTCCGTTCTGTTCAACATCTTTTTTTATTACTTAGATGAAGGGTTAGAAGGCATGATCATCAAGTTTGCAGACGATACCAAATTGGGAAGGAGAGACAATACTCCCAAAGACAGGAGGAGAATACAAAACAATCTTAACAGATTAGAGAGATGATTGACCAAAATTAACCAAATGAAGTTCAACAGAGACAAATGCAAGATAATCCACTTAGGCAGAAAAAAATGAAATGCAAAGAGACAGAATAGGAGACGATGCTTGGCTCAACAGCAGTATGTGTGAAAAAGATCTTGGAGTCCTTGTGGACAAGAAGTTAAACATGAGCCAACAATGTCATGCAGTGGTTAAAAAGGCCAACGAGATTTTGGCCTGCATCAATAGGAGCCTAGTGTCTAGATCAGGGGTCCTCAAACTAAGGGCTGGGGGCCGGATACAGCCCTCCAAGGTCATTTACCCGGCCCTCACTCAGGGTCAACCTAAATCTGAAACGACTTGAAAGCACACAACAACAACAACAATCCTATCTCATCAGCCAAAAGTAGGCTCACATTTCCCATTGAACTACTAAGTTTATATTTCTTTAAATTGTTATTCATTTTAATTATTGTATTGTTTTTAAGTGTTTTTGCACTACAAATAAGATATCTGCAGTGTGCCTAGGAATTCATCCATGGTTTTTTCAAATTATAATCCGGCCCTCCAACAGTTTGAGTGAAGGTGACCTGGCCCTCTGTTTTAAAAGTTTGAGGACCCCTGGTCTAGATCCAGGGAGGTCATACTACCCTTCTATTCTGCCTTTGTCAGACCACACCTGGAATCACTCTGTGTCCAGTTCTGGCCACCACAATTGAAGGGAGATGTTGACAAGCTGGAATGTGTCCAGAAGAGGGTGGCTCAAATGTTCAAGGGCCTGGAGAACAAGCCCTATGAGGAGCAGCTTAAAGAGCTGGGCGTGTTTAGCCTGAAGAAGAGAAGGCTAAGAGGAGACATGAGGGCCATGGATAAAGATGTGAGGGGAAGTCATAGGGAGGAGGGAGCAAGCTTGTTTTCTGCTGCCCTGGAGACTAGGTAAACAGAGGCTGGATGGCCATCTGTTGAGGGTGCTTTGAATGCGATTTTCCTGCTTCTTGGCAGAATAGGGTTGGACTGGATGACCCATGAGGTCTATGATTCTATATGTTGGCCAGTGTAGCCTTCTTCCCTCCTGAATGGGGCTCAAAGTGGGAGGTTCCAGAAAACGTGAGGAAGAAGTCTCGTTTGGCTTTTCCAACGATGTAGCTGGATCTCTCATACAACTAATGCTATGATTCTTTCATAATCGAGGCTGGTATGATCTTGTACATGACTTTTCTCCTTTTTCTTTTCCTTCCAGGTTTGATTTAATGGGCCTCAGTCCAGATGCACCCGAAGATGAAACTGGGATTAAAAAAGCTGCTGACAACAGTAAGAAATACTTGACTGTTTGGGGGTTGGCCTATATTTCTTCAAATCATAGCTGTGCCAGCATTTGATAATTTGGCAGAACTGATGAGTTTCCTTTTTCATTCAGCTCTGAACTTGCAAAGGAAGTAAAGCCAGGGAGTTGGTCAGGGAGAGTTAACACCCTGAAGGCATGAAAGCATCAATCTGAGATGTTTCAGCTTGGTTGAGAGTCAGGTTGGCCCCCTCTCTTTGGCATATCATGAGCTGCCTCCAGAACTTCCTACCTTCTGTTGCCTCTAAAAATATTATTTGCTTCTTGTGAGTGTTAACCATAGTTCTGATATGCCCTGACACCAATAGTAGTTCCAATGTCACACAGAAATGGAAATCAGTGGTAGCAGGATAAACAAGGAAAGAAGTCATTTCAGTGGGAAGGAGGTGAAGAAGGAGTATGTGCTCCCAGGACTCACCTGCTGACATGCAAACGCCTGACACCATCACACTGTCTGCTTTCAGTCACATTGAGCGAAGGTGCAGTCTGTTCAGCTTGCAAGGCTTAGAATGGCTGTTTCTGGAGCTGGTGCGACACTGTGGCTCTGAACTGGAAGGCTGAGCATAGATTCTCACTTGAAAGGATGTCTTGAGGAAGAGGAGCAGGCTTGTTTTCTGCTGTCCTGGAGACTAGGCCACAGTGGAGCCATGGGTTCAAATGACAGGAAAGGAGATTCAACCTGAACATTACATTATTATTATTTACTAGCCGTCCCTGCCACACGTTGCTGTGGCCCAGTCTGGTGCTCTGGAAAATAAAGCAATGGTTTCTAATCTATGTGATTTCTTTATGCTTGTGGGTAAACAGTATTTCTTGTTGTTTCTTTGTCAGTGTTGATGTGGAGAGTGTCTGGTTTTCCTACTCTGGAATATGCAACATATCATTGTCCTTCTTTAGGGGTCCCTTTCAAATCTATGATATTATATCTGTGTGTGTGTAAATCATATCTATCTATCTATATGGCTGGATGGCTCTTTGTCAGGAGGGCTTTGATTAGATTTTCTTGCCCTGGTGAAGAGAGTTGGACTGGATGGCCTTAAGTATTTTCTGTTGGTCATGGGGGTTCTGTGTGGGAAATTTGCCCCAATTATGTCGTTTGTGGGGTTCAGATTGCTCTTTGATTGTAGGTGAACTATAAATCCCAGTAACTACAACTCCCAAATGTCAAGGACTATTTTCCCCAAACTCCATCTGTGTTCATATTTGGGCATATGGAATATTTGTGCCAAGTTTGGTCCAGATCCATCATTGTTTGAGTCCAGAGTGCTCTCTGGGTGTAGCTGAACTACAACTCCCAAACTCAAGGTCAATGCCCACCAAACCCTTCTAGTCTTTTCTGTTGGTCATGGGAGACCTATGTGTTACCTTTGGTTCAGTTCCATCATTGGTGGAGTTCAGAATGCTCTTTGATTGTAGGTGAACTATAAATCCCAGGAACTACAACTCCCAAATGACAAAATCAACAATTTTTGAGTGAAGGACATACATTGGGTTGTTAGGTGTATGCTGTCCAAATTTGGTGTCAGTTCGCCCACTGGTTTTTTATTTCTGTTAATCCCACAAATGAACATTACATTTTTATTTATATAGATTATTTACAGCATTTATATACTGCCTTTCTCACCCCTGGGGGGACTCAAAGCAGTTGACAGTAAGAAGATCTTTTCAGCAGTGGAACTCACTGCTTTGGAGTCCAGTAGAAGTTCTTTCTTTGGAGGCTTTCAAGCAGAGGCTGGATGGTTATCTGTCGGGTGGGCTTTGACGAGATGACCCCTGGGGTCCCTTCAAACTCTATGATTCTATGAAAGGTTGTGAGCAAGGTGCAGATTTAGCACAGCAGCTATGTTGATTTCTTGCCACAAATCCCAGAGTGCCATGGCTCACACTGGGACAGCATCAGTCTTGATATGGCAGAGTTGATCAGATGCAGGAGGAAGGCTCCAATGCTCTCTCTTCCTTGCTGTTACACCACCACCTCCTTTCATGTGCCAGTCTTTTCTCCCTGATCCCTGCCCCGCAGGCCTTGCAGAGGTTTTAAAAAAACAAGCTTTTCAGAAAACATGGCAGAGAATCAGGGTCAACTGTGTTTGTTTTCATAATTTATTGCTCCTGACTGCATTGCATTTAGCACCAAGTACGTAAGGCTTGTGAGACTGCCCCAGTGAACAACTTCTCCTCTCTCTTTCAGTTAAAGCAGTCATCGAGCACGAGATAAAGAACGGCATCCCAGCCAACCGCATCATCTTGGGGGGCTTTTCACAGGTGAGGGGGGAGCTGGAAGGCAGTGTTTTGCTTGAAAGGGGCTGTCCCTGGCTTTGTAGACTTGTGTATGAACAACAGCATTAGGAGAGTAGGACTTCAGCATTTGTGGCACATGCAAAGGTAGATGCTGCCACCACTGTCTTTGCAGTGAATAGGCAAGGTGATTTTATTGTCTTGTTTGATTTTAATTGCTTGTATTGTTGTATTCTGGGCTCGTCCTCATGTAAGCCGCACCGAGTCCCCTGGGGAGATGGTAGCGGGGTATAAATAAAGATTATTATTATTATTATTATTATTATTATTATTATTATTGTGTTGGATTATGAGCAGCCCTTCTAAGATCAGGGAGGAAGCATCCCAGTTGAAGACCTCACAGCACTATGTCCCTTGTTGGGAGATGGGGCGGGGTACAAATAAAGTTTATTATTATTATTATTATTATTATTATTATTATTATTATTATTATTATGTTTCATAATCTGGTGCATTAAGTGGCTTTTGAATCTGTGGTTTGACTTTTACTTCTGTCAAACATGTTTGTAGCCCTTATGGCTGGAGGAAATACAGCTTTGGACACTGAGCACAGAATTTGAGAGCTAGAGACTAGTTGGTAAATGCAGGACAAGACTTTGGACACAAATTAGTCTCCTCACTCCTTTCTGTTTGGTAGAAGATTTTATACATATGCATGTCATATTCGGCGAGTGGGCCTATTTACAAAAGACCCTCCCCATGAATGCACAGCAGAGTAACTTATCAGCAACTACGTGACCCAGCGCCAGTAGCCCAAGGTGATAAAAAGACCAAGAAACACACAGACCAATGTTATATTTTCCATAGGAGGCTTTTCTTTGTAGTAAAATAATATAATTGCACTATTTGCAATAACAAGATTTCCACAACACAAATAAAGTCCTTTATACTTCCTTCTTTGTTTCCATGCTTGGCTTCTTTCTCATGCAGATAAACAGCTTTGCTCTCACAGAGCCTCCTCTCATAACAAACTTATACTGGAGCTTCACACAGTAGCATTTCACACACAGCAGCCTTTATACTGGAGCTTTACACATGTGGCTTTACACACAAGGCCTTCAACCTGGGGCTTCTTTCAGCAAAGCTTCCCACACCAAACCTCCTCACACTCGGCCTTCTCATAGACTAAGGCCTACCTCACACTGTGAGGCCTTCTCACAAACTGAGACCTTTCTCACACTGAGGTTTACCTCAGACTGATGGCTCCTAAGCTACAGGCACACCTGCTTATATAGAACTGCAGCTTTTGATGAATCGTTGCATCCATTTAACCATTTTAGTGCCTGACTTACATGTTTGTAATTAAAATACCTAGTTAATTTCAAATATTTCTGAAATGTCATTTGTTCCAGTGGTAGAATGCTCGCTATTTTTGCAAGTCAAGCAGTATATTGGTGAGGGTGTCCTGTCCTTGTGTTTGGGAAGGTTGTCCTCTGCCAAGTAGATGCATTCAACACAAGCTATCTCTTTGAAGAACCAGAAAGCACTGTTGTTTTGTACGTGGCAGGGAGAGGAGGGAGGGCAGCTTGGGCTGAAGCGGTGTGTGACTCTCCTTGGATGGAGGGCACCTTGGAGCAGCCCCTGACCTGCTCTCATCTTTTTGCTTTTCCAGGGTGGTGCACTGTCCCTCTACACGGCGCTCACTTGCCAACATCAACTGGCCGGCATCGTGGGCCTCAGCTGCTGGCTCCCCCTGCACAAGACCTTCCCTCAGGTACCATGGCATCCTTTCTTCCTAAATTGCCCTCTCAGTGAGGTGGGGCAAGAGATGTGCTCTTCCAAAATCGGAAAATGACTATCTGATAGAAGGGCTAATTTCCAGGATGTCGTATCTCCCAGAATGCAATGCAGTGCATCACTCTTGCAGTTCTACCTTGATCGGTCACATCTTGGTTCTCATGCCCTATTGCAGCGTTTCTCAACCTGGGGTTCGGGGCCCGGGGGGGGGGGGTCGCAAGGGGGTTTCAGAGGGGTCACCAAAGATCACCACAAAACATATATTTCTGAAGGTCTTAGGGACCCCTTTGGCAAAGAAGGCTGAAGAGCTCTCCACCTGTCCTCTTCCTTTTTGGAAAAAAAAGCCATCCTCCACTGTGATTGGCCAGCCTCTCAGCTAAGGGGAGGGCTGTTTCTGAGACTTCAAGCGGGGAGGGGAGAGCAAGTGTGCTTGGCAGTGTGGTGTCCATGTGCAGGCAAGGGGGAGTATGTGAGGCTGAAGGGAAGCTCACACCAATGAGTCCCTTCAAGGCAGGAAACAATCACCTGCAAAATATCCTGAGAAGCACTTTAATTGCCCATTGGGTTGCTGTCTACTTTTGGTTTAAAACCCTCCTACTAGATACATCCTCTGTTCATGTCCAGCATTTATTTTTAAGGTTTTAACTATTACATCTGGCCCGGCCATAGGTTTTTAAATCATTGTGTGTTATTGTCTATGTGTGAATTATATTAATTGTATTGTTAATTTTGCTTATTGCTTGTTTTTATCGATGTGTTGTTGGGCTTGGCCTCATGTAAGCCGCTCCGAGTCCCTTGGGGAGATGGTGGTGGGGTATAAATAAAGTATTATTATTATTATTATTATTATTATTATTATTATTATTAGGCAGGGGGAAGTTTGGCCCAATTCTATCGTTGGTGGGGTTCAAGGGGCTTTTTGGTTGTAGGTGAACTATAAATCCCAGCAACTACAACTCCCAAATGTCAAGGTCTATTTTTCCTGAACTCCACCAGTGTTCACATTTGGGCATGTTGAGTATTCGTGCCAAGTTTGGTCCAGATCTATCATTGGTTTAGTTTACAGTGCTCTCTGGTTGTAGGTGAACTACAACTCCAAAACTCAAGGTCATTCCCACCAAATCTTTCCAGTATTTTCTGTTGGTCATGAGAGTTCTGTGTGCCAAGTTTGGCCCAATTCTATCACTGGTGGAGTTCAGAATGCTCTCTGATTGTAGGTTAACTTTAAATCCCAGCAACTTCAACTCCCAAACTTCAAAATCAACCCCCCCCCCCCCCCCCCAAAATTCCACCAGTTTTCAGATTTTGAGCATACCGGGTACTTGTGCCAAGTTTGGTCCAGTGAATGAAAATACATCCTGCACATCAGATATTTACATGATGATTCATAACAGTAGCAAAATGACAGTTATGAAGTAGCAACGAAAATAATGTTATGGTTGGGGATCACCACAACACAAGAAACTGTATTTGGGGAGGAGGCATTAGGAAGGTTGAGAAGCATTGCCCTATTGCTACTCTTTATTTCTTCCTTCCTTGCAGGCGGCAAGTAACAGCATGAACAAAGACACTCCCATCCTGCAGTGCCATGGGGAGATGGACCCCATGATCCCAGTACGCTTTGGAGCCCTGACCGCTGAGAAGCTGAAGTGTATGGTGACCCCTAGCAAGATCCAGTTTAGAACCTACCCAGGAGTGATGCACAGCTCCTGCCCTCAGGTCAGTCAGTGGCTATCAAAATCTCTTCAGTTTCACCTGAGTTGGTTTCCATTTTTAGCATTGGGGCACAGGTGCATTTGTGTGTGGACATGGGGGCTCTTTTCCAAATGAACCCCTGAAGTTAATGGTCTGGTGATGAAGGTTTTGGGTCTTGTTTGACCTCTAAAAAGAGGAGAGAATGCTTTCAGGGTTTGTTGTAACCTCAGGCCAATACAACCATCCTCCTTTCAATCTGTGCAGGAAATGTTGGCTGTGAAAGAATTCATGGAGAAAGTCCTGCCCAGGATTTGAATGGAACTCCTCAAGACTGTTGCAGGGAGAGGAGATGGGGGCAGCCACCAACGACCTTTCACCCTTCACCTGGCGACAGCAACAACAACAACAATGGAAAGCCATGGCAGCTCCCTCCACTCAGCCAGTTTCCCTCCTCTGGCCTTCCCCCTTCCTCTGTGCCCTTCCTGTGCCAAGCGAAGGGGCAACACCTCCCTTCTCTGCACAGGACGGTGGTACAGAGCGGCTTTAAGGTACAGCTGAGACCCCAAACATGGCTGCCTCCGTTCAAATGAGTCTTTATGGTCATCTTGATTTCTTTTTTTTCTGCTCTCTCCATTTTTCCCCTTTCTTCCCTTTTCCACTTCAGAAAAAAATGGTTGCTGTGAAATTAATGGGTGATAGCCAAAGGCTTCAAAACACAGGTGTTAGGAGACTGTTACAGTATTGGCAGGGAGAATCTCAGCAGTAGCCGAACTCCCTGATGAGCTTGCCATTTGACCCACCCAAAACCACCCCTGCCCCCAGTGCCCTGCCTCCTTCCTCTGCGGCCCACAATCCACTGGAATTGGCCGAGGGGCAACGGCAAGATCAGAGCCCTGCCTTCAAGTCACTGGTTGGCTTTCTGGAGGCTTTGGAGGCAGGGGCCTTTCTGGGCATCTATTCCACTGAGCTCTGTCCTTTAAACCTTTGCTCTGAAGTCCAATCAGGCTGCCAGGGCCAAGGGAGCGTGTGCTGACAGGGAGGGGGAGCAAAGGGATTGTCCTCCGCTGTCCCCCAGTACACCTTGGGGCTGACTCCTTCCCTGCACTGTTTGGCGCACACACAACTCACAGGTTGTGCTCTTAGTCGGGGCTAGTGCGGTGGAAGCCCTCCCCAACTGCCTCTGCAGGACTCAATGCAACGTTGTGTGTGGTTTGTGTTGTTTTTCTTTTCAAGCAAACCTTTTGTTTCTTCTTCCACCTTCCTCTCTGCTCCCCTTGTCTTCAGCCTGCTGTGTCCATCTTGACCAGTGAGTGAGCGTACAACAATCTATCTTTCAGACATCTGGCCCTCAGAATCTGCCCCAGTGGTTTGTCTGGCTGCAGGCTGCTGTTTTGGACCTCCTCCAGAGCCCCTCCTTGCACTGGTTTCTGATTCATATCGAGCGGCTTTGCTCCCTTTATGCATCCGAGCGCAGCCTGTCTTTCAGCCACCTCTCCATCTGTTCAGTCTGCCGAGCGTAGCGGCTCCTCTTAGCCCTGGTGGCTGGCATTGTTCCAAGTTCTCGCGCCTGCCTCCCCCTTTCAACAGGAGTTGGGCCCCCACCTCATTTCTAGCAATGGGGTTGGCTGTTGAACAGCAAATGTTCTCTTAAACCTCCCCTCCAATATCAGCCTCCGATACAAGAGCTTAATTCCCTTTCTTTTTCTTCCAGCAAATAGCTATTGTTGCTTCCCATATTCTGGCATCTCCCTCCTTGTGTGGACTTGGTTGACTTGCTTCCTACCCTCTTGAGGTTGGCAGTAGCAAGGTGAACGATCCAGTCCCCTCCCAGAATTCCTGGTTTCCTCTTATGGCAGGACTGGGTGACTGGCTCTCCAGATGTTGTTAGACTGCAGCTCCTATCAATCTTGCATCATTGGCTGTGCTGTCTGGGGTTGATGGGAGTGGCAGTCCAGTGGCACCTGGAAGGCTGTGGCTTTGTACACCTGGCTTACAGGATGCAGCTAATGCCCAGCAAACAGAATAACACCTGATCCTGATGGAAGCAGGAAGGCCCCTTCCTTCATCCAGGACACATTGCCGCCATTGTGGAGCCCCATCGGGCTGTGTGGCTCTCCTCTTTGTGCTTGTGAGGAAAAACTACCCAGCTTGCCTCTTGTGCAAGTCCTGCTTCTGCCTTCGCTGCTGCTTCCTGCAATGCCCGCTCCTCCTGGCTGAAGCTGAACTTGCAGGGAGAGTTGACCGTGACCAGGCATGGCTCCTTTGCGAAGCCTCGCCCCTTTGTCCGCTTCTCTTGTTAGTAGCTGAGGAGTCAGTGGTGTCCCTCTGATGCTTGCAGGAACTTTGCAGATCCCAGTGAGGCCAGATATCTAGTTTCAGGCCAGAGCTGCTCACATTCAAACAAACAAAGGGAGAAGCAATGGGGAAAGGGAGCAGATTATTAGAGTCTCTTTGTCATCAGAGGAAAGCAGTAATCATTCCATTAACTGATAATTCATTCTAAAGGAGTGGCTTTGACAGTGAAGATGTCTCTCTTGCTTGGAGGATATCAGTCCTTCATTTGTACTTCTGCGCTTGGACATCCCAGCAGGTGGGAGAACTCAGGCCTGGCCTCACTCAAGCAAGGAAGTAGTAAAATCCTGGGTCATATTAGTTGCACCACTTCATAACTTCACTGTGTGCATGTGTGGTTTATGAGTATTGCTCTGTATTTAACAACAAACCAAAATCTTTGCAAGTAGTACCACCCAGCCCCCAAGGAGTTTCGAGACCACTCTCCTCCATTTCCCACTAGCTTCATAATTGCAAGTGAAGCGGGACACATTTCTGTTGGACCTTTTGGGCATGTAGTCAGAAGCAGCACCCTTCTGCCGCATCTATGGGCCAGATCTCCGCTTCCTTACGCATTGAAGTAGGATAGGTGAGTAAGCAGGCACAAAGGACTGGCCTCCAGGAAACGTCTGGCTGGCTCTTGCGCCTCTCCTCTTCTTCAAGGTCTGTGGCTTAGATCATGAACTGGATTGTTCCACACAGCCGTGGCACACAGAAGAGTTCTCTAGCCACTGCTGCCCTTGCTCCCGCTTCAATCCCGGCTGGACCTTTTCCAAAGCAGTCCTCCAAATGGCTGGCACATCATCACAGGTCTCTCTGGGGGGAAATATGTCAAGACCGGAAGCCCAAGGAAGAAGACGGCTTCTTCGTTTCTGTACATCCCCCCCCCCCCCCGAGTCCCCTCTCCTTTTGTCTTCCTCATATGTCCTTTTTATTTTTTTTTTGTGTTCCACTGATGTATTAAAACAAACACAACCATCATGGTGCCACTTGGTTGTTTTGTTTGCTGTGGTCAATGCAGGCTGGCCTCTCCTGCAGTTAGGTGTGTGCTCTCATGCATAAAGCAAGCAGAGGTGAATGGAAGCTTGTGTGAAAAGCAAAGATTTCTCCCTTAAATGCTGGCTATTTGAGGAAAGAGTGTCCCTTCCATTGCCACTTCTGCATTCAGAAGTACATGCTGGGATGTGGAGAGGGAGATTCCCAGCCCAGGAATGTGAATAAATAGAAATGTAATCAGTTGGATCCAGGTTTTTGTTTTCTGTGATAGGAGGTTCATCTCAAGGAGGAGGTCTCTGATCAGTCCTCCAGTTATTCTCCCTTTCCTCAAAAACAGTGGTTCCCAACTTGTGGTCTGCGGACCACCAGTGGTCCGCAAGAACTAAAATATGGTCTGTGGCCTCGCTTACTACACCATTGCAACAAGAGCGACTAGTCTTGTGAAACCCTGTTATCGTGCCGAGGCTTATTAAATATGGTCTTCTGTGGGTGCGCAGATGGTGACTACTGGATGGCATATGTTCTGTGTCAGAAACTAGAGCTGATATGGTATATCCAATGCAATTTTCTGAATTGGCACCCCAAACAACCAAACTGAATCCAAAATTCACCAAAACTGATTTGTAACCCTTTTTGTACTAATGTTGGAGAGCATTCCGTGGTCAAAGTGGTCCCTGGTCAAAAAAAGGTTGGGAACCACTGCTCAAAACCAACATGACTCCATTTACAATTCTCCCTTGATTCTCCATGGAACGTTCTCAGGGAGAACGAGTGGGCATGAAGAAACAGAAAAGACCATGTTCACCATCCCAGATGTCCATGTCTTTGTCCAGATTCGGCCCATTCACCTCTCTTCTACAGAACAGCCTGCAACTGCAAGGTGAGCTTTCCTTGTCTTTGGGAAGGAAGGAATTGGAATACGAGTTGCATTTTCTCTTCTCTTTTGAGATCAAAACATTCTAATCCTCATTCTTGCAAAAAGGAAACTTTCCATAGTTTATATAAGCAAGAAAACATTTAGAAACCCAAGGAGAAAACAGAGTCTTACTTGCGTTTGAAGTGGATTTGAGTTGAAACCGTTTATGAGCTTGGGCATAATGTCAAACTCTTCAGGTAGAAAAAAAAAATCCCCAGGAAGAGGGATTTTGTTGTTTTGTTTTTGGTCCATTTGCTTTAGTACTGGTTTCAATGTTTAGCTTCATTTCCAGGGATTGACCTGGGACTTTGCTTCCATAACGGTTTCTCCAGAGGTGCCACCATGTCTGTCCAGCCATAATAATATATCTCTTGTAATAGCTTTCATTGTGCTCACTATTGGTCCAAAACATGAAGGAATTGAGACCTCAGCTAAAGTCTGGTTGAGTAATTGAAAGCAAAAAGCAGAATGCTCATGGTGAACAAAAGATTTTCTCAAGAAACTGCTTTTTGGGGGCAATGGTGTACCAATCGAATGCATTAGCCAAGACTGTGGGGCAGGAAGCTGTAACCCTCTTGCCCAAAAAGTCCCACTAAAGTCAATGAGCTCTATTTTTCTTACCATGTTACTCCTGGTGCTGTAATAAAAGCTGGGAGTAACCTTTGTGAAAATGCAGCGCCATCCAACCAATTTATACTATTAGGATTTGAATTGCCCTCACGTCTTCTAGGAGATGTCTGAGTAAAGAGTATCATGGCAGATCTTACAATGTAAACACATTGGTTCAACTGAGATTTTCAGTACAGCCTGAAAGATGGCTCTCAGGTGAAGTGGGAGAACTTGAAATCCTTCAGAGGCCTTGGAATTTCCAACTCCCCAAAGCCCCGGCCTTTATGGCCAACAATGAGGGATTATGGGTGTGGCAGTACAAAATAATCTCGGAGGTAGGAGCTCCTGGTGTCACAATGAGTTAAACGGTTCGAATCTGGGGAGAGTGCAGGTGAGCTCCCTCTGTCAGCTCCAGCTCCCCATGTGGGGACATGGATGTCCTTGCAGACTGCCAATTCTCTGACACAAGAAGCAATTTGCAGGTTCACAAGTCATTCCTGACACACACACACACACAAATCTCAGAGGTCAAGATTCCCAACTGTTGGCTTTAAAACAATTATTGACCTTTCTTTAACTTGGAGACAAAAAACCAGGAGCCACTTAGAAAGGAAATGATTTAATAAAATGTTTCATAATTGTAGGAGGGGACCGAAATGCTTTTGACCTCGAGGTTTACTCGAACCAGGTGCTGAATTTGTTTTTTGGGGGAATATGGAAGATCCATTACCATACCCACCCTCCTTGTTTGCTTGCAGTTCCCCAAGGGTCCTTCCAATTCATTTGAAAACCTGCCCATTCCAGAAAGAGCAGATTAATTGTCCAAGATGGTTTGGTCCTAGTTTTAATAACGGAAATAATAATGGCTATAAGTAGACTTATATGGTTGGGATTGGACTTAAATAGATTTGCAACATTTATATTTACCTAGAGACAGCAAAGTCCATTGTACAATGGTAGCTAGTCAAGTAACACCTGTGATCCAGGCACTGGGTGGGAAGTTGTGGGACGCATCAGAAATTCCGATGCAGATTGGGAAACCCCTGCCAGTGCCTGGATGTACATCTGGCACTTGGTGGAAGTTTTAAGCAGAGGCTGGAGGGCCATCTTTTGGGAGTACTTTGATTATGTGTTCTTGCCAGGCAGGAAAAGGCCCTTGGGATCTCTTCCAGCTCAAGTTCTATGATTTTTGCAATTCATTAGCAGGGTTTTATTGCATTTCTGCTATCTACCTACAGGTTCATAAAGTTACGAAACATAGGCCACTGTGTAGAATTTCGGCCCCGTTACTAGCTAAAAGGCAAAGTTAAGGTTCCTTTTTTCGTTTACCCCAAGTCTATTTGGGGGCCTTTCCACACAGCCATATAACCCAGACTATCGAGGCAGAAAATCCCACAATATCTGCTTTGAACTGGGTTATCAGAGTCCATACTGCCATATATTCCAGTTCAAAGCAGGAAATGTGGGATATGATTTAGTTTCGTGGAAGAGGCCTAAGCTTTTGCCCCTGTAGGATACTAGCAGGACTTTCAGCTGCTTTCTAGAATGGGCAACATGAGGAGTTGGATGTACTCCTCTCCCACTGTCATTTTACTTATTAATAATTTAGAAACAGGAAACTGAAAGGGGAATTGGGTTGTTGTGAGTTTTCCGGGCTGTATGGCCATGTTCCAGAAGCATTCTCTTCTGAGGTTTCGCCTGCATCTATGGCAGGCATCCTCGGAGGTTGCGAGGTCTGTTCGAAACTAGGAAAATGGGGTTTATATATCTGTGGAATTGTTGAACAGAAAGGAAGAAACCATTAAAATGAACAAAATCTGGCTACCAGTATTATAAAACTCCAAAATCATAACAGTAATTAACGAACAATACTCAAAAACAGGGGAATTCCAGACCAGAAGCAGTCAGGGCCAGCTAATCATTTCCCAACAAAGGATTCCCCCAGGCAGTAAGAAACCAGACCTTGAAGCTGCTGAGCCATTAAATACTAATCTAGATGGCCAATTGAAACATTCACACTTTCCTCAAGCAGACAAGAGTTCTTTCTTCCACCCTGGACATTCTACAGATATAAAAACCCAATTTTCCTAGTTTCCAACGGACGTCACAACCTCTGAGGATGCCTGCCATAGATGCAGGCGAAACAGGAGAGAATGCTTCTGGAACATGGCCATACAGCCCAGAAAATTCACAACAACCCAGTGATTCCGGCCATGAAAGCCTTCGACAATACATTGAAAGGGGAATGATAAAAGGGTCAAAGCCCTGGCTGCAGCCATCTAGCCAAACTAACTGTCAGCATCTCCCAGTCCCTATTTTAGTAACTGAGCTCCCAACTAAGCTATTTCCATCTTAGAGCTACAAAAGACAAAGAACTAGCTGTGGAAGTTGGGTTCCAAACAGCAACCATCATCAAACCTTGGTCCACAAAGGATGCTGCTGTCATTTTTCATTTCTACCTTGGTCCTTGTCCTGTATGAACCCAGCTGTCAGGAAAATGAGGGGAATGGATAAAACAGGAGAGCCACTGGTCCCAACTGGCAGCCGCATGTCAATCATACAAAAAGGAGTGAGGAACAGAGAGACAAAAGCAGGAGTAATGGCCTTCCCTGAGTGAGAAGCTACCCAGTCCTTGGCCTGGCACTGGCGCAGCAAGGGCTGTGCGAACGGAGGAATGGACGCTGTATTCCCAGGACTAGTTCTTGCTGAAGCCCGAGGGGTTCTGTGACTGCCATGTCCACAAATCCTCACCTGAAAAGAGAAGAAAAGTAAGCAATGGGTACATTACTAGGAGGGGTAGTGAGTCCGTGGGGTCTTCCTTATGTTTCCAAAAGGGATTGCACAATTGGGAATGCTTTCCTCAGCATTCCTCAACCTGGGAATCACAAGGGAAGTCTCAGAGGATTCGCCAAAGACCATCGGAAAGCACAGTATTTTCTGTTAGTCATGGGGATTCTGTGTGGGAAGTTTGGCCCAATTCTCTCGTTGGTAGGGTTCAGAATGCTCTTTGATTGTAGGTGAACGACAAATCCCAGGAACTACAAAGCCCAAATGTCAAGGTCCATTTTCCCCAAACTCCACCAGTCTTCACATTTGGGCATATTGAGCATTTGTGCCAATTTTGGTCCATATCCATCATTGTTTGAGTCCATAGTACTCTTTGGATGCAGGTGAACTACAACTTCAAAACTCAAGGTCAATGCCCACCAAACACTTCCAGTATTTTCTCTTGGTCATGGGAATTCTATGTGCCAAGTGTGGTTCAATTCCATCATTGGTGGGGTTCAGAATGTTCTTTGATTGTAGGTTAAATATAAATCCCAGCAACTACAACTCCTAAGTGACAAAATCAAACCCTCCCCTAATCCCACCAGTATTCCAATTTGGGCGTATTGGATATTTGTGCCAATTTGGTCCAGTGCATATCAGATATTTCCATTATGATTCATAACAGTAGCAAAATTACAGTTATGAAGTAGCAACAAAATAATGTTATGGTTGGGGGTCACCACAACATGAGGAGCTGTATTAAGGAAGGTTGGGAAACACTGATCTAGCTGGAGGTCCTACATTGAGCAGGGAGGACTCCATCGCCTATGGGGCCCCTCCCTTCCAACTCTATGAGAACAATGCAGCCTTCATTTATGTCTTTTCTCCAACTAGTTTCATTAGGCAACCCAATAGACAAGTATGGAAGGGAAGATGGAAAGCTTATTTCCTAACTCGAAAAGGAGGGTGGATTGGGCCAGGGACCGTGTGGCTCTACTTACACATTTTGTCCAGGCCAAAGACTGCTTTCCAGCCCAGCTCCTCTTCTGCCAGGGCTGGGTTTGCAAAGCACGAGGCAATGTCCCCTTCCCGCCGTGCGACGATCTTGAACTTTATCTAAAACAGAGGGGAAAATGCCCAAACCGTTCAGCTATTGGCAATCTGACTGGATGTAGAGAACCTCATAAGATATAGTCAAGTGCCACAGGATGGGGTATATGAAGTGACTACAGTCTGTGAGAACCATGGAGGCACTTGCATGCATTAAACCAAGTGTCGGTAAAGCTTTTCGCCTGACATTAAGTCCAGTCGTGTCCAACTCTGGGGGTTGGTGCTCATCTCCATTTCTAAGCTGAAGAGCCGGCGTTGTCCGTAAACATCTCCAAGGTCATGTGGCCAGAATGACTGAATGGAGCGCTGTTACCTTCCCGCCGGAGTGGTACCTATTGATCAACTCACATTTGCATATTTTCAAACTGTTAGGCTGGCAGAAGCTCAGGCTAACAGCGGAAGCTCAGGCCACTCCTCAGATTCAAACCTGCGACCTTTCGGTCAACAAGTTCAGCAGCTCAGCGGTTTAACCTACTGTGCTATCGGGGACTCAAAACCAAGTGTCGCTGGCTGCAATAAAGATTGACAGGCTGGCCAGCGCAGGCTGAAGGGGACAAAGGGTACACACATAGGGCAGTGGGATACTACCCCTGAATAGTAATTATTTGTTTGCTGCCACCAATTGATTATTAAGGTTTCTTTTGCTGCCACCATTTATTGATACATAGGCTTCCTCCTTTTCTAGAATGTTCAAGAAGACACACAAACTCTTCAGTTGAAATAAAACAAGAGTATGTTGTTTATTTTGTTCTTGAACAGTAAAGATGCGTAGTGGTTCCAATAGTCTATCAGGCTTTACTTATACAGAGAATGGTTTTATAACTTTAGTTTCTTAAAAATAATGTTCCACACACAGGAATACAAACAGGTTATTTTGAACCTTTTGAATCCTCTTTCCACACCAGCACTCTTAACACTATAGAGGCTCACTATATTTCTTATCCTTCTCCCTGAAGGCATTAATTACTCTTCTCAAAGAGGCATCTTACTAATAAAAGTTCCCAAAACTTCTTTCCTTCCTTTCCATTCAAATCTCCTAAACTAACCCTTCAAACTCCAAACTGAACAAACTTCTGGTTGCATTAACTCTTTCCTTCCCTCTGACTCTGGACATCAATGGTTGCTAAGCATCTCCTCCAATTTCATCAGCCAATCAGACTGCACTTTCAGCTAGGAAGCTCTCCTTAGCTTTTTAAAGCCAGGCCTGTAACTGCCTGTACACCAACCTTGTAAGGCAGGCTAATCCGTTACACTGGGGATGTTGGGATTTGCAGTTCAAGAAACCCATCTTTGGCATTTAGATGACTTAAACAGAGATGACCATGGCTTCATCTCCCCTTTCTCAAGACACCAGGATTAAAAATGGAGAGGGCTAATATACCTTTGATAGGTTGCATAGAGGATGGAGTTTCATCATGGGTTGCTTGTTACCAGGTTACATCACAAGTTAGTCTGCTGAACCAAAGTATAGGAGCCTTCCCCAATTTTCAATCTTAAAAAGAATTCATACCCTTCCCACATACCCCCATGGGCTTGTTACTATACCTCCTTTCCTGATGCCTTTTCCATGGCTTTCACCATCTGCAGGACCGAGTAGCCAGTACCTGTTCCCAGGTTGTAGATCTGCAAGAAGGCACATCTTTGTCATTAATCCAGGTTGGCATTTCACTTGGGACTTGTGTCTTCATAAATAGCCTTATGCATGCACAGAATTGAACTGAGTAATTCAGCAAGTCCATATTCATGGAGGAAGCAGCTACGATGCAATAGTTGTCTGTGCAGAAAAGATCCCAAAACAAGGGTTGCATGAAGAAAATCAATGCTCCGAATCAAAGCCGGGCTTCCTACCTTGCAGCCACAATTCTCCTTGAGCTTCTTCAATGCTGCAATGTGTCCCTTGGCAAGATCCACCACATGGATGTAATCCCGAACGCCTGCCAGAAACAAGGAAGGGAGTTAGCCAACATCACATTCATACTGTCTGAGCCATCCTTCACCCAAGTTTAACTAGCAGTGACTTGGTTTTCAAACTAATCCCAGGCAACCCACCTGTCCCATCTACTGTACTGTAGTCGTTTCCAAATACATTCAGGTACTCTCTGCGTCCTACAGCCACCTGGAGAGAAAATTAAAGATGGGGGGAGGGTGGCGTTAACAGAAATATCTCATCACAATAGACTGGATGCTCTCAAAGGTAGACCGGCCTGGTACCTGGGCAACATAAGGCATCAGGTTGTTTGGGATCCCTTGGGGGTCCTCTCCAATTTTTCCTGATTTGTGAGCTCCGATGGGGTTGAAGTACCGCAAGAGAACAGCATTCCAATCCTGCGAGAATGAGCACAGAGAGCAACATGCTTGTGTTCTATATGATTATATTATAAACACAGGAGCCCGAGGTGGTGCAATGGGTTAAACTTGTGCTGGCAGGACTGGTCGACTGACAGGTAGGTGGTTTGAATCCGGGGAGCAAGGTAAGCTCCTGTCTGTCGAGCTCCAGCTTCTCATGTGGGGACATGAGAGAAGCCACCCACAGGATGGTAAAACATCAATCATCCGGGTGTCCCCTGGGCAACATCCTTGCAGACGGCCAATTCTCTCACACCAAAAATAACTTGCAGTTTCTCAAGTTGCTTCTGACACAATATACACAGAGAGAGAGAGAGAGAGAATTATATAAAGCCGCTCTAAATACTCTAGAGCAGGTATGGGCAAACCCAGACCCGGGGCTGGATGTGGCCACTTGGGCTATTTTCTCAGGCCCTCCTCTCACCATCCTATCCTTCCTTCCTTCCTCCTTCTCTCTCTCCATTCCTTACCTCCCTCTTTCTCATTCCCTCCTCCTCTTCCACCCTTGCTTCCCTCTTATCAATCCTTCCCTATCTTTCTCCTTCCTTCCCTCCTTCCTTCCCTTTTGTCTTTGCTTCCTTCTCTCTTTCTTTCTCCTTCCCTCCCTCCCTCCATTCTCTTCCACCCTTCCTTCACTTTTTCCTTCCCCCTTTACTCCTGGGAGATGTTTAGCTGGGAAAAGAAAAAGGTAGAGAGGGAACATGAGAACCATGTTTCAAGATTTTAAAGGGTGTCCCATTGAGGAGGGGGGGGCACTGACTTTCTGCTGCTCTAGAGACCAGGGCAATGGGTTCAAATGGCAGGGGAAAAGATTTGACTAAAAAGGTTAGGAAGAACTTCCTGAGTGTAAAAGCTGTTGGAGAGTGGCATAGGCTGCCTCAGAGTGTGGTGGAGTCTCCTTCTCTGGGGGCTTTTCTCAGAGGCTGTCTTATCGGGAGTGCTTTAATTGTGCCTTCTTGCATGGAAGAGGGTTGGACTGGATGATGCCTGGAGGTCTCATCCAGCTCTAGGATTCTAGGATTATATATCAGGAGTAGGCAACACAGGGTCTAATGGATGCACTTTTTCTCTCCCATCCACCATTTTGTTTTGGGATCCAAACGTTTCCCGTCTTTCCTTCACTTTCTGCCTCCAAAAGGAAGGGGAGGAAAGGGCAGGGAGGGGATTTGGGGAGAACCCCTTCCTGGCCTGCCCACCCTGCTCTGGCCCGCCATGCAGCCCCCAAATTAGAAAGTTTGCCCATGCCTGACCTAGAGGCACCAGGTCTACATCTGATCTTGGACTGGTGAGTACTTGGATGACACAACAAATAAAATGTGTTATATGTTGTGTTTCAAAGGAAGGAAGTGGAGAAACCATATCTCAGTCTTCCTTGACTAAGGGCCCTTCCACACAGCCTTATAACCCAGAATATCAAGGTAGAAAATCCCATATTGTGTGCTTTGAACTGGGTTATCTGAGTCCACACTCAGATAATGTGGGATTTTTTGCATTGATATTCTGAGATATAAGGCTGTATGGAATGGCCCTAAGAAAAACCTTATTACATTAATAGGGTCAAAATAAGCCAACAGATGTTTGGAAGCTCTCCCTCTCCACATTATCAATGGGTTATCTCAATCACGCAGGTCCCAGCTCCAAATTTGTCAGACTTGACTGGACTCTTGGAAGTCTCTCATTCATAGGGTTAAGAAAGCTAGCTTAACAGCACATAACAACAACTACAAATAAATACAATCGGAGCAGGGTCTCCGAGGAGGAGGCCATTGCAGGAATACTGCTTTCTTACAGGCTCTGCCTTGCACAAGTCTCGTATCATCTCTTCAATGAAATATTTGGATTTGCCGTAAGGGTTGGTACAGCCTCCAACTGGGTGCTTTTCGTCAAGGGGGAGGTAGGCCGGGTCTCCATAGACAGTGGCTGAACTGCTGAACACCAAGTTCTTGACTCCGTGCACTTTCATGGTCTGAGGAAGGCAGGGAAAAGAAGGAGTAGCAAAGGTTCAGGCTTCACTCTCCAGCACTCCTTCTCCCCGATGTGAGTCTCATCCAGGCCGTCCAAACCCGTGCCTTGGTTGCAAGCCACTCACCTCCAGCAGCCGGATGGTCCCTGTCAGATTCACCTTGTAGTACTCCAGCGGCATTTGGACCGACTCTCCCACAGCTTTGAGACCCGCAAAGTGTATCACTGCCGAGAAGCGATGCTGCAGGAAACAGGCGTTAAAAGGCGTTGTTGTCATCCTTGTCATGGTAATGCAAAGCAAGAAAGTGCATTTTCCATACCCATCCCTTCTATGGTGTTCTTCTCCCCAAGAGAGAAGTCACCATCCTACTAGGGACTTTTACAGGGGTTAAACTGCATTCTGGGCACATAGCAATTTCCCTGGGCAATGCACAAGGTTTGCACCCAGATCACAATGACATGAGCAGATGGGACCATTGTGGATACAGAACTGCATTAACAAACACAGAAAAGTGTGTGAATGGACATTGTGTTTGGGCACCACAATTGGTCAATGGGTTGTCAGCTAACAGTCCATACACATTGTGCTTTCTTGGTACCAGCACAGGTGTTGCGTGGTGGAGGATCTCAGCTGAGAGTTGGTTTGAAGGTAAACAATGAACTACGGTTGTGTCCAGCTACTTGGTGGTCAAAGTGAAGCTCCACTTGCAGAAGAACTTCTTGCACAACACCACTATAACGTTCAGAGAGCAGTGTGTATGTGGCCATGGTATTAAGGCAACCACTGGAGGCCAATGTGCATTTACTCTGCTTTGCCAGTACAGGCAGTCCCCAAGTTACGATCAAGGTAGGTTCTATAGGTTTGTTCTTAAGTTGAATTTGTATGTAAGTTGAAACAGATACATTTTGAAGTGTAACTCTAGCCCCATCTATATGTGTGTGTGTGTGTGTAATCTTTGGATAGCATAAGTAAAGGTAAAGGTTTTCCACTGACGTTAAGTCCAGTCGTGTCCAACTCAGGGGGTTGGTGCTCATTTCCATTTCTAAGCCAAAGCATTGTCTGTAGACACCTCCAAGGTCATGTGGCTAGCATGACTGCACGGAGTGCCGTTACCTTCCCGCCAGAGCGGTACCTATTGATCTACTCACATTTGCATGTTTTTAAACTGCTAGGTTGACAGAACCTGGGGCGAACAGTGGGAGCTCACCCCGCTCCCTGGATTCGAATTGCCGACCTTTTGGTCAGCAAGTTCAGCAGCTCAGCAGTTTAACCCACTGCACCACCGGGGGCTCCCTTGGATAGTATAGGGAAGGGTTAACGCCCTTTGGGATTTGTTTTGCTTTCTGTGCCCCTGTTCAGAAGATTTCTTCCACTGTTTGTCCCTGTAAGAATAAGATTTTGAAAAAATTGGCTTGTGGAAACAAGGATTGGAGAGAAAGCTTCAGTGGAAACATCTTTTCCCCATTATTTATTTATTTATTTACAGTATTTATATACCGCTTTTCTCACCCCTGGGGGGACTCAAAGCTCTACTCTTCCAGGAGTAGATTTCCCTTCCAAGGGGTAGATTTCTCTCATTTTTTGTTGTCTCAGCCCCGTTCTTAACTAGGAGTCATTTGTGAGTCGGATGTTTGTAACTCGTTCTTAACTAGGAGTCGTTTGTGAGTCGGATGTTTGCACCAGGACTCTGGCGCAGCTGGCTGGGAATCAGCTGCAATAAGATCACTACTGACCAAAAGGCCATGAGTTATAAGCCAACCTGGGTCGGAGTGAGCTTTTGACTAATTTGTGGAGTTTGCTGTCGACCTTTGCAGCCTGAAAGACAGTCGTACCTGTCAAGTAGGAAATTTAGGTACCGCTTATGAGGGGAGGCTAATTTACGATGCCATAAAAATCTCCAGCAAGCATGCAAATAATGAGGAAGTACTTCATCAGTGTCACAAATGGACGGTGAAGCAACAGCTCCCCTGGTGGCCAGAATATCCTCATCAAAAGCTGGGATATTAAATAGCCTCTTTGTGTCTGTCTATTTATGTTGTGTGTCTATGGCATTGAATGTTTGCATTCTATATGTACATTGCAATATGCCCTGAGTCCTCTGGGGGGTGAGAAGGGCGGAATATAAATACTGTAAATAAATAAATAAGTAACTTGGGGACTGCCTGTATAGAGGAAGCATGCTGTAACCCTACCGATGGATATTTATGCTATCCTGATGCAAGATCCTGGCCCTTACCTTCTTGAAGAGGTTCTGTAGGCCCGTCTCATCAAGAATGTCCAGCTCATGGAATGGGATCTTTTTCCCGACGATTTCTTCCACCCGCCGAATGCTCTCAGGAACCATATTGCTTCCTGGGGAAAGAGCGTACTCGTGATGCTGTGCTGAGGGGTCCTCGTTCCCAATAGTTTTGTATACATGGGCCCTTGGGCTTTGGTTCCAGGATCCTTCTGGAAACCCAAACCAGTGGATGCTCGAGTTCTTAATTACTTATAGTGAAAATGCCTTATACAAGATGTAAAGTCAATAGGGACAGAATGGATGGTAAATATATCATAGAATCAAAGAGTTGGGCCATCCAGTCCAACCCCCTGCCAAGAAGTAGGAATATTGCATTCAAATCACCCCTGACAGATGACCATCCAGCCTCTGTTTAAAAGCTTCCAAAGAAGGAGCCTCCACCACACTCCGGGGCAGAGAGTTCCACTGCTGAACGGCTCTCACAGTCAGGAAGTTCTTCCTCATGTTCAGATGGAATCTCCTCTCTTGTAGTTTGAAGCCATTGTTCCGCGTCCTAGACTCCAAGGAAGCAGAAAACAAGCTTGCTCCCTCCTCCCTGTGGCTTCCTCTCACATATTTATACATGGCTATCATATCTCCTCTCAGCCTTCTCTTCTTCAGGCTAAACATGCCCAGTTCCCTAAGCCGCTCCTCATAGGGCTTGTTCTCCAGACCCTTGATCATTTTAGTCGCCCTCCTCTGGACACATTCCAGCTTGTCAATATCTCTTTTGAATTGTGGTGCCCAGAATTGGACACAATATTCCAGGTGTGGTCTAACCAAAGCGGAATAGAGGGGTAGCATTACTTCCCTAGATCTAGACACTATGCTCCTATGATGCAGGCCAAAATCCCATTGGCTTTTTTTGCCGCCACATCACATTGTTGGCTCATGTTTAACTTGTTGTCCACAAGGACTCCAAGATCTTTTTCACACGTACTGCTCTCGAGCCAGGCATTGTCCCCCATTCTGTATCTTTGCATTTCGTTTTTCCTGCCAAAGTGGAGTATCTTGCATTTGTCACTGTTGAACTTCATTGTGTTAGTTTTGGCCATTCATCTCTCTAATCTGTCAAGATCATTTTGAATCCTGCTCCTGTCCTCTGGACTATTGGCTATCCTCCCAATTTGGTGTCGTCTGCAAACTTGATGATCCTGCCTTCTAGCCCTTCATCTAAGTCATTAATAAAGATGTTGAACAGGACCGGGCCCAGGACAGGAAAACCCTGCGGCACTCTACTTGTCACTTCTTTCCAGGATGAAGAGGAAGCATTGGTGAGCACCCTCTGGTTCGTCCACTTAACCAATTACAGATCCACCTCACCGTAGTTTTGCCTAGCCCACATTGGACTAGTTTCCTTGCCGGAAGGTCATGGGGGACCTTGTCGAAGGCCTTACTGAAATCCAGGTACGCTACATCCACGGCATTCCCTGCATATATCATCTTAGGATGCATCTACACCAGGCATGGACATACTTTGACCTTCCTCCAAATGTGCTTAAGCAGCTGAGGAGAGAAAGGAAAGGGCCTGACGCTGTTGGGAATGGTGGGAGTTGAAGTCCAAAACATCTGGAGGGGCCAAATTTGCCCATGCCTGTGCTGGATGGACTTACCTCGAATGGCATTGTGGAAGTTGTCGATGACCACGGGGGCAAAGCCAGCCTCAACCAGCTCCAGCACACAGTGGCTGCCTATGTAGCCAGCTCCACCAGTCACCAGGATTTCTTCGGCCATGATCCCCTGAAAGAGAGGAGAGAAACCGCATGAAAAAAGAGGACTGGTTCGAAGCAAACTTTCTGAGAAGCAGGGTTGCCAGGTGTCAAAGGTGAAAATAAGGGACATAATAACAGTAACTCAAAGTTCCAGTCGCCTAGATGAAAACAGAGTAATAGGATATTAAACCTGTATATAGCTTTGGGGTCACATACATTTTGATAAACAATGAAAACAATACAGACTAGACAAGATTTATAATAATTAAGAATTGTACTACACAGAGAAGCCATTAAAAGCCACAAAAATGTGGACAATTTCAACAGAAAGGAAGAAATCATGAACAAAATCTGGCTATAAGCTTCTCGGGCTATATGGCCATGTTCCAGAAGCATTTTCTCCTGACCTTTCTCCTGCATCTATGGCAGGCATCCTCAGAGGTTGTGAGGTCTGCTGGAAACTAGGAAAATGGGGTTTATATATCTGTGGAATGTCCAAGGTGGGAGAAAGAACTCTTGTCTGTTGGAGATAGGTATGAATGTTTCAATTGACCGCCTTGATTAGCATTTAATGGCCTAGAAGTTTTCAAGGTGTGGCTTCTTACTGCCTGGGAGAATCCTTTGCTGAGAGGTGATTAGCTGTCCCTGATTGTTTCTTTCCTGGAGCCTGAAAAACTTACAGCAACCCAGTAATATAATACCATATAATACATAATAATATAAAGTATAATAAAAGTAGTAATAATATACAATATAATATTACAATGATAATATTATAATACGTATAGTTTGGTGAGGTAGTAGTCTTTGGCAGAGAAGGCAAATAATAATAATAACAATAATGCCCCATATCTAGCAAGAGCAATCCTCCAATATACAGACATATATAGTATACTAGCCATCCCCTGCCACGCATTGCTGTGGCCCAGTCTGGTGATCTGGAAAATAAGGTAATGGTTTCTAATATATGTAATTCCTTTCTGCTTGTGGGTAAACAGTATTCCTTGTTGTTTCTAAGTCAGTGTTGATGTGGAGCTTGTCTAGTTTGTCCACTCTGGAACATGCAACATATCATTGTCCTTCTTTAGGGGTCCCTTTCAAATCTATGATACTATATCTCTCTGTGTGTGAATCATATCTATCTATCTATCTATCTATCTATCTATCTATCTATCTATCTATGGCTGGATGGTTCTTTGTCAGGAGGACTTTGATTATGTTTTCTTGCCCTGATGAAGGGAGTTGGACTGGATGGCCTTAAGTATTTTCTGTTGGTCATGGGGGTTCTGTGTGGGAAATTTGCCCCAATTCTGTCATTTGTGGGGTTCAGATTGCTCTATGATTGTAGGTGAAATATAAATCCCAGTAACTACAAGTCCCAAATGTCAAGGTCTATTTCCCCCAAACTCCATCAGTGTTCATATTTCGGCATATTGAGTATCTGTGCCAAGTTTGGTCCAGATCCATCATTGTTTGAGTCCACAGTGCTCTCTGGATGTAGGTGAACTACAACTCCCAAACTCAAGGTCAATGCCCACCAAACCTTTCCAGTATTTTCTGTTGGTCAGGGGAGGACTGTGTGACAAGTTTGGTTCAATTCCATCGTTGATAGAGTTCAGAATGCTCTTTGACTGTAGGTGAACTATAAATCCCAGCAACTACAACTCCCAAATGACAAAATCATAATTTTTGAGTGATGGTCATTCCTTGTGTTGTGAGACGTTTTGTTGCCAAATTTGGTGTGATTTCGTTCATTGGTTCTTTTGTTTTTAAGGTAGTCATTATGCACAGAGCATTTATATATATATTATATAGATAATCCCATAGACCAGTGGTTCTCAACCTGGGGTCTCCAGATGTTTTTGGCCTTCAACTCCCCGAACTCCTAGCAGCTGGTAAACTGGCTGGGATTTCTGGGAGTTGTAGGCCAAAAACATCTGGGGACCCCAGGTTGAGAACCACTGCCATAGACACAAAGCGGAGGGACAGGCTTAAGCCCCATATCAAGGGTCTGGAGAACAAGCCCTATGAGGAGTGGCTTAAGGAGCTGGGCATGTTTAGCCTGAAGAAGAGAAGGCTGAGAGGAGATATGATAGCCATATATAAATATGTGAGAGGAAGATACAGGGAGGAGAGAGCAAGCTTGTTTTCTGCTTCCTTGGAGACTAGGACGCGGAACAATGGCTTCAAACTACAAGAGAGGAGATTCCATCTGAACATGAGGAAGAACATCCTGACTGTGAGAGCCGTTCAGCAGTGGAACTCTCTGCCCCGGAGTGTGGTGGAGGCTCCTTCTTTGGAAGCTTTTAAACAGAGGCTGGATGGCCATCTGTCAGGGGTGATTTGAATGCAATATTCCTGCTTCTTGGCAGGGGGTTGGACTGGATGGCCCATGAGGTCTCTCCCAACTCTTTGATTCTATGATTCTATCTCCTGTCCCATGTTACACGTTAAGCATCCCCTATCCAGAATCCCAAATACTACAAAACCAAGTTGCTTCTGGTGTGAGAATTGGCTGCCTGCAAGGACGTTGCCCAGGGAACGCCCAAATGTTTTACCATCCTGTGGGAGGGTTCTCTCATGCCCCCGCATGGGAAGCTGGAGCTGACAGATGGAAGCTCACCCTGCTCCTCGGATTCGAATCGCCGACCTTCTGGTCAGCACTCCTGCCGGTGCAAGGGTTTAATCCATTGCTGCATTGGGGCTCTGGAGTATTGCGTGCAAAGAAGGCAACACTCTTGGACACACAGTGATGAGCCACGCACAGAAAAAGAAAAGTGAATTTCTTCATGGTGGACTGGTTTCAAATGCATTCAGAAGAGAGAAAACTGGCTACCCAGCAGGCTTCTGGCCAAAAGGTTTGCATGTCTCCCCTTCCAGTGTGGCTTCCCTGTGAAAGAGCCTTCAGTCCTTCTTCTCCTCGGGGACCAAGGCAAAGCCTCCACAGGAAGGGATGGGCAGCACATGGAAGGCATTGCGTCCTAAATGGAGTTTTTAGGACAAGACACGCCTCAAGTCTGGAGCTGGAAGGGTTGAGTCTCTGCCTGGAAGAGGAGCTGCCCCTGAAAGACAAATAATAGGCTCGCTCCCCAAAGTGAGAGAAACACTCATCTGTATGTATCTGTGTATTTCTGATTTATGGGGATCCTGAAGCCAAATTATTATGAGGTTTTGTCTTGGCAGAATTTTTTCAGAGGGTTTGGCATTGCCTTCCACGTAGGCTGAGAAAGCATCATACAGTCATAGAGTTGGAAAAGATCCCAAGGGCCATCCAGTCCAACCCCATGATGCCAGGCAGTAAAAAACACCCCCGACAGATGGCCATCCAGCCTTTGTTTAAAAGCCTCCAAGGAAGGCGCTTCCACCACGATCTCAAAGTAGAGAGTTCCCCTGTTTTCTTAAATCTAGCTACAGCAATTTATTTAGAAAAGGATATGCAAAAAGGGAAAAGGGAAATTTATTTATTTATTTATTTCGTATACTCCTACCCCGCCCTTTTCAACCCCCGAGGGGGGACTCAGGGCGGCTTACAAAAAGGCACATCTTGGTGCCTGCACAAATACAATAACATATAAAACCAGCAATTAAATGGTCAACAATTAAAAACAATTAAAACAACAATATATCACACAATCAATAGCCAATCTCAGACACAGCGTTTGCCACTCAGAGTTCATATTTCGTTCCACCTTGTCCAGTTCCTATCCATCATCACAGTCCCTTATTCATCTGCCAGATTGCCCAAACGCCTGGTCCCACATCCATGTTTTTAATTTCTTTCTGAAGGAAAGGAGGGATGTTGCTGATCTGATCTCCCTGGGAGTGAATTCCATAGGTGAGGGGCCACCACTGAGAAGGCCCTGCTCCTCGTCCCCGCCAATCTCACTTGTGACAGAGGCGGGGTCGAGAGCAGGGCCTCCCCAGATGATCTCAGAGTCCGAGATGGGACGTAAAGGGAGATGCATTCGGACAGATACGTTGG
This sequence comes from Anolis sagrei ordinatus, assembly GCF_025583915.1. NCBI lineage: Eukaryota > Metazoa > Chordata > Lepidosauria > Squamata > Anolidae > Anolis > Anolis sagrei. The sequence continues at coordinate 30,279,598 of NW_026847771.1, read as the reverse complement.
GCTGGAACCGTATAGGATTTTGTAGGTCAAAACCAGCACTTTGAATTGTGCTCGGAACTGGATCGGCAGCCAGTGGAGCTGATATAACAGGGGGGTGGTATGCTCCCTGTATAACGCTCCAGTGAGCAATCTGGCTGCCTCCCGCTGGACTAGTTGAAGTTTCCGAACAGTCTTCAAAGGCAACCCCATGTAGAGTGCGTTGCAGTAATCTATCCGGGATGTAACAAGAGCGTGGACCACCGTGGCCAGATCCGCAATTCCCAAAAAGCAGTAGAAAAGGTGCTATAAAATAGCAGTAGTCCATATATACAAAGTTCAATAGTCCATAAATGCATGGAATCCAGGAAATCAAGATCATATGAATAAATCCATAAGCATGAAAACAGTAGCTTTTCAAAGGCAAAACTCTTACAGGAACATAGGCAAACTCAGGAGACAAGATTCATGAGCATGAGAGCAGATCCAGGAACTGGATTCTATGACAATGTTGTCTGCTCTAGAGATTCCAAGAAAAGAACACTTAATGTAAGCTCAGGCCCTACCAAGAAGCCATGAGGTCATCTCTTTGACACCTGGGTTTGAAAGACTTCTCACGGAGTTGTGCATTTTCTGGGCTGTATGGCCATGTTCCAGAAGCATTCTCTCCTGACGCTTCACCCACATCTATGGCAGGCATCCTCAGAGGTTGTGAGGTCTGTTGGAAACTAGGCAAGTGGGATTTATATATCTGGAGTGTCCAACGTGGGAGAAAAAAAACTCTTGTCTGGTTGAGGTAGGTGTGAATGTAGCAACTGGCCGCCTTGATTAGAATTTAATGGCCTGGCAGTTTTCAAGGCCTGGCTTCTTACTCCCTGGGGGAATCCTTTGTTGGGAGGTGATTAGCTGGCCCTGATTGTTTCTTGTCTGGAATTCCCCTGTTTTTTAGTGCTGTTCTTTATTTACTGTCCTGATTTTAGAGGGTATTTTTTAAATACTGGTAGCCAGATTTTGTTCATTTTCATGGTCTCCTCCTTTCTGTCGAAGCTGTCCACATGCTTGTGGATTTCAATGGCTTCTCTGTGTAGTGGGACATGGTGGTTGTTAAGAGTGGTCCAGCATTTCTGTGTTCTCAAATAATATGCTGTGTCCAGGTTGGTTCATCAGGTGCTCTGCTATGGCTGATTTCTCTGGTTGGAGTAGTTTGCAGTGCCTTTCATGTTCCTGGATTCATGTCTGGGCAATGCTGCGTGTGATGATCCCTATGTAGACTTGACCACAGCTGCATGGTACACGGTAGACTCCTGCAGAGGTGAGAGGATCCCTCTTGTCCTTTGCTGAACGTCGCATTAATGTTTCTGCCACGGTGGAAATCAAAACCGACTAACAGACACAAAGCCTAAACTACGGACCTCTCTATCTGATTATTTTTATTTCTAACTAGCGGTCCCCTGCCACGCGTTGCTGTGGCCCAGTCTAGTGATCTGGAAAATAAAATAATGAGAAAGTGTTGGTTTCTAATATATATAATTTCTTTATGCTTGTGAGTAAACAGTATTTCTTGTTGTTTCTTTGTCATTGTTGATGTGGAGATTGTTTGCCTACTCTGGGATATGCAACATGTCATTGTCCTTCTTTAGGGGTCCCTTTTAAATCTATGATACTATATATCTGTGTGTGTGAATCATATCTATCTCTCTATAACTGTGGAGAGATGGCTGGATGGCTCTTTGTCAGGAGGGCTTTGATGTTTTCTTGCCCTGGTGAAGGGAGTTGGACTGGATGGCCTTAAGTATTTTCTGTTGGTCATGGGGGTTCAGTGTGGGAAGTTTAGCCCAATTCTATCACTGGTGGGATTCAGAATGTTCTTTGATTGAGGGTGAACTGTAAATCCCAGTAGCTACAACTCCCAAATGTCAAGTTCTATGTTCCTCAAACTCCATCTGTGTTCATATTTGGTGTATTGAGTATTTGTGCCAAGTTGGTCCAGACCCATCCACAGTGCTCTGTATATGAAGGTGAACTACAACTCTCAAACTCAAGGTCAATGCCCACCAAACCCTTCCAATATTTTCTCTTGGTCATGGGAGTTCTGTGTGCCAAGTCTGGTTCAATTCCATCGTGGATGGAGTTCAGAATGCTCTTTGATTGTAGGTGAACTATAAATCCCAGCAACTACAACTCCCAAATGACAAAATCATAATTTTGAGTGATGGTCACTCCTTGTGTTGTGAGACATTTTGTTGCCAAATTTGGTGTGATTTCGTTCATTGGTTCTTTTGTTTTTAAGGAACTCATTATGCACAGAGCATTTTTAGATAGATAGATAGATAGATAGATAGATAGATAGATAGATAGATAGATAGATAGACAGACAGACAGACAGACAGACAGACAGACAGACAGACAGACAGACAGACAGATTACTCTGCCAAGTAATGTTAGAGAATAGACTCATTATTACATTTCCACATTTAATAACATTCTACCAATTTGTAAATTCCACAATTGGCAAATTGGTGCTCTCTTTACTCAGTTGTCCCAGAAAGGACTGAACGCAAAAGTAGGAAGCATTACTCCTTGAGACTACAAGGCCCACCATCCCCAGCAAGTATGGGGATTCTGGGGTTTAGAGTAACTTTTCCCTGCTGAGATGCACATGGGTAGGATTTCATTCTTTAAGGCATCCACTCAAATAATATGAAAATAACAACCCCAACACATTTCCCTAAAAGAAACCCCTCCAAAATTGGAGTCAGAGGGAAACAATGGTAACATACAGGTTTCCCTTACTATCTCAGTCGGGCCTGCATCACATCCTAAACCAAACCCATTGACTTTTGCCCCAGCAAAAGCATTTTGCCAAATATAGCATCAGGACACTGCTGTTTTGTTTGGTTTTCATAATCTCCGCTATTAGCCAAAACAGGAGCTCAAATGGCTATTAGCGGCTCTGAGGCTTTTCCCCCAGCTCTTCCTCCTGGCCGGACGGACGGACCATCTGCTTGGGAGGCTTTTTTGGAGTGCAGCCCGGCATAACCTCTGCTCTGTCCAAACACAGCCCTGAAATCCATTTTTGGTTTCCTTTATAATCTGCAATCTTTGCTTTAGAATGATTAATGCTGCAAGCGCCCTCTGCCAGGACAGACAAAGGATATCTAATGCTTTCGGCTATTTCTCAACTCCCTTCTAACAGATTAACCAGATATAGATGGATCGATGGACAGATAGACAAGGTAGGTAGGCAGTTGGGTAGATAGACAGACAGAAAGACAGGGTAGGTAGATAGAGAGATAGATAGGATAGATCAGCATTTCTCAACCTGAGGGTCAGGACCCCTGGAGGGGGGGTCACGAGGGGGTGTCAGAGGGATCGCCAAAGACCATCAGAAAACACAGTAATTTCTGTTGATCATGGGAATTCTGTGTGGGAAGTTTGGCCCAATTGTTGGTGGGGTTCAGAATGCTCTTTGATTGTTGGTGAACTATAAATCTCAGCAACTACAACTCCCAAATGTCAAAGTCTATTTTCCCCAAACTCCACCAGTGTTCACATTTGAGCATATTGAGTATTCATGCCAGCTTTGGTCCAGATCCATCATTTGAGTCCACAGGGCACGCTGGATGTAGTTGAACTACAACTCCAAAACTAATTTAACTAATTTATGATGCCATAAAAATCTCCAGCAGCCAGCGAAACAATGAGGAAGTACTCCATCAAGGACTCAGTGTCACAAGTGGACCGTGAAGCGACAGCTCCACCGGTGGCCGGAATTTGAGCATACCCTATGAAGCTTAAATTGCCTCTGTGTTTATCTATATATGTTGTGCGTCTATGGCATTGAATGTTTGCCATGTATATGAACACTGTAATCCGCCCTGAGTCCCCTTAGGATGAGAAGGGTGGAATATAAATACTGTAAATAATAATAATGATTATACTAATGCCCACAAAACGCTTCCAGTATTTTCTGTTGGTCATGGGAGTTCTGTGTTCAATTCCACCATTGCTGGAGTTCGGAATGCTCTTTGATTGTAGGTTAACTATAAATCCCAGCAACTACAACTCCCAAATGATAAAAAATGTAGTTAGTTCTTTATTATTGTAAATTTTGTGACTTTTTAAGATTGGACTCTGCATCTTTGCCTGCCTAAGCTCTAAATTCTTTAGAGCCACATCACATGGCACTTTACGCTTTGCTAGCTGTGAGCTAAATTCTCAACTTTTAGTATCCTTGTATTGTTGAAGGCTTTCATGGCCAGAATCACTGGGTTGTTGAAGGTTTTTTCGGGCTATATGGCCATGTTCTAGAGGCATTCTCTCCTAACGTTTCGCCTGCATCTATGGCAAGCATCTCAGAGGTAGTGAGGTCTGTTGGAACTACTAAAAAGGGTTTATATATCTGTGGAATGACCAGGGTGTCTCAACCTACAACTGTTGGAGCTAGGTGGGAATGTTTCAGCTGACCACCTTGACTAGTATTTGATGGCCTGGCAGTGCCTGGAGCAATCTTTTGTTGAGAGGTGATTAGATGTCCTTGTATTAAAAAAACTCTAAAATTACAACAGCACAACACCAGAGAGGAAACAAACAAGGACATCTAATCACCTCTCAACAAAAGTTTGCTCCAGGCACTGTCAGGCCATTATATGCTAATCAAGGTGGTCAGTTGAAACATTCACCTAGCTCCAGCAGACAAGAGTCCTTTGTCCCACCCTGGTCATTCCACAGATATATAAACCCTTTTTCCTAGTTCTAACAGACCTCTCTACCTGAGGATGCTTGCCATAGATGCAGGCGAAACGTCAGGAGAGAATGCCTCTAGACCATAGCCATATAGCCCGAAAAAACCTACAACAACCTTTTAGTATCCTGTTTATGTTTTTGGATGCTCTGCTATATTTTTGGATGCTCTGCTATATTTTTGTAGTTTTCCCTAACGATTGTTAGATGGACAGGTACTTTAGATAGATGATAGATAGCTACTATAGACAGACATAAATAGAAACAACAGATAGATAGATAGATAGATAGATAGATAGATAGATAGATAGATAGATAGATAGATAGATAGATAGGCAGGCAGGCAGGCAGGCAGGCAGGCAGGCAGGCAGGCAGGCAGGCAGGCAGGCAGGCAGGCAGGCAGGCAGGCAGGCAGGCAGGCAGACAGACAGACAGACAGACAGACAGACACACACACACACACACACACACACACACACAGTATGGATAATTATAGGCAAGTTGAAGATCCCTTATCCAGAATTCCCAAATCCTAAATATTCCCAGACCCTGGCTGAGATAGTGACCCTTTTGCTTCCAGGTGGTTCCATACTTTATGTAATGCATTAAAAATCTTGCGTATAAAATTACCTCCAGATAATTATGTGTACAAGGTACAGGTGAGACATCAAGGAATTCCATACTTAGACCTAAGTCCCATCTCCAAGTTTACACAAGTAAATGTAAACACAGGTATCCCAAAATCCAAAATAACTATATCCAAAATATTTTGGGCCCCAAGCGTTTAAGGATAAGAGTGACGCAACCTGTATTAGTTCAGCTGAATACCTGGACCCAGAGGTGTGCCAAGGCGTAGAGTGGGCATCCACCCAAATAATATGAAAGCCAACTATTGTGGCCGCATGCCAGCTGCTTCAGGCAACAGGATATAAAAGGTGGCAAAAGTTACACCATAAGTTGTGACAGGGAAAGGCATGACTTAGGGTGCGTCTACGCCAGGCATGGGCAAACTTGGGCCCTCCAGGTGTTTTGGACTTCAACTCCCACCATTCATAACAGCTGGTAGGCTGTTAGGAATTGTGGGTGGTTGAAGTCCAAAACACCTGGAGGGCCCAAGTTTGCCCATGCCTGATCTACACTGTAGAATGACTGCAGTTCAACATCACTAGGAACTGCCCTGGCTCAATGCTATGGAGTCCTGGGATCTGCAGTTTGGTGGGGTATAGCCCTCTTTGGCAGGAGGGAAGGCTCCAGACCTTGCAAAACTCCAGCTCCCAAGATCCTGTAGCAATAAGCCATGGTGGTCCAAGTGAGGTCCATTTGCAATCATTCTACAGTGAATCAACCCACAATGAAATGGAAGACTGCTAAGAAAGCTATTCAAGATAGTCATATTCAGAGGCTGATTCACACATTAACTCTGTTTGTTCAGTAAATACACAAATTAGCCACATCAGCAATGGCACACCTTCCAGGATCTGAGAGCAACTCTGACAAGTCCTACTTGGCTGACAAAGAAGGAAGACAAGGTTCAAAATGCAAGAAAAGAATTGGGAAAGCCCTTTCGAATTTTCCCTTTTGTTCCTCATTCAGGTTTACATGCCAGAACATTGCAAACCACATACAAAAAAAGTACACAAACACATGTGTGTCATTTCTGACTACAGAAAGACATCATGCAAAGGAAAATATGAAAGATAAGATGGAAAAAAATCTAAGTAGTTTATACCCAGGGTGCCTCTACACCAGGCATGGGCAAACTTCAGCCCTCTGGGTGTTTTGGACTCCAACTCCCACAATTCCTAACAGCCTACCGGCTGTTAGGAATTGTGGGAGTTGGAGTCCAAAACACCCAGAGGGCCAAAGTTTGCCCATGCCTGCTCTACACTGTTGAATTAATGTGGTTTGACTCCTCTTGAACTGCCATGGCTCAAGGCTATGGAATCCTGAGAGTTGTTTGCCAAACTACAACTTCCAGGATCTCATTGCATTTAGCCGTTCATGAATTTTGCAATGTAGATCCACCCCCATCTATAGTGGTTTGTTTTCTTGGGGACTGTAACTCTGGAAACCTGGGTTTGAATCTCCATTCGGCCATCAAAACCCACTCAACAAATCACATTCACTCAGACCAAATAGGTGTTAGGATTTTTGTGTGTTAGGGAAAACTATCCAAAAACAGCAGAGCATCCAAAAATATGCAAAAACAGGATACTTATAGTTGAGCATTCAGCTCACAGCAAGCAGAGCGTGAAGTGCCATGTGGCTGCAAATAATTTAGAGCTTAGGAGGCAAAGATGCAGAGTTCTGTCTTTAAAATTGCAAAAGGTTTATTTACAAAAATAATATCTACTTTTCTTAGTAGCAGATAACTGCGTCTGAGCTACACTAACTAACTCCATGTCTTCTAAGGTTCAAAGAGAGGGGAAAATCTCCAAGCGCACATCTCTCCTGGTGCACAAGCAGAGAGAGATCTCAATACACACAGAACACACTAAGAAGTAAAAGTAGAAGGCCAATGTACCTGCAAAGTATCAATTCTACATGTTGTTGTTTATTCAGTCACTTCTGACTCTTTGTGACCAGTCAAGCCAGTCACTTCAATGATTTTTTTTCCGTGTCAGGAACGACTCAAGAAACTGCAAGTCGCTTCTGGTGTGAGAGAATTGGCCATCTGCAAGGATGACCGGATTTTTTTCGGTTTTACCATCTTTGTGGGAGGCTTCTTTCATGTCCCTTTGTGGGGAGCTGGAGCTGACAGAAGGAGCTCATCCATGCTCTCCCTGGATTTGAACCTGTGACCTGTTGGTCTTAAGTCCTGCCGGCACAAGGGTTTAACCTACTGCGCCACCGAGGGCTCCTATAGGATACCATCCATCCATCTTGCCCTTGGTCGGCCCCTCTTCCTTTTTCCTTCCATTTTCCCCAGCATCATTGTTTTCTCCAAGCTATCCTGTCTTCTCATTATGTGGCCAAAATACTTCATCTTTGCCTCTACTATCCTTGCCTCCAATGAGCAGTCGGGCTTTATTTCCTGGAGTACGGACTGGTTGGATCTTCTTGCGGTCCAAGGCACTCCCAGAATTTTCCTCCAGCACCACAGTTCAAAAGCATCTCTCTTCCTTCGCTCAGTCTTCCTTATGGTCGAGCTCTCACATCCGTAGGTTATTGTGGAGAATATGATTTCTTTAACTATGCGGATCTTTGTTGCCAGTGTGATGTCTCTATTCTTCACTATTTTATCAAGATTGGTCATTGCTCTCCTCCCAAAAAGTAAATATCTTCTGATTTCCTGGCTGCAGTCTGTGTCTGCAGTGATCTTTACGCCTAGAAACACAAAGTCTGTGACTGCCTTCACGTTTTCTCCCTCTATTTATCAGTTATTAATCAGTCTGGTTGCTATAATCTTGGGTTTTTTAAATGTTTAACTGCAACTCAAGTTTTGTGCTTTCATCTTTCACCTTGGTTAGAAGGCTCCTCAGCTCCTCCTCACTTTCAGCTATCAAAGTGGTATCATCTGCATATCTAAGGTTGTTAATGTTTCTTTCAGCATTTTTCACCCCAGCCTTGGATTTATCATGTCGCATGATGTGTTCTGCATACAAGTTGAATAGGTTGGGTGAGAGTATACAACCCTGCCGTATACCTTTCCCAATCTTGAATCAGTCTGTTGTTCCATGGTCCGTTCTGACTGTTGCTACTTGGTTGTTATACAGATTCCTCATACTTACTAAAATCATAACAGTAAGTAAGGAACAGCATTCAAAAACAGGGGAACTCCAGACAAGAAGGGACAGCTAATCACCTCTCAACAAAGGATTCCCCCAGGCAGTAAGAAGCCAGACCTTGAAAACTGCTAGGCCATTAAATGCTAATCAAGGTGGCCAATTGAAACATTCACACCTAGCTCCAACAGACAAGAGTTCTTTCTTCCACCCTGGACATTTCCCAGATATATAAACCCAATATATTCCACAGATATATAAACCCAAGGTGGCTTGATGTCCACATACTACCAAGAACTTGCCACAATTTATTATGATCCACATAGTCAAAGGCTTTAGAATAGTCAATAAAACAGAAATATATGTTTTTTTCTGAAATTCCCTGCCTTCTTCCATTATCCAGCGGATATTGGCAATTTGGTCTCTCGGTCCTCTGCCTTTTCTAAACCCAGCTTGTACATCTGGCAACTCTCCCTCCATGTATTGCTGGAGTCTTCCTTGCAGGATCTTGGTAAGAAAAATAAGTGCTACTGTATGAAAGTTTTGAGCAGTCTTTAGCATTTCCCTTTTTTGGTATGGGTATATAAGTTGATTTTTTTCCAATCTGATGGCCATTCTGTGTTTTCCATATTTGCTGGCATATGGCATGCATCACCTTGACAGCATCCTCTTTCAAGATTTTAAACAGTTCAGCTGGGATCCCTTAGTCTATCCATTCTACATAACCAATCAGAATGAGAGCAGAAAAAGAGAGGAGAGAAGGAATTGGTACATTCCAACTGTCATTCAGGAGACAGGGAGGGATTTCCGTCAGCCTATTCTAAGCTAACTAACTACTCCTCATTGAGGACTGTAGACTTGGGCAATGTGAGGTTGAATTCCAACAACAGGAACAAATCTTGCTAAAGACAACCCAGGGAAAGGGTCACTGTAAATTGGAAACGACTTGGTGACACAACTACTATGAACGTGTGACCTGTTAACATTTTGCAAGACTACAGCTCCCATCTTTGGCTAAGGATGATGGGAGCTATAATCACAGCAGGAGGATTATGTATCTCCTCCATAGCTTCCCATCAAGCGCTTGGGCTAGAAAAGATTTCTGACAGTGACCCCATAATAGGTGACAGCAGGATTGAAGAGAAACAACTGGAAAAGCTGACACGATATGAGGATTTAAAGATCGAACTGCAAAGACTCTGGCACAAGCCAGTCAAGGTGGTCCCAGTGGTGATTGGCACACTGGGTGCAGTGCTTAAAGACCTTGGCCTGCACTTAAACACAATTTTTTTTTTGTCATGTCAGGAGCGACTTGAGAAACTGCAAGTCGCTCCTGTTGTGAGAGAATTGGCCGTCTGCAAGGACGTCTGCAAGGACGTTGCCCGGGGGACGCCTGGATGATTTGATGTTTTTATCATCCTTGTGGGAGGCTTCTCTCATGTCCCCGCATGAAGAGCTGGAGCTGATAGAGGGAGCTCATCCGCCTCTCCCCGGATTCGAACCTGCGACCTGTCGGTCTTCAGTCCTGCCGGCATAGGGGTTTAACCCACTGCACCACCAGGGGCTCACTTAAACAGCGCCACTTAAACACAATGGGCGCTGACAAGATTACCATCTGTAAGCTGCATACGGCCACTTTACTGGGATCTGCATGCATTATTCACCGATACATCACACGGTCCTAGGCACTTAGGAAGTCTCAGTTCTTGTGGGTTTTTTTGGGCTATATGGCCATGTTCTAGAGGCATTTCTCCTGACGTTTCGCCTGCATCTATGGCAAGCTTCCTCAGAGGTGAGGTCTGCTGGAGCTGGGAAGTGTCCGACGTGAGATCCAATACAACAGCCAGCAGAGTGTCTGCCGTGGACTCATCTTGTTGTGTTTCAAATAAATCATCATCATCATTATCTTTATTTATATTCCACTCTATCTCCCCAAAGGGACTCAGGGCAGATTCCAAACATAAAAGCCAAACATTCAGTGCTCAAATACAAAAACAACAATGCACTAATATCATACTTCTGTGCAAATATTTTAAAAGACAAAGAACCATTTATCAAGACATCAACACACATAAACTAATTTGTCGGAATGGTAGCATAAGATCCTTTGTTATGAACCATCTCTAAAATTTAGCAAGTTTCAGCGACCAAACAACACATAGATTAGGTATAGTGCATGTAGGAATTTGAGCGACTTTCAGGTGTTGTAATGCCTAGGATTCCTCACTACAGGCAATACTGTCTGAGGCACGTGGGACTTGTAGTCCTCCAGCATCAGAACAGCGACATGCTTCCCCTTCCAGTATACCATGATCTTAAAACATGTTCTGCTTGCTAAATAGATTCAAAGGGCAGTTAGGCTGAAAATAGGCAGGTAAAGCTTTTTACTCTCCCATAAAGCCAAGTAAGCATTCAGGAATCTAGTGTTGGCCTCCGGCAACAAGAAGCACCTCCTGTCACTTTGAAGATGGGTATGTGTGTATACGTGTGTGTGTAGATATATATATATATATACACAGAGAGAGAGAGAGAGAGAGACATTCACCATAAATATCATATATGTGTATATACATTATATTTGTTATATTATAAATATATTCACACACACACGTATTCTAAGACACACTTTTCCCCCTTATAAACTTCTCAAAAAACGGGGTGCGTCTTAAAAATATATATTCATAACATTTTTCCCCTGTTGGTAATACTGAAATAAAATAAAACTTACAATCGATGGTGTCTTAGAATCAAAGGAATACAGATAGGCACATATGCATATAGGGTGTGCCAAAAGTCACAAAGGGGCTTCATTCAATATTTAATAACTCCTCCACTGTGAGTTTTCCGGGCTGCATGTTCCAGAAGCATTCTCTCCTGACGTTTCGCCCACATCTATGGCAGGAATCCTCAGAGGTTGTGAGGTCTGTTGGAAACTAGGAAAATGGGGTTTATATAGCAGTGGAACTCGTCTGCTTGAGACATGTATGAATGTTGTAATTTGCCACCTTGATTAGCATTTAATGGCCTCGCAGTTTCAAGGCCTAGGGGAGTCCTGCCTGGGGGAGTCCTTTGTTGGGAGGTGTTAGCTGGCCCTGATGGTTTCTTGTCTGGAATTTCTCTGTTTTGGGGTGTTGTTCTTTCTTTACTGGTCTAATTTTAGAGTTTTTTTAAAATACTGGTAGCCAGATTTTGTTCATTTTCATAGTTTACTCCTTTCTGTTGTAATTGTCCACATGCTTCTGGATCTCAATAGCTTCTCTGTGTCTATGAAGTGTCTATGGACAATGTCGGTACTTTGACTTAGAAATGGAGATGAGCACCAACCCCCAGAGACAGACCTGACTAGACTTAATGTCAGGGGGAAACCTTTACCTTTACCATATATATATACACACACACACACACACACACACACACACACACAGATGTTTATAGTGGGGACTGTGCATCTTAAAATAGAGTATAAATTCTCTCTCATATATATATATATATATATATATATATATATATATATTTGCATATAGATATTCAGCCTTTAATTCATTGTGTACAAAGCCTAATACATGACTTTTAAGAGGACTTTAAACATTATTCTAGCATGAACTCTTTGTGGATTCCTGTTCACTCAAACTACATGTACTCAGTATGTGTTTATCTTATACATATATATATGGAGTTATATATATCCAGTTTAGGTATACATGCAAGTCAGGCCCAAAGTCAGAAAAGGGTCCTGGATATAATAGATATATTATGAGGAGGAACAAGCTGAGGATCAATCCTGACAAGAGGTCCTCCTGGTTGATCGTAAACCGGATCGGGGTATAGGGTGGCAACCTGTGCTGGATGGGGTTGCACTCCCCCTGAAGTCACAGGTCTGCAGTCTGGGTGTCCTCCTGGAGTCATCACTTACGCTTGAGGTTCAGGCATCGGTGGTGGCCGGGAGGGCCTTCGCACAATTAAGACTCGTGCGCCCACTGTGACCGTACCTCGTCAAGTCGGATCTGGCCAGGGTGGTCCATGCCTTAGTCACCTCCAGATTGGATTACTGTAATGCACTCTATGTGGGGCTGCCCTTGAAAACGGCCCAGGAATTCCAATTGGTACAACGGGTGGCAGCCAGGTTACTAACTAGTGCTTCTTACAGAGAGCGGTCAACCCTCCTGTTTAAGGAGCTCCACTGGCTGCCGTTCATTTTCTGGTCCCAATTCAAGGTGCAGGTTCTTACCTACAAAGCCCTGAACAGTTTGGGACCTGCCTACCTGCTTGACCACATTTCTGTGTACGAACCCACACGATCTCTTCGATCATCTGGAGGGGCCCTGCTCACGCTCCCATCTCCAAGGTCATGAGGCCGGCATGACTGCATGGAGCGCCGTTACCTTCCCACTGGAGTGGTACCTATTGATCTACTCACATTTGCATGTTTTCAAACTGCTAGGTTGGCAGAAGCTGGAGCTGACAGCGGGAGCTCATGCTGCTCCCCGGATTTGAACCTACGACCTTTCAGTCAACAAGCTCAGCAACTCAGTAATTTAACACACTGCTCTCTGTATATGTGTGTGTGTATCCTTTAGGTGGTACTGAACTTAGTGAAGGTTTTACAAAGAAAACAGTACATGTATGCAAGTATGTACACACACACACATATATATACACATATATATACATATATATATATAAAAACACACACACACATACTTGCATACATACATATGTGTGTGTATTTCCTTTAGGTGGTACTGAACTTAGTGAAGGTTTTACAAAGAAATACAGTATATGTACGCAAGTATGTATACATATACATATATATATACATACTTGCATACATATATATGTATGTGTGTGTATATATATATATACACACACACATACAGATGCATATATATATATATATATATACACACACATATAAACATATCCTGTACAAGGAAAAAAGTGTGTGAGAGAAACTTCTATTATATACAATAATAATCCTTTCCAATATTGTTAAGAAACACAAATAGAAACATATGACCATGAAAACACATACATTAGAAGACACAGATCTAAGATGAAAACACATTAAAACAATCAGTGATTGACATTAACAACCCAGGCCCGACCTGTCCTCATGAATATGCAAATGTGAGCGCACACCTGGCTGACTTACCTGCAGCCCCGCCGGCGCCGCCTTGGCAATGTGGCCTCATTCTGCCGCGCGGCTCCTTTAAGAACTTCCCCCTTCCGCCACGCCCCCTTGAAGGGATTGGCCACGCCCCCAGCCCGTCGCGCGGCGACACGCTGCTGCCTCCCCTTGGAAACGTGTCACTCTGGCCCCCGCCCCCCTTTGCTACGGAAGGCTACGAGGACCAAAAATCTACCAAATCACTACCAGCTGCCTTCGCTTTATTTTTCTATTGGTGGGAAGCCTGAAATAGAGGCTTATGACTAAGCATTCATAAACACAAGAAATAATTGTATTATATTGCATAGTAAAAGTAAAGGTTTCCCCTTGACATTAAGTCCAGTCCTGTCTGACTCTGGGGTATGGTGCTCATCTCCATTTCTAAGCCAAAGAGCCGGCGTTGTCCATAGACATCACCAAGGTCATGTAGCCAGCATTACTACATGGAGCGCCGTCACCTTCCCGCCTGAGCATACCTATTGATCTCATATTTGCATGTTTTCGAACTGCTAGGTTGGCAGAAGCTGAGGCTGACAGCAGGAGCTCACCCCACTCCCCGGATTCAAACCGCCAACCTTTCAGTCCACAAGTTCAGCCACTCAGTGATTTAACCCACTGCACCTTCGAGGACTCTATTATATTGCGTACTCCAATTATATACAAATCGAATGTTGTTTATCTGAAATCCCAAAATATTCCAAAAGTGAAAGGGTGTCACCCCATGTTTTCTAATAGTACACTTTCATTTCCAAAGTAATTTAAAATATGACATTAAATGATCTGCAGGTTATTGAGGCCGAACACGGAACTCCCTGCCTTCAAGTTGATCTGACCTACAGCAGGGAGTTCCTCAGTTCTCCATTGCCCCGCTTGGGCCAACCGCATGAACGTGGGCACAGCAGCAGCTGCAACTATTATTATTATATTATTATTATATTATAACTTTATTTGTACCCCGCTAGCATCTCCCGAAGGACTCGATGCGGCTTACTCAGAAGCCTTCTCGTTTCTTTGCCTTTCCCCCTTCCTAACATTGTAACTAATCCCCACAATAAAAAGTATCAGTTAATTGTAACCTTTTCCCACTCCATAGTGTGTTACTTTGTGTCTCTTTACTGCCTCAAAATTCTCTTTCAATAAACCTTTCTTCTCCCGGGCTGCAGATGGCTGCCGGCACTCCTGGGATGCGATTTTTGTATCCCTGGGAGGCCGAAACTGCGTTCCCTTAAACCGCGGATACGGAAACCCCTCAGGCCCCCATATCCGCGAGTCAATGGATCGTTTAAAAAATGGTGTCATTCTTCTCCTGGGAGAATTCTAAGACTAATGGCTATCTCGGTTTCGCTCTGCTGCCCCTTCCACCCTGGGAATAACCTTTTTTTGCCTCTGAAACCCCAACCTGGAGTCCAACTGTTTTTCCAAAGACGTTGCCTCGCTGCCACCATTTTGTGGATGTCCAAGGAGCCTGCTGATCCTTGGAAACTGTCACGGTCAACCCATGGGATCCCTAAGATGTCGGCGGGCTGCCTTGGTCCTTGGTGTGGAGGGATCTGTAGTTCTCTCCATGGATCTCAATCTTCAGCGTTGGTGGACGGCCATAAGGACTCTGTGGATACTGGGAACCTATAAGTTCCCAGGTGTTTTGGCCTACAACTCCCAGAAATCCCAGCCAGCTGTTAGGATTTCTGGGAGTTGAAGGCCAAAACATCTGGGGAGCCCAGGTTGAGAACCACTGGCCTTAGGATGTTTATTATGGACAGCTGTTTTATAAACCTACACTACCCCCTGGTGGCTATGTTTTGGAACTGCACCAAGATTATTTTACTCTTTGATTGAGGCTGCATCTATACTGTAGAATATATACTGCCCTGGCTTAACGGCCTGAGCTTTGCGAGTGCAGCATTTTTCAAAATGAAGCAGAGAGTGCTTGAGGACCGGGACATCTGTAGGGATGCCAAGATGCTTGTTTATAAAGCTATTGTCCTCCCAGCCCTGCTATACGCCTGCGAGACGGGGACTGTCCACAGACGTCACATGCAACTTCTGGAACAATTCCATGCCTCCGGAAAATCCTGCTAATCTCTTGGGGAGACAAGCGGACAAATATCAGCGTGCTGGAAGAAGCAAAGACCACCAGCATTGAAGTGATGGTCCTCCACCATCAACTCTGCTGGACCGGCCATGTTGTCCGGATGCCCAACCACCATCTCCCAAAGCAGTTGCTCTACTCTGAACTCAAGAATGGAAAACAGAATGTTGGTCGGGACGAAAAGAGATTTAAAGATGGGCTCAGAGCCAACCTTGAAAACTCTGGCATAGACACTGAGAACTGGGAAGCCCTGGCCCTTGAGCGCTCCAGTTGGAGGTCAGCTGTGACCAGCAGTGCTGCAGAATTTGAAGAGGCACGAATGGAGGGCGAAAGAGAGAAACGTGCCAAGAGGAAGGTGCATCAAGCCAACCCCAACCAGGACCACTTTCTATCTGGAAACCAATGCCATCACTGTGGGAGACGATGCAGATCAAGAATAGGGCTCCATAGTCACCTACGGACCCACCCTGGAAGATTATCCTACTCAGACAAGGAGGGATTGCTTAAGTAAGTAAGTAATGCTATGGAATTTTGGGAGATGTAGTTTTATAAGGTTCTGGTGCGTCGCCGAATTGCAACTCCTAGTGGTCTTTCCTGAGAATTGCTGGAAGGTAATTGCCTTTCCTTTTTGGCCTGGATGCCAATCTTAATGAGACATGCCACATTATCACAAGATGTCTATGCCCTACACCACTGGAGAAATAATATTGTTTGGCCAGTACTGTTTTGCACAGCCTGACATCCACCGGGAAGTAGCAGCCAAAAATTAAAGGACCAAGGCCCTGTTTGGATATCAGTCAGCACGCCAACACCTTAAATCAAGATATAGTTTTCTAAGATCTACAGAGATATTCGCAGGAACGCCTCAGCAAGTGAGAGTCCAAAAGTGGCAGGCTAAAACCTGGAACCTCAATCAGTGGCTGATACCGAATGAGAGACTCCCCCCTGGGAAAATAGAAGTCTGGGCAACTTGGAAGGCTCTGAACAGACTGAGCTCTGGCACCATAAGATGCAGAGCCAACCTGAAGAAATGGGGCCACGAAGTGGAGTCCACGACATGTGAGTACAGAGAAGAGCACTCCAAGTGGCCAGCTACTGTTCAAAGAACAATTAGTAGAATGCCAAGTTTTTAAATTTTGTGTTTTTTAAAAAATATATTGCAACTGTAGCCTCGGTTCGCTTCTGATACGATAAATAAGTAAAACTGGCCAAAATAGCAACCAAGTCACACAAATCCCCTTGTGGACTAGAGTCTTGGCTGCTTCGTGTGGTTTTATTGATTAATATGCTTCCATTGCGATTTTTAAAGAAATGAAACCCTTTTAAAAGAAAGGTCAATTTCCCAAAAATTGTCTGTAAGAAATCATCAAAATTCAAAGAGGCTCTTGGTAGCGGGGCAGATGCCAAAAGGCCCTGCTGCAATAATATCCAAATAACTTGTATGAATCCTAGGGCTTTTTGGGGCTTGGCTTCTTTGCAGCCCCAATGGCTGCCCCAGCACTGGCCGTCGCTGCAGTCACCCCAAGTTTGGTGCTCAGTGCGAGTCCCGCTGCCCCTGAAAGAGATCGAGACAAACAGAGAAGCAGTTTAGGATGCTGGGCACCTGAAAACACCGGGTCTAGGGCTCTCAGTAGATCATTGGTGTGATGCAGCAGCTAAAAAAGCCAATACAATCCTAGGCTGCTTCATTAGGAGTCTAGTGTCCAATTGAGGAGAGTCCTAGCCCCACTCCCTTTTGCTTTGGTCAGATCTCCCCTGGAATAATATTATGTCCAGTTCTGGGCAGAGCAATTGAGGAGTTGGATGCTTTCAAGTCACTTACAGCAACCCTAAAATAATCCTATCTATCTCTTGACCAAAGTTAGCCAGTGGATCTCTACCCACTCACCCATCCTTTCCTCCTTTCATCACTGAATCCATCTATTCATCCATCTCTCTTTCCATCTCTCGATCCATCTCCCTCTATCCAGTCATCATCCACCCACCCATCCTTTGATCCATTCATCTCTTGACTGATCCACCCACCCATCTTCCTCTTGATCCCTCCCTCCATTTTCCTATCCTTTTTTCCATCCCCCCCTTGTTCCTCTCGCTCTTGCTTCTATCTTTCCCTCTTTCGCTCTTTCCATCCTTCAATCCCTCCCTCCCTCCATTTAGCCATCCTTTTTTATCCATCCCTTGTTTCATCTCTGTCTCCTTCTCTCTCTTTCCATCTTTCCTCCATCTATCCATCTGCCCATCCCTTTTTATTCATCCCTGGTTCCATCTTTCTCCTTCTCTCTCTCCATCCTTCCATCTCTCCCTTCCTCCATCTACCTATTCAGCCATCCTTTTTATCCATCCCTTGTTCCATGTCTCTCTCTACTTCTCTTTCCATCCTCCCTCCCTCCCTCCCTCCCTCCCTCCCTCCATTTATCTATCCACCCATCCTTTTTATCCATCCCTTGTTCCATCTCTCTCCTCTCTCTCCATCCTTCCATCTCTCCCTCCATCCATCTATCTATCTATTCAGCCATCCTTTTTTATCAATCCCTTGTTCCATCTTTCTCTCTCTTTCCATCCTCCCTCCCTCCATCTATCCATTCACCCATCCTTTTCATCCATCCCTTGTTCCATCTCTTTCCTTCTCTCTCTTTCCATCCATCCATCCTTCCTCCCTCCATCTATCCATCCKCCCATTCTTTTTTATCCATCCCTTGTTCCATCTTTCTCTCCTCTCTCTCCATACTTCTATCTCTCTCCATCTATCCATTCACCCATCCTTTTTATCCATCCCTTGTTCCATCTCTCTCCTTCTCTCTCTCTTCATCCTTCCATCTCTCCCTCCATCTATTCAGCCATTCTTTTTAACCATCCCTTGTTCCATCTCTCCTTCTCTCTTTCCATCCTTCCTCCCKCCCTCCCTCCATCTATGCACCCACCCATCCTTGTTCCATCTCTCTCCTTCTCTCTCTCTCCATCCTTCTCTCTCTCCCTCCCTCCATCTATCCATTCAGCCATCCTTTTTTATCCATCTGTTGTTTCATCTCTTTCTCATCTCTTTCTCCATCCACCCATTCTTCCCCCTCCCTCTATTTATCATCTATTATAGATCCATCCACCTATCAATTTTTCCATTCTGAAACTCAAGACGGCTATCTTCCTGTTGTTGTTTGCCCTTCAAGTTGTTTCCAAGCTGTCAAGGCCTTGTCTGCCTTCATGCTGACCCGAAGGAAATCCTACGTTTCTCTGGGGCTGAGAGTATGCGACTCCAATTGGGTCTCCATCCCTCCCTTTCCCCCCAACCTGGGACTCAAGATGCTTTTCTTCTTGTTGTCGTGTTTCCATGTTCTGGTGACCCTGTGGCAAGCTTCTCATAGGGTTGGCAAGATTTTGTGCTTGCCTCCAAGGCTGGGAGAGCGTGAGACGTTTAAGATCTCCTTGGAGATTTCCACGGCTGGATTCAAACCTTATTTCCCTAGTTATGGTTGAAACACTCCAACCACGACACCAGGAATGGGCAAAGCGGCTGAGGGGGAAAAGGAAGGGACCTGAGGCTGTTAGGAATGGTGGGAGTTGAAGTCCAAAACACCTGGAGGGCACAAGTTTGCCCGTGCCTGCACTACACTATGGTTTCTGGATTTTGGGCACTCGGATTTCTAGTTCAGCCTTGGTTTGGCGCAACTATCAAAGACTTACCAATGGACTGAAGGACGGCCACTGAGCTGCCGGCTGCAACCCCACCGCCGCTGGCGATCGCTGAGGCTGACATCATCTTGGCTGCAATGGAGCCGGCTGCAATTCCTGCGCTGGTGAAGCCCGCAGCTCCGAGCACCAAAGGGAGCCCCACGACGGTGAGTCCTGGAGGGCAAGAACCAAATGAGTACAGGTTGTCTCCCAGTTACAGACATCCGACTTCTAAATGACTCACGGTTAAGAACAGGAGTGAGACAACTGTCCAATTTTACACCAGAAACAGCCTTAAACACAAGTGAAAATAAATAAAAAAGGCTTAACTTCAACCAAAATAAAGATAATGCAATAAGTGAAACAGAAAGGACAGTCCCGGTGGTAATGCAAGGGTCTGGAGAACAAGCCCTATGAGGAGCGGCTTAAAGAGTTGGGCATGTTTAGCCTGCAGAAGAGAAGGCTGAGAGAAGACATGATAGGTAAAGGTTTTTCCCTGACATTAAGTCCAGTCGTGTCCGACTCTGGGGTGTGGTGCTTATCTCTATTTCTAAGCTGAAGAGCCGGCGTTGTCCGTAGATATGTCCAAGGTCATGTGGCTGGCATGACGGCATGGAGCGCCATTACCTTCCAGCTGAAGCAGTTCCTATTGATCTCACATTTGCATATTTTCAAACTGCTAGGTTGGCAGAAGCAGGGGATAACAATGGGAGCCCATCCCATCTGCGAATCTGAACCGCCAACCTTCTGATCAATGTATGTCCTTCACTCAAAATATTGATTTTAACATTTGGGAGTTGTAGTTGCTGGGGTTTATAGTTCACCTACAATCAAAGAGCATTCTGAACCCCACCAACAATAGAATTGAACCAAACTTGGCGCACAGTTCTCCCAGGACCAACAGAAAATACTGGAAGGGTTTGGTGGGCAGTGTCCTTTGGTTTTGGAGTTTTGGAGTTTTGGAGTCACCTACATCCCAAGATCACTGTGGACTCAAGCAATGATGGATCTGGACCAAACTCTACATGAATACTCAATATGTCCAAATGTGAACACTGGTAAAGTTTGGGAAAAATAGAATCTGACATTCGGGAGTTGTAGTTGCTGGGATTTATAGTTTACCTACAATCACAGAGCATTCTGAATCCCACCAACGATAGAATTGGGCCAAACCTCCCACACAGAACCCCCAGGTGGGCCACAGCAACGCATGGCAGAGGACGGCTAGTATCTATATAAATAAAAATGTAACTTTCATTTGTGGGATTAACATAACTCAAAAACCACTGGACTAATTGACCCCAAATTTGGATACACTACACATATCAAGCCAATGAGTGACCATCACTCCTAAAAACACTGAAAAACACAGCAGAAGAGACTTTAAAAGCCAAAAAAACAAAAATTATATTGCAACGCATGCACAAAACCACATATATACACAAATCATATCTGCACACACAAAACACATATACAAAGACTGGGCCACAGCAACGTGTGTGTGTGTGTGTGTGTATTACACAAAATATTTGGAAGTACACTTCATAGACTCTTATAAGTTGGTTGGTACTCCAAGGGCCATTAAATCCAACCCTTTTCAGCCATACAGCTGAAACACAATCCAAGCCCTCCTGACAGATGGCCATCCAGAGGAGAAGACTCCACCGGACCCCAAGGCAGCAAGCAGCATATTCCACTGTTGAATCGCTCTTATGAATGAATGATTGCATTATAAGATTTGGAAGGGACCTCTAAAGGCCATCTAGTCCAACCCCCATTCTGTCATGTAGGACGGCACCATCAAAGCCCTCCTGTCAGATGGCCATCCCACCTCTAATTGCTCTTACCATTAGGAAGTTCTCAATTTGCAGAAAACTAAACAGTCTCGAGTTTTCTAGGCGTGTTGTGGGGGATGTTTTCATATATTTGGAAGTTGTTTTGCGTGGTTTTCTCCCCAAATTGCACATTTCTAAAAAATAAAAAATGGGGTCTTTGGGGAACAGTATAAGCGCTTACCGATTCCTAGTCCAGCTCCGATCATGGCTCCTTTTCCTGAGTTGGTTAGTCTTTTAAAGGCCCCTGAAAAGAGGAATATATTCATTTTCTAAAATCTACCCAATGCCTTGGCAAAATAATAATAATAACAACAACAACAACAACAACAACAATAATAATAATCACAACAACAATAATGATGATGATGATTATTATTATTATTTCTTAACTCTCCCTGAAGGTGAGCCAAAATATAGTTAAAATACACAGATAAAGAAATCAAGGCTTCAAAACATCTAAACACATACTAAAAGTGAAAATATGTACGTGTGTATGTGGCTTGAGTGTCCACTTACACAGACAAGCTCTTGCCTCCACAAATAGCTATAGCTTCCACTACTCAGGGGACACCAATGGCCCTCCCTCCAGTGACATTGCAGGCTATAGTGAGTGCCACAGACATGTACAAGAGCCCTGCCAGTGTCCTCTACATATGCCATCATGCCCACGATCCAAGTGAAGGCTTTCATACGGGGACAATTTCATCCTAGATTTTATGTTTTTCCTCCACCACAGACATCCCAGCGTTTCTGACTCTCTCCATTGGTGTGGAATTTACATGACCCCACCCACTGCCTCTCCCTTAACCCTTTCATATTCTTTTCTATGACACACAGCCAACAGACGAATTGATTGGCAACTGAACATACTAGAGAGGTTTGGGGAGAATTCACAATGATTTATAGGAGTTGTAGGTCCTGGGATGTATAGATCACCTGCAATCTAAGAGCACTCTGAACTCCACCAATGATGGACCTGGAACTAACTTGGCACACAGAACTCCCATGACCAAGAAAAAATACTGGAGGTCTTTGGAGGGATTTATAGGAGTTGTAGTTCACCTACACCCAGAGCCCACTATGAATCCAAACAATGATGGATCTGGATCAAACTTGGCATGCTTACCCGATATGCCCAAATTTGAATATTAGTAGGTTTTGTGGGGAACTGGCCTGGACATTTTGGAGTTGTAAGTACTGGGATTTATAGTTCACTTGCAATCAATGAGCACTCTGAACTCCATCAAAGATGGAATTGGACCAAACTTGGCACACAGAGTCCCCATGACCAGCAAAAAGTAATGGTGGTCTTGGGGAAAAATTCACCTTGATTTGGGGGAGTTGTAGTTCACCTACATCCAGAGAACACTGTGAACCCAAACACTGATGGATCTGGACCAAACTAGGCACATTTATTTATTTATTTAAAAGTTTTCTATACCGATCTTCTCACCTCCAGGAGGGACTCAGATCCGGTTCACAACATGTGTTCATATACAAAATACAAACCACACAATGCATTATCATTACACGTTAAAACATATTACAATACAACATCATCATCATCACAATTACACAGCCAAGTCATCAAAAACATTAATGGTCATAATTCACAGTTAATCATTCTCCTTCCATGTGGACCAGAGTTGACTCAGGTGTCAAAGGCCGCATTCCATAGCCAAGTCTTTGTTAATTTCCTGAACGTCAGGAGGGAGGGAGCCGTTCTAATCTCCTGTGAGAGGGAGTTCCAAAGCCGGGGAGCCACCATCGAGAAGGCCCTGTCTCTCGTCCCCACCAACCACGATTGTGACAGTGGTGGGATCGAGAGCAGCCCCCCCCCCCCAGAAGATCTTAAAGACCTTGATGGTTCATAGGGGAGAATCCGTTCGGACAGGTAAATGGACACATATAACCAATGTGCCGAAATTTGATTGCTGGAGGGATTTTGGGGGAACTGACCTTCCTTTCTGGGAGTTGTAGTTCACCCACAACCAGAAAAACTGTGATTTCCACCGACGATGGACCTGGACCAAACCTGGCACAAGAACCCCCATGACTAACTCAACCTACTAAAGGGGTTTGAGGGGACTGAGTCACCATAGTGGGAATTGTAGTTTACCCTAGAGCCAGAGAGCACACCCAACCCCACCAATGATACATCTAGAGCAAACCTGCCCAACATAACAAACTTTAACTATGGATAGAGTTTCAGGGGGCGTGCCTGGTATGATGTGAGTTGTAGCTCACCCACAACCTTATGCATTTCATACAATTATAATAACTTTTTCAAATAATCCAGGCAATGCCGGGTACCCAAGCTAGTATATAATATTTCAAATAATCCAGGCAATGCCGGGTACCCAAGCTAGTATATAATATTTCAAATGACCCAGGCAATGCCAGGTACCCAAGCTAGTATATAATAAAAACATTAAAACACATTATTTGATGCACATAATTTGTTTTAAAAGGATGTATATATAAAAGGACTTTCAGGTTATGGCTATAAGGTCTCTCTCTATGTGACATCAATGAGCTTTGTGTTCATATTTGGGTCCCATGTCAAAGGCATCTATCTCATATAATGTAGCTCTGTGCCAGTGGTTCCCAACTTTTTTTTGACCAGAGACCACTTTGACCAGAGACCACTTTGACCAGAGACCACTTTGTCCAGAGACCACTTTGACCAGAGACCACTTTGACCAGAGACCACTTTGACCAGAGAACACTTTGACCAGGGACCACTCTTCAACATAAGTACTAAAAGGGTTACGAATCAGTTTTTGGTCAACTTTAGATTCGGTTTGGGGTGCTGATTCAGAAAATTGCCTTGGATAGACCACATCAGCTCTAGTTTCTGATACAGAACATATACCATGGTCAGTGACAGGGAAGGAGTGGCAGGCACCCCGAAAGGAGCCGAAACAAAACAAAACAAATAGGAAGGAGGCTCGCGAATCAGATTTTCGTCCTCGCAGGCCACTGGTGGGCTGCGGCCCACAGGTTAAGAACCACTCCTCCATGCCAATATATATTATCTATTCCCAAATTTGAAGCAAAGTCTCAAGCATTTTGGAGAAGGGAGACCCAACTCAGAAGAAGTCCCAAAGAACTTGGGTTTCCTACCTTTAAAGCCTCCCCCCCCCCTTTTTTTTTCTGCTGGGATTGTCTTACCAGGGTTCTCCTTGGCCTTTGGGGGCATCTCTGCCTCTTTCTTCGGGGATCCTGCCACCTGTGCAGCTGTCTTTTTGCAAACGGGCCCTTTAAGAAAGGAGGAGGAGGAAATTTAAAGAGAAATGACTTTTCCACTGAGTCACAGGCTAAAGATAAAGAGCTGGCAGAAAGGAATGGGCGGATGGGAACCCAAGCACTTTTATTTCCTTTTTGTAAAGTCTTAAGAGTTGGAAGGGACCCCCAAAGGTCATCCAGTCCAATCCGATTCTGCCAGGCAGGAAGACACAATCAAAGCCCTCCTAACAGATTGTCATCCACCTCTGTCTAAATAAAATTCCAGAGGAGCAGACACCATCTTCCTCATTATTATCAAAGGTTATTATTATTATTATTGTTGTTGTTATTATTATTATAGAATCTTAGCATTGGAAGAGGGTCCCAAATGCCACCCAGTCCAACCCTATTCTGCCAGGCCGGATCTATCTAGTTTTATCTGTCTGTCTGTCTGTCTGTTGTATCTATCTATCTATCTGGTGTTCTAAACTGTCAATCTCGCTCTCTCTCTCTCTTTATCTCTATCTGGTGTTCTAAACTATCTATCTATCGATCTATCTATCTGTCTGTCTATCTATCTATCTATCTATCATCTATCTATCTATCTGTCTATTGTATCTATCTATCTATCTATCTATCTATCTATCTATCTATCTATCATCTATCTATCTATCTGGTGTTCTAAACTATTAATCTATTTCTTTCTATCTATCTATTTTGTGGTCTAAACTGTCTATCTATCTATCTATCTATCTGGTGTTCTAAACTGTTAATCTCTATTTCTTTCTATCTATCTATTTTGTGTTCTAAACTGTCAATCTATCTATCTATCTGGTGTTCTAAACTGTCAATCTCTCTCTCTCTCTCTCTCTCGTGTTCTAAACTATCTATCTATCTGTCTGTCTACTTGTATCTGTCTCTATCTATCTATCTATCTATCTATCTATCTATCTATCTATCTATCTATTTATCTGGTGTTCTGGAACGATTCCATCAGCGCTGCCTCCGGAAAATCCTGCAAATCTCTTGGGAAGACAAGTGGACAAACGTCAGCGTGCTGGAAGAAGCAAAGACCACCAGCATTGAAGCGATGGTCCTCCGCCACCAACTCCGCTGGACCGGCCATGTTGTCCGGATGCCCGACCACCATCTCCCAAAGCAGCTGCTCTACTCCGAACTCAGGAACAGAAAACGGGATGTTGGAGGACAGGAAAAGAGATTTAAAGATGGGCTCAAAGCCAACCTTAAAAACTCTGGCATAGACACTGAGAACTGGGAAGCCCTGGCCCTTGACCGCTCCAGCTGGAGGTCAGCTGTGACCAGCAGTGCTGCAGAATTTGAGGAGGCACGAGTGGAGGGTGAAAAAGAGAAACGTGCCAAGAGGAAGGCGCGTCAAGCCAACCCCGGCCGAGACCGCCTTCCACCTGGAAACCAATGCCCTCACTGCGGAAGAAGATGCAGAGCAAGAATAGGGCTCCACAGCCACATATGGACCCACAAGAATATTGGAAGACAATCATCCTCGGAAAGCGAGGGATCGCCTAAGTAAGTAAGTAAGTAAGTTCTAAACTAACTGTCTGTCTATCTATCTATCTATCTATCTATCTATCTATCTGGTGTTCTAAACTGTCTCTCCGTCCGTCCGTCCGTCCATCTATCTATCTATTGTTCTAAACAGGTATCTGTCTCTATCTATCTATCTATCTATCTATCTATCTATCTATCTATCTATCTGGTATTCTAAACTGTCAATCAGTCTATCAATCTCTCTATCTATCATTTATGTTTGTCTGGTATTCCAGACATATCTGTTTATCCATCTGTGTCCTAAACTATCTATCTATCTATCTATCTATCTATCTATCTATCTATCTATCTATCTATCTATCTATCTATCTATCATCTTGATCTCTATCTTGTGTTCTAAACAGTTAGCCTATCTATCTATCTATCTATCTATCTATCTATCTATCTATCTATCTATCTATCTTGTATGTATATATGTACCTACCTATCTACCTAGTGTTCTAAATTGTATCTACTATCTTTCTATCTGGTGTTCTAAACTGTTATCCATCCTTTCTATCTGATGTTCTGAACTGTCGATTTATCTATCTATCTATCTATCTATCTATCTATCTATCTATCTATCTATCTATCTATCTGGTGCTCTAAATGGTCTATCTATCTGATGTTATAACAGACAGACAGACACAGACAGAGAGTCTGTCTGTCTGTTAATCAGTCAATCAATCAATCAATCAATCAAACTGTGTAATGTTATTTATTTATTATGTCATCACCAGTTTCACCATTTTTATTAGATATGTTTGTGGTGTGGTGATTATGCTTATTTTTATGCTCTGTAATGTTTTTTTGTTACATATTTGTTCGCCGCTTTCAGTCCCAATTGGGAGAAAAGTGGGATAGAAATTAAATAAATAAACCTGATGTTCTAAACAGTGTCTGTCTGTCTGTCTGTCTGTCTATCTATCTTATCTATCTATCTATATATATATATCAACCTGGTGTTCTAAACTGTCAATCTTTCTGTTTATATAGGGTTCTGATCTGTCAGCCTACACACGCGCACGCACACACACGCAAATGGACATTTTAGAACACCATTCTTGCAGAACCTGAAACTAATGATTAGCTCCATTTCCTAATTGTCAACCCCATTTTGCTTGTTCCTTAGTGTTATTTTGAAAACCTGACAACCCCGAGTCATATGTGGGAGGCCAAAAAAAGAACTGAGTTTTGCTTTACCAAACGTTGCAGTGGATTAACAAAACCTGAACAAAGCAAGGGACACAAGTGCTCACAACAATGAAACACAGAAGACAACCTGATACTGATGAATGTACCTACAAAAGGAGCCTCCTGAAAGCAGAGCAAGGACACATAAAATGGGAAGGGATTTACAATCCAAATTACGTACCTTTGCCAAAAGGAGGCATAATGGCCGCTTATTTTTTCTTCGCGATCCCAAGCCATAATCCCACAGTCTCAAGACTGAACCTACAAATCTTTCACCAAGACTTGACTGCGAATAGTATGAAAAGACAGGCACACTCGGTGAACTTCTGGGCTGGGGAGCTAGTTAAGATGACAGGTGCCATTTTTGTTAAATTTATTGGCTTAGGTGTCTGGCGATGCCAAGGTTAGGTCTTTTGCAATGATAAATGTTAGAAAAATAGTCATTGTTTGGTTTGGGATTTTGAATCTCTCTGGTTTCACTGCTCTTTCTGGATGTGGGTGGACTGCAACTCCTATCATCTGTTATTGCCCCCTCCAAACTCTGCCAGTAAGTTGGTCATTGCTGGCTATGTTTGCCAAGTGTGGTCCAGATCTACTGTCAGTGGGGCTCACAGTGCTCTCTGGATGCAAGGTGAACTATAACTTCCGTCATCCTGGGTACATATTCCCCAAACCCTGCCAGTATTTTAAGTTGCTCAAGGGGGGCTATATATGCCAAGTTTGGTACAGATCCATCGTCAGTGGGGCTCACAGTGCTCTCTGGATGCAAGTGAACTATAACTCCCATCATCCTGGGTCCATATTCCCCAAAACCTGCCAGTATTTTAAGCTGGTCATGGGGACTATGCGTGCCAAGTTTGGTCCAGATCCATCTTAGTTAGTTGGGAGCCCCCCCCCCCCCATCAGAGTGAAGAGAGGGGCCAGGAAGGCAGTTCCATCTTGCCTCCAGTGTCATTGGTTGGGAGCCCCCCCTCCTTCCAGCACCAACCGCTGCTCTAAGATCAGAGTGAAGAGAGGGGCCAGGAAGGCAGTTCCATCTTGCCTCCAGTGTCATCAGTTGGGAGCCCCCCCTRCCCTCCAMCACCAACCYCTGCTCTGAGATCAGAGTGWAGAGAGGGGCCAGGAAGGCAGTTCCACTTTGCCTCCAGTGTCATCAGTTGGGAGCTCCCCCACCCCTCCAGCACCAACRGCTGCTCTGAGATTAGAGTGAGGAGAGGGGACAGGAAGGCAGTTCCATCTTGCCTCCAGTGTCATCAGTTGGGAGCCCCCCCCCCACCTCCTTCAAGCTCCAACCGCTGCTCTGAGATCAGAGTGAAGAGAGGGGCCAGGAAGGCAGTTCCATCTTGCCTCCAGTGTCACCAATTGGGAGCCCCCCACCCCTCCAGCACCAACCYCTGCTCTGAGATCAGAGTGAAYAGAGGGGCCAGGAAGGCAGTRCCAWCTTGCCTCCAGTGTCATCAGTTGGGAGCCCCCCCCCCCCATCCAGCACCAACCGCTGCTCTAAGATCAGAGTGAAGAGAGGGGCAGGAAGGCAGTTCCATCTTGTCTCCTGCACTGTGATTATGATATAATATAATATAATATATTGTATATGCATATAATATTGATAATATTATAATGTAATACCATATCCTACTACTACTACTAAAATATTATAATTATATATTTATATTAAATGTAATATTACTCATAATATTACAGTATAATGTTATAGTACAATGTAATATACAATATTAATATTAAGCTATGATAATAATAATATATTGTATTTACTTTTTACTTGTAAGCTGCTCTGAGTCCCCTTCGGGGTGAGAAGGGCAGCATATAAATGCCGTAAATAAATAAATAAATAAATAAATAAATAAATAAATAAATAAATAAATAAATAGTGGGATTCACAGAGCTATCTGGATGTGGGTGAACTACAACTCTCATTATCCCAGGTCAACTCCCCCTCCAATCTAACCAGTCTTTTAAGTTGGTCATGGTGGATATTTACGCCAAATGTGGTCCTGATACATCGCCGGTGGGACTCACAGGGTTCTCCAGATGAGAGAGCCATCTTGGAAAACACATACAAACAGAGATACATACAAACATATTTTTCACTTTTATTATAGAAGACAGATATATAGATATGGGTATCCCACACTTTTCTCCCTGTGTGGAATCCCAGGCAGAATGAGGAAAGGCTGTCTTAAGAGCAGGTCACTTTAGGAGGCCATGGACTTGGATTAGACTCAAGATTAGCCCTTTGAATCTCACCCCAAAAAGAGGCAGATGAGAAGGTGCGCAATGGTCCAAATTGGGGTTACAGGGGAGAATCTAGTTCTGCTCTCGCACTATTCCTTCCCCCAAACAAAGCCCATTATGCTCAGGAGCAAAGCTGCCACCACCAGGAGAGAAAGAGTCCTCTTCCAAGAGGCCCAGTGTCTCTTTTCACAGTGAGAGTGGGTTTCCCCGTCTTCCTTTCACCTCGAAGTGCAGACACCAAATGAGTGCTTTAAATAAAGTCAGGTGGGAACGGAGCACAAACCAGGTCGCTTCCAGAGTGCCTTGGTTCTGCTTCCGCAAAGTCCTATGAAGGCACGGAGCCGCATCAGAGTTTGCAAGAGGCTTGGGCCACTTTGGAGTTTGTCCTCCGGTTCAGGGCTTTGCAGATAAAGGCGCCGGCTTCAAGGAGCTTGGAGAGATCCACGCCCTTCACAAGGAAGAAAGGAAGAGGGCAAAGTGAGGACATGGCTGCTTGTTTTGCAATTTAATTTTAATGCCAACTTCAGGGTAAATTAAGCCCGTTTTGCTTATCCCGTGTCTGAACTTGGAAATTGTATTTTTGGATTATATTGGGTTGTTGTCGGTTTTTTCGAGCTATAGGGCCATGTTCTAGAGGCATTCTCTCCTGACGTTCCGCCTGCATCTATGGCAAGCAATCTTAAAGGTAGTGAGGTCTGAGGATGCTTGGCAATACATGCAGGTGAAACATCAGGAGAGAATGCCTCTAGAACATGGCCATATAGCCCAAAAAAAACCTACAACAACCCAGTGATTCCAGCCATGAAATCCTTTGACAATACTTTGGATTATATTTCCTGTAGTAGTAATAGTAGTAAGTAGTAGTAGTAAACTTTATTACAGTCGATGATCAGATCGTAACAGCGGGACCCAGTCCTGCACATCCACGTCAAACCCAAGGGGTTATATGCTTCAAACATCAATAAATTTTAAAATCTAGGCTAAAAACCACATACAAGTAGTTACTAAAACCCAACACTATAAATATCCACTATAGGATATTTATAGGGTTTGTGTCTGTGAGCAGCAGGGCTATGTAGAATTGTCCAGAGCATCCTGCTCCTGGTACTACTACTAGTATTATTATCAGTTTTACTACTGATGTGACTACTCCTGATGCTACTACTACTACTACTACTACTACTACTACTACTAAATGGTATTACTACTGATGCTAGTACTACTGGTGCTCTTGCTCCTGGTGCTACTATTACTTGTATTAATACTGATGCTACTACTACTGGTGCTCCTGATGCTGCTACTACTGCTACTACTAAGTGGTATTACTACTAAGTGGTATTATTACTGATGCAACTACTCCTGGTGCTACTACTCCTGCTGCTCCTACTAGTAGTTTTACTACTGATGCTACTAGTACTGGTGCTCCTGCTCGTGATGCTACTACTACTACCACTAGTGCTACTGCTCAGTGGTATTACTACTGATGCTACTACTAGTAGTGCTCTTGCTCCTGGTGCTACTACTACTGCTACTACTATTACTAGTATTAATACTGATGCTACTGCTACTGGTGCTCCTGCTTGTGGTGCTACTACTACTGGCACTAGTGCTTCTACTAAGTGGTATTACTACTGATGCTACTACTACTGGTGCTACTACTACTGGTGCTCCTGGTGCTACTACTACTAGTATTACTACGGATGCTACTAGTACCGGTGCTCCTGCTCCTGGTGCTACTACTACTGCTACTACTAAGTGGTATTACTACTAGTGCTATTCTTACTTCTCGTTCTTCTGATATGCATTTATAACCCACTTCTCTCCCAAAGCAACCTAGAGAGAGCCCTTCTCTAAGCATTTGCAAGGTTTCCCCAGAATTTCCCTCATAGCTCTTTACTAATCGACAGTACCACATTCAATAAACTCACATAATACATGAATCTGCTGCCTCAGCAACCTAAGGGAGCCCGCTACTTACTGTGTGAATGCCGAGGCCGTGTAGCATGTAGACCATGTCTTCCGTGGCCACGTTCCCCGAGGCGCCCTGGGCGTAAGGGCAGCCCCCCAGGCCCGCAACGGAGGAATCGACCACAGTGACACCCATCTGGGGATGGAAGCAAACCTAGCTCAGAAACGCATACCATGCTATTCCCCAGTCCAACCCTTTGCAACCTTGTTTATCCAAGAAATAATGTTCAGGTCTCAGCGAACCCCTGCATCAAAATTAACAGGGTGCATCATTGAGCTCTGCGGTGGTTTGGTTACATGACCACCCATGAAAAAATCCAAAAAGTAAGCTTTAATTTTATCACATATTAAGATACATAAGCACACAGAAAGCATGCCAACTCTGAAGTCCCAGAAACATACCTGAAGGGCTACCAGCGTGTTGGCAAGCGCCTGCCCGTATGTATCATGGCAGTGGACAGCAAGGGCACCGATGGGCACCTCTTTCATGACAGCAGAGAGCATCTCCCTCATGTTGCCAGGAGTCCCAACGCCAATGGTATCCCCAAGAGAAATCTCATAGCATCCCATTGCGTACATTTTCTTTGACACCTGCCGTGGAGAACAGAAGAGTTAGATAAAAGAGACAATTCATCTTCAGAATAGAAACATGCCAAAAATACATATAAGGCCGTGATTTTTGATGTCCATTTGATGTTTTCGGAAACCCTGAAAATGCTTTTGGCTCATAGCGATTCAGAGTGACATTCAGCACGTATTAGACATTGCAAAATAATTTCCCGATTATAAACAGGAGCTCACCTCGGCCACCTTAGCGGGAGCAATCTTCCCTTCATAAGGACAGCCAAGGACACAGGAGACGTATCTGCAAATAAAAGGAACAAATTTTACTACATATCCATTTTTCTTTCAAACCTACTGGCTTTCTCCTATCTAGGTTCAGTGTTAATTTGCCTGCTTGTCACCAAATTAAGACATCTTTCTTAGGCAGAGTTTCTCAAACTGGGGGTCGGGACCGCAGGGGAGTAGCGAGGGAGGTTTCAGAGGGGTCACCAAAGAACATCAGGAAGCACCTATTTCTGATGGTCTTAGGAACCCCTTTGGCAGAGAAGGTTGAAGATCTCTCAGCCTATCCTTCCCTTCCTTTTTGGAAACAGACGGGGAATCCTCCCCACCAAAAGCCCACATCCTGTTCTCTGGATGTACGTGAACTAACACTCCAAAACTCAAGGTCAATGCTCACCAAACCCTTCCAGTATTTTCTGTTAGTCATGTGGGTTCTGTGTGGGAAGTTTGGCCCAATTCTATTATTGGTGGATTTCAGAATGCTCTTTGATTGTAGGTGAACTATAAATCCCAGCAACTGCAACTTCCAAATGTCAAGGTCTATTGTCCCCAAACTCCACCAGTGTTCACATTGGCATATTGAGTATTTTGTGCCAAGTTTGTTCCAAATCCATCATTGTTTGAGTCCACAGTGCTCTCTAGATGTAGGTGAACTACAACTCCAAAACACAAGGTCAATGCCCACTAAGCCCTTCCAGTATTTTCTGTTGATCATGGGAGTTCTGTGTGCCAAGTTTGGTTCAATTCCATCATTTGTGTAGTTCAGAATGCTCTTTGATTGTAGGTGAACTATAAATCCCACCAACTACAACTCCCAAATGACAAAATCAATCCCCCCAACCCCACCAGTCTTCAATTTAGTGTGTATTGGTTATTTGTGCCAAATTTGGCCCAGTGAATGAATTTTGCTACTGCATAACAGTAGCAAAATTACAGTTATGAAGTAGCAACAAAAATAATGTTATAGTCAGAGAAGTCAGCCATAGCAGAGCACCTGATGAACCAAACTGGGCACATCATATTATTTGAGAACACAGAAATGCTGGACCACTCTCACAACCACCATGTCAGACTACACAGAGAAGCCATTGAAATCCACAAGCATGTGGACAATTTCAACAGAAAGGAAGAAACCATGAAAATGAACAAAATCTGGCTACCAGTATTAAAAAACTCAAAAATTACAACAGCAAAACAACAGAGAGGAAACAATCAGGTACATCAAATCACCTCTCAACAAAAGATTCCCCCCAGGCACTTCCAAGCCATTAAATGCTAATCAAGGTGGTCAGTTGAAACATTCACACCTAGCTCCAGCAGACAAAAGTCCTTTGTCCCACCCTGGTCATTCCACAGATATATAAACCCATTTTCCTACTTCCAACAGACCTCACTATCTCTGAGGATGCTTGCCATAGATGCAGGCGAAACGTCAGGAGAAAATGCCTCTAGAACCGTGATGGTGAACCTATGACACACGTGTCAGCACTGACACGCATGGCTAATTTTGATGACACGCGGACACATGCGGCCGCACACAGAGAAGTACACCTTATAAGAGCCAATCTAATTCCATCCTTAAATTTGTAAAAGGCTCTGCAAATTTAACACCTGCACATTTGAGCATTGTTCACTCCATAACCCAGCATGGATTACACATTTTTCTTATTTAAACTATAAATATTGCAAAATTATGCGTTTTTTCTCGAAGTGACACTCTACCCAAGTTATGCTCAGGTTTTTGGCAAACTTTGACACACCAAACTCAAAAGGTTGCCCATCACTGCTCTAGAACATGGCCATATAGCCCGGAAAAACCTACAACAACCCAATAATGTTATAGTTGGGGGTCACCACAACACGAGGAATTATATTAAGGGGTCATGGCATTAGTAAGGTTAAGAAACACTGTTCTAAGGCTTACCCTCGAACGGGGATGTTGGCTTCTTTTGCTGCCCGCAAGACATCGCTAAACCTCTCCAAACTTTCGTCTATGGAGCAGTTGATGTTCTTCTTCGTGAAAAGTTCTGATGCGGCGCCAAAGATGGATACCTCCTTAGCTCCAGCCGCTACCTGCCAATTAAGGAAAGGCATTTATTTTGAGAGGGACTATGGAGGAAAACACCAGTAGAGAGCAGGAGAAGCTTATCCTTCTATACCAGAGGTGGCCAAAGTGTGACAAAATACGCCCAAGTGGCATGAGTGGTAAAATACCCCAGAAAGTGGTAAGATGCCCACGAAAAAACCTTCCTTGGGCCTAAAAAGGTCCCAAAACATGGAGGAAAATGATCCCATGACCCCAGATAGCATTTGGGGACACCCTATTTTTTTGGTAGAGGTGGAACAATGTTTTCCAAAGCAGCCCACCCCCATCTCAACCAAGCAGTAGCCCTATGGACGAGAAAACCCCAGAAATATGACATAAAAGCCGTGACATACTGGAATACACAATGCAACCATAGCTTATATGTTTCCCACTTCAAAACCTTAACGGCAGCAAACTCAGAGATTCAATGCAGAGTCTTATTTGTTTCATCTTTGTTTATTAACTGTGTTATTTCTACCCCGCTTTTCTCTCCATGGGGACTCAAGGTGGCATGGATGCAACACAATTACAAGCGTTATTTATTTATTCA
The DNA here is from genome assembly GCF_025583915.1 of Anolis sagrei ordinatus. Classification (NCBI taxonomy): domain Eukaryota; kingdom Metazoa; phylum Chordata; class Lepidosauria; order Squamata; family Anolidae; genus Anolis; species Anolis sagrei. Next base: position 30,244,706 of record NW_026847771.1, on the reverse strand, counting down.
TTTCTATCCCGCTCTTCTCACCCCTCAGGGGTGAGAAGAGCGGTTCTGCTCATTGGGGTTCTGCTCATTGATTTTTTGGAAAGAGGTGAAACAATCAGTGCTGCAAGATATTATGAGACCATGAATAAACTTGGCAGAGCCATTCAAAACAAACATCGTGGGATGCTGACGGCAGAAGTCTGTCTCTTTCATGACAATGCGCATTCATTCGCACGCCGCTCATGCAACACGAGTTGTTGACTTCATTTGGTTGGGATGTTTTAAGGAACCCCTCTCACAACCCCAATCTTGCACTCAGTGACTATCATCTGCCGTGGATGTAGCGTACATGGATTTCAGTCAGGCCTTTGACAAGGTCCCTCATGACCTTCTGGCAAACAAACTAGTCCAATGTGGGCTAGGCAAAACGATGGTGAGGTGGATCTGTAATTGGTTAAATGGACGAACCCAGAGGATGCTCACCAATGCTTCCTCTTCATCCTGGAAAGAAGTGACAAGTGGAGTGCCGCAGGGTTCCGTCCTGGGCCCGGTCCTGTTCAACATCTTTATTAATGACTTAGATGAAGGGCTAGAAGGCAGGATCATCAAGTTTGCAGACGACACCAAATTGGGAGGGATAGCCAATACTCCAGAGGACAGGAGCAGGATTCAAAATGATCTTGACAGATTAGAGAGATGGGCCAAAACTAACAAAATGAAGTTCAGCAGTGACAAATGCAAGATACTCCACTTTGGCAGGAAAAACGAAATGCAAAGATACAGAATGGGGGACAATGCCTGGCTCGAGAGCAGTACGTGTGAAAAAGATCTTGGAGTCCTCGTGGACAACAAGTTAAACATGAGCCAACAATGTGATGTGGCGGCAAAAAAAGGCAACGGGATTTTGGCCTGCATCAATAGGAGCATAGTGTCTAGATCTAGGAAGTAATGCTACCCCTCTATTCTGCTTTGGTTAGACCACACCTGGAATATTGTGTCCAATTCTGGGCACCACAACTCAAGAGAGATATTGAGAAGCTGGAATGTGTCCAGAGGAGGGCGACTAAAATGATCAAGGGTCTGGAGAACAAGCCCTATGAGGAGCGGCTTAAGGAGCTGGGCATGTTTAGCCTGAAGAAGAGAAGGCTGAGAGGAGATATGATAGACATGTATAAATATGTGAGAGGAAGCCACATGGAGGAGGGAGCAAGCTTGTTTTCTGCTCCCTTGGAGACTAGGATGCGGAACAATGGCTTCAAACTACAAGAAAGGAGATTCCATTAGGAAGAACTTCCTGACTGTGAGAGCCGTTCAGCAGTGGAACTCTCTGCCCCGGAGTGTGGTGGAGGCTCCTTCTTTGGAAGCTTTTAAACAGAGGCTGGATGGCCATCTGTCAGGGGTGATTTGAATGCAATGTTCCTGCTTCTTGGCAGGGGGTTGGACTGGATGGCCCATGAGGTCTCTTCCAACTCTGTGATTCTATGATTCTATGTTCACTAAATTGAAAGAACACCTGGGTGGAAAACACTTTTCCGATGACGACAAGCTGAACATCGAAGTGACGAATTGGCTGGAAAAGGCGGCGGAAGACTTCTATGACACAAGCATTAAAAAACTCATCCCACAGATAATAGAATTTATTGAACTGAATGGTGATTATGTGGAAAAATAACGTAATACCTGTGCTACAATCCACGTAAGTTTTAGTATAATATACTCATTCTTTGTATTTTTTAAAAAATCTTGTAACCTTACTTTCAGGATATCCCTTGTAATTTAAAAACATGGGAAATACTAAAATATTTGTCTTGTGGATATAGGATACAATAAAAATACTCATACACTTAAATTTACATTATAAGCTTCCCTTACCGCTGCTTGGAAGCCCTTGAGGTTTGGGGTCAGAACTGGATAGCTGATGCCAGGGACCTTCTGGATGCCTTGCATGACTTCGGCATGGTCAGCCATCTAAAAAGCAGAACAACAAATAAGGTAAGATTCTAAATCTTCAAAGTCAAGGAAGGCCTTCCTTCCCCAAATGTTTTGATCTTTCTTTCACTTTTAGCTTTATTTATTTATTTGAATACATTTTAAAATGTGAGTTTAAATTAGATTGGTTGCATTAAAAATTAGGAAGAAAAAATGTAAAAAGAAAAACAATTTATTATTTATTTATTTATTCCAATTACTTCTACCCCGCCCTTCTCACCCCCGAGGGGGGACTCAGGGCGGCTTACAACGAAGGCACAATTCGATGCCTATGTCAATTATACAAACATACATAAAACAATTTAAACAAATTTTCAGATTAAAAACATCAATACATAATGTAATAGTAAACAATCTCATGCTCAGTGTTCAGAGTTCCGAATGTCCATTCCGTTCCATCAATTCCTGCTCATCATCGGGTCTTTCCTTTAGCTGCCAGAATGTCCAAAAGCTTGGTCCCATATCTAGGTCTTCAGTTTTTTTCTGAATGACAAAAGGGAGGTCGCTGATCTAATCTCCCCGGGGAGTGAGTTCCACAGGTGAGGGGCCACCACTGAGAAGGCCCTGCTCCTTGATCCCGCCAGTCTCACTTGAGATAGAGGCGGGGTCGAGAGCAGGGCCTCCCCAGAAGATTTTAAACTCCGAGGTGGGACGTAGAGGGAGATCCCTTCGGACAAATACACTGGGCCGGAACCGTATAGGGTTTTGTAGGTCAAAACCAGCACTTTGAATTGTGCTGGGAATTGGAGTCAGCCAGTGGAGCTGACATAACAGGGGGGTGGTATGCTCCCTGTATGCCGCTCCGGTGAGCAATCTGGCTGCCTCTCGCTGGACTAGTTGAAGTTTCTGAGCAGTCTTCAAAGGCAACCCCACGTAGAGTGCGTTGCAGTAATCCAATCGGGATGTAACAAGAGCGTGGACCACCGTGGCCAGATCTGACTTCCCAAGGTACGGGCGCAGCTGGCGCACAAGTTTTAATTGTGCAAAAGCTCTCCCAGCCACCGCCGAGACCTGGGGTTCCAGGCTCAGCGATGAGTCCAGGATCACTCCCAAGATGCGAACCTGCATCTTCAGGGGGAGTATAACCCCGTCTAACACAGGCTGTAACCCTATGCCCTGTTCGGCCTTACGACTGACCAGTAGGACCTCTGTCTTGTCTGGATTCAATTTCAATTTGTTAGCTCTCATCCAGTCTGACACAGCAGCCAAACACCGGTTCAAGGTCTGAACAGCCTCTTTAGTAACAGGTGGGAAGGAGTGACAGATTTGGACATCATCTGCGTAGAGATAACATCTCATTCCGAAACTCCGAATGATCTCCCCCAGCGGCTTCATGTAGATGTTAAATAACATCGGGGACAGAATTGAACCCTGTGGGACTCCACACAACAATGGTTGTGGGGCCGAACAGGTGTCACCCAGTAACACCTTCTGGGTCCGTCCCTCAAGGAAGGATCGGAGCCAGTGCAGTGCCCCCGAGCCCCATGTCCATGAGGCCCCGTGACCCATCTACAAGGTAAATTGAACCCTAATGCCTACAAGACACAATTCACTCCTTTTTGGGTCAGGGAATGTTCAGTTGATTGTTTGGGGTTTTCCTTGTATCAGGAGCAACCTGATGAACTGCAAGTTGCTTCTGGTGTGAGAGAATTGGCTGTCTGCAAGAAGGTTGCCCAAGGGACACCTGGATGTTTTACTGTCCTTGTGGGAGGCTTCTCTCATGTCCCCGCATGGGAGCTGAAGCTGACATCAGGTGCTCAACGCACTCTCCCCGGATTTGAACTGCTCACCTGTCAGTCAACAGCCCTGTTGGCACAAGGGTTTAACCCATTGCGCCATCAGAGGGTATCAGGGTCATATAAACAACTAGGGCCCACATGATGATGATTATGATAATAATATTATTTCTCTGCTCTAGGTGGAGCATAACATAGTTAAAACATATCATCATAAAATATTATGAAAGACATACATATATTAAAATGTAATTCTATGAAATATATATATTGTCAAAGGCTTTCATGGCCGGAGCCCCCGGTGGCGCAGTGGGTTAAACAACTGTGTTGGCAGGGCTGAAGACCGACAGATCGCAGGTTCGAATCCAGGGAGAGGCGAATGAGCTCCCTCTATCAGCTCCAGCTCCTCATGCGGGGACATGAGAGAAGCCTCCCACAAGGATAATAAAAAAACATCAAATCATCTGGGCGCCCCCTGGGTAACGTCCTTGCAGACGGCCAATTCTCTCATACCAGAAGCGACTTGCAGTTTCTCAAGTCGCTCCTGACATGATTAAAAAAATAAATAAATGGCCGGAATCACTGGGTTGTTGTAGGTTTTTTTGGGCTGTATGGCCATGTTCTAGAGGCATTCTCTCCTGACGTTTCCCCTGCATCTATGGCAAGCATCCTCAAAAGTAGTGAGGTCAGACCTTACTACCTCTGAGGATGCTTGCCATAGATGCAGGCAAAACGTCAGGAGAGAATGCCTCTAGAACATGGCCATATAACCCGAAAAAACCCATAACAACCCAATATATATATTAGTATACAAAGAACAAGCATACAGATCCAGGATCAAATTTTCAACACCTTCATTGAACAAGGAATCACAGAACCCTAAAGGGCCATTCAGCCCAACCCTATTATGCCAGGCAAGAAGGCCCAAACCCAGCCCTCCCAACAGATGACCATACAACCTCGGTTGAAACACCTCCAGGAACATCTGGACTGACCTGCGGGACCCATTTGGGAGAGACAAAACTGGTGGCTTCTATGACGGAAAGGCCTGTTTCTGACAGCCGGTTGATGAAGTCAATTTTCACCTGGGTAGGGACAATATTCTACACAAAAAGAGAGCAAGTAGGAAATAAAGTCACCGCTATACTTATATAAAAGATTTTTTTGAATTTCAAATTTCCAATTAAATTCTTTTCAATGGTAGAATGACAAACATTAAGGGCAGGAGCTGAACCAGGGAAACTGAGGAGCATGAACTAATGGTCAAAAAGTGACTCTTAGCACAAAGAAGAGAGCAAGAGGGTAGTCATAGATGCTCTTCTCATAAAAAAAGATTAATTAACAGAATTCAGATCCCATTTCTTTCACTTTTATATTATAACTGGTTTATCTTCAAGACAAGGCAAACTGATCATACTAAATGATAAAAGTATAAACATTCATGACTATGCATCACCATGAGTTTTGAAAGCCAGCCGGGTGCAAAGGTTGCCTCTTTTGCAACTTCCTATGGCTTTGCAATGAGTCAACATCCAAGTCCACCTTAGGCAAGCTGGCTGCAATTCTGCCTGTTTACAACAGACCTTCTCTCTGTCCTTTCTTAGGTGACAAAGGTAACAAGAACGTCAGAACCTGTCGGGTTTTATCTGAGTGAGAAGCCCAAGGGTTCTGGAAGCTCAGCCAAATAAATAGAGGGAAAAGGTTAAAGCCCTAGGACTTTGAAAAGATTAGCCAACAAATAGAAGGAAAAGGTTAATCTGTGTTTACTGGTCCGCATCGTATTGAACTTCTATGAAAATAATCTCTGTGTTGAACCGAAAATGTGCTTGCATGCCTTTGAATCATTTCTGACTTATGGCAATCCTAAGGCAAACCCATCACAGAGTTTTCTTCAGAAGGGTTCGCCTTTGCCTTCTTCCTCTGAGGCTGAGAGAGCATGACCTGTCCAACGTCACCCAGTAGGTTCCCAGAGCCAAACGGAGACTCAAACCCTCACCTCCAGAGTCATTGTTTAACACCGAAACCATTACATTATCGCGTTTTTCTTTGCACTGGACACAACAAAGTATTAAAATATACACCAGATTTCTAACACAAAGGACATTCGGCAGATTTATGTTATGATAGAATTTTGTTTGATTATGTGTAGTTTTATTTATTGATGTCAAGGTTAATTTACTGATGCTAAGTTTTTAATTTGATGTTAGGTTTTAATACTACTTTTATATGTGGGATTTTTCTGGGATTTTATGTCAGTATCATGTGTTTTATGTAGGCATTGAATGTTTGCCATTGTTATGTTGGAATCCTCCCTGAGTCATCTCAGGGAGATAGGGTGGAATACAAATAAAGTATTATTATTATTATTATTATTATTATTATTATTATTATTATTATTCCTCTTACCTTTTCATTCTGCAAACCGTCTCGCGGACCGACTTCAACAATTTTCACATGTTTCGGGAGGGAAGTAGCTGCTGCTGTGCTGAGCTAGAGGGAATAAGAGTTTAGAAATGAGTTTAGAATGATCAGAACCAAGTAAATAAAGACCTTTTTGATGTCTTCTTCATCAGGAAGCATGCCTGACCGTAGCAAAAGGAAGAAAGGTTTGAGGCATCCTGTGATTATTCTACATGTTTCATTCAGTGCTATATTCACCTGCTTTGCGTGGGCAGACTTGTGCCAGATGGGGCAGGCATACTCAGGAGTTGAGTAGGACAAGGCCAATGCTGATAATAATAATAATAATACTTCTGGCCTCACAATTGTGTTAAAAACAGTGTGGATCGTCAATATTGCAATCCCACGCAACAGCAGGATTGAAGAGAAACAAATGGAAATGCTGACATGATATGAGGATTTAAAGATCGAACTGCAAAGACTCTGGCACAAACCAGTAAAGGTGGTCCCAGTGGTGATTGGCACACTGGGTGCAGTGCCTAAAGACCTTGGCCTGCACTTAAACACAATCGGTGCTGACAAGATTACCATCTGCCAGCTGCAAAAGGCCACCCTACTGGGATCTGCGTGCAATATTCACCAATACATCACACAGTCCTAGACACTTGGGAAGTGTCTGATGTGTGATCCAATACAACAGCCAGCGGAGTGATCTTGTTTGCTGTGGACTCATCTTGTTGTGTTTCAAATAATAATAATAATAATAATAATAATAATAATAATAATAATACTTTATTTATACCCCGCTACCATCTCCCCAAAGGGGACTTGGGGTGGCTAACATGAGGCCAAGCCCAAACAATTACAACAGATCAAAATAAAAGACATGCAGCAAATAATAACATCAAATGAAATATAAACAAAACAAGTTAATACAAAGTCAAACACAGGAAATGAAATAAAATAATAAAAGTGTACAGAGCGAGCTGGGCTAAATTACAAGGGACAGAATTGAAAATATAAAAATCCTGGGTGAGATGGATGAGTAGGGTAGTGTGCCTGGTGGGGGATTTCAGATGGGATAAGCAATGGGGTGAATTTCACTAACAGTTGAGATAAAGTGCATCGAAGGGCATATTGTACTGAGCTGGTCATGGTGTGGGGATTTGTATCCATTCCTCAAAGGCACACCAGAACAGCCAGGTTTTTAGGCTCTTCCTGAAGGCTTGCAAGGGTGGGCGCTTGCCTAATCTCTCCGGGTAACGAGTCCCAAAGCCGAGGGGCCACCACAGAGAAGGCCCTCTCCCTCATCCCCGCAAGTCGCACTTGCGACGGAGGAAGAAGCAAGAGGAGGGCCTTCCCAGAAGATCGAAGGGGTTGTGCATGTTTGTAGGGCTACCAGTAAGTTTTTGCAGGATGTTATTGAATGTACCTACTTTGTGCTTGGTGTTCGCACAGTGCTTCCTAATTGTTACTGTTCGATCTAAGGCAGTGTTTCTCAACTTTCTGAATGTCGCGACCCCTTAACACACTTCCTCATGTTGTGGCACCTTCCAACCTTAACATTATTTTCGCAGCTACTTCATAACTGCAATTTTGCTATTGTTATGAATCGTAATGTAAATATCTGATATGCAGGATGTATTTTCATTCACTCGACCAAATTTGACACAAATATCCAATACATCCTAATTTGAATACTGGTGGGGTTGGGATGGGGGGGGGGAGGAATTGATTTTGTCATTTGGGAGTTGTAGTTGCTGGGATTTATAGTTCACCTACAATCAAAGAGCATTCTGAACTCCACCACTGATGGAACTTAACCAGTATGGGCACACAGAACTCCCACGACCAAGAGAAAATACTGGAAGGGTTTGATGGGCATTGACCTTGACTTTTGGAGTTGTAGTTCACCTACATCCAGAGAGCACTGTGGCCTCAAACAATGATGAATCTGGACCAAACTTGGCACAAATAATAATATGCCCAAATGTGAACACTGGTGGAGTTTGGGGAAAATAGATTTGTAGTTGCTGGGATTTATAGTTCATCAAAGAGCATTCAGAACCCCACTAATGGTAGAATTGAGCCAATGACCAACAGAAAATACTGTGTTCTGATAGTCTTTGGTGACCCTTCTGACACCCCCTTGCGACCAACTCAGAGGTCCCAACTCCCAGGTTGAGAAACACTGATCTAAGGTTTTGGGTTTTTTTTGCGTGTGGTTTTTTTGTGAGAGAATTGGCCATCTGCAAGGACGTTGCCCAGGGGACGCCAGATGATTTTTGATGTTTTATCATCCTTGTGGGAGGCCTCTCCCCGGATTCGAACCTGCGACCTGTCGGTCTTCAGTTCTGCTGGCACAGGGCTTTAACCCACTGCGCCACCGGGGGCTCTTCTGATCTAAAGTGACACCAAGATATTTAGGATGGGAACAGTGTTCACACCCTTGGCCTTCCCAGGTGAGATTCAATTTCCTGTTGGCTACGTAATTGGAAAACACACACTTGTACCTTGGCAGGGTTAGGCTTCAGGTGGTTATCTTTGTTGTAGCTGGACAGATCTATCTTTATATAAGAACCATATGCACCAGGCATAGGCCAACTTGGTCCTTCCAGATGTTTTGTACTTCAACTCCCACAATTCCTAACAACCTCAGGCCATTTCCTTTTCCGCTTAAGGAAGGGGTCTGAGGCTGTTAGGAATCGTGGAAGTCCAAAATATCTTGAGAGCCCAAGTTGGCCTATGCCTGGTATATAACTTATTAGATATAAATATATTATATATATATACACACACACAAACAATTATATAATAAATGTCGAGTATATACGTTTCTGGTACTACAGTAACAACATTAAACTCTCACCGGCCTCAGGGACGCCACCAGCCTCGCAATCGTCCGATTCGCCACCACCATGGCGACTTCTTCCTCCCTCTCAGCCCAGCTGAGAAGCCATTTTGGCCTGTCACGTGACATTGCCCCGGTGGGCGGGGCCCCCGGTCTCGCGCTCTCCTTTCTTAAAGGGGAACACACACCCAGGCCAAGAAAACTTCTTGTAGAATCATAGAATCAAAGAGTTGGAAGAGACGTCATGGGCCATCCAGTCCAATCCCCTGCCAAGAAGCAGGAATATTGCATTCAAATCACCCCTGACAGATGGCCATCCAGCTCTGTTTAAAAGCTTCCAAAGAAGGAGCCTCACTCCGGGGCAGAGAGTTCCACTGCTGAACGGCTCTCACAGTCAGGAAGTTCTTCCTCATGTTCAGATGGAATCTCCTTTCTTGTAGTTTGAAGCCATTGTTCTGCGTCCTAGTCTCCAAGGAAGCAGAAAACAAGCTTGCTCCCTCCTCCCTGTGGCTTCCTCTCACATATTTATACATGGCTATCATATCTCCTCTCAGCCTTCTCTTCTTCAGGCTAAACATGCCCAGCTCCTTAAGCCGCTCCTCATAGGGCTTGTTCTCCAGACCCTTGATCATTTTAGTCGCCCTCCTCTGGACACATTCCAGCTTGTCAATATCTCTCTTGAATTGTGGTGCCCAGAATTGGACACAATATTCCAGGTGTGGTCTAACCAGAGCGGAATAGAGGAGTAGCATTACTTCTCTAGATCTAGACACTATGCTCCTATTGAAGCAGGCCAAAATCCCATTGCCTTTTTTTGCCGCCATATCAAATTGTTGGCTCATGTTTAACTTGTTGTCCACGAGGACTCCAAGATCTTTTTCACACGTACTGCTCTCGAGCCAGGCATCCCCCATTCTGTATCTTGCATTTCGTTTTTACTGCCAAAGTGGAGTATCTTGCATTTGTCCTGTTGAATTTCATTTGTTAGTTTTGGCCCATCTCTCTAATCTGTCAAGATCGTTTTGAATTCTGCTCCTGTCCTCTGGAGTATTGGCTATCCCTCCCAATTTGGTGTCGTCTGCAAACTTGATGATCCTGCCTTCTAGCCCTTCATCTAAGTCATTAATAAAGATGTTGAACAGGACCGGGCCCAGGACGGAACCCTGCGGCACTCCACTTGTCACTTCTTTCCAGATGAAGAGGAAGCATTGGTGAGCACCCTCTGGGTTCGTCCATTTAGCCAATTCCAGATCCACCTCACCGTAGTTTTGCCTAGCCCACATTGGACTAGTTTCCTTGCCAGAAGGTCATGGGGGACCTTGTCGAAGGCCTTCCTGAAATCCAGGTACGCTACATCCACAGCATTCCCTGCATCTATATATTAGTCTATATATTTAATTTATATTAGTCCTGATTTATATTATTACTAATTATTATTACATTGGGGTATAAAGATTTATTTTTTTTGCTTTCTAAATCTCTTCCACTGTGTTTTTCACTGTTTTTATGGGTGATGGTCACCTCGTTGGCCTGATAGGTGTATTGTGTCAAAATTTGGTGTCAATTGATCCAGTGGTTTTTGAGTTATATTAATCCCACAAACGAACATTACATTTTTATTTATTTAGATTACTAGCTGTCCCCTGCCACGCGTTGCTGTGGCCCAAATGGGGGTTCTGTGTGGGAGGTTTGGCCCAATTCTATCGTTGGTGGGGTTCAGAATGCTCTGTGATTGTAGGTGAACTATAAATCCCAGGAACTACAACTCCCAAAGGTCAAGATTCTATTTTCCCCAAACTCCACCAGTGTTCACTTTTGGGCATATTGAATATTCTTGTAGAGTTTGGTCCAGATCCATCATTGTTTGGGTCCACAGTGTTCTCTGGATGTAGGTGAACTACAACTAGGTCAGTGCCCATCAAAGCCTTCCAGTATTTTCTGTTGGTCATGGGAGAACTGTGTGCCAAGTTTGGTTAATTCCATCGTTGGTGGGGTTCAGAATGTTCTTTGATTGTAGGCGAACTATAAATCCCAGCAACTACAACTCCCAAATGAGAAAATCAATATTTTTAGTGAAGAACATACATTGGGTTGTTTGGAGTCTTGAGTCCAAATTTGGTGTCAATTCATCCAGTGGTTTTTTTAGTTATGTTAATCCCACAAACGAACATTACATTGTATATACATTATATGTACTGTATATAGAGACATACACACACTTATGTTCATCTCTCCAAATGAGATGTTTATAAAATGCTGTTTAAATTGTGTGTGTATGTGTATATATATATGTGTGTGTGAGAGAGAGAGAGGGGGGTATTATTATGGAGAGAAGTGATGAGTGGAGTGCCAGAAGCAGGGTTCCGTCCTGGGCCTGATTCTGTTCAACATCTTTATTAATGACTTAGATGAAGAGTTAGAAGGCATGATCATCAAGTTTGCAGATGACACCATATTGGGAGGGAAAGCCAATACTCCAGAAGACAGGAGCAGAATTCAAAACGATCATAACAGATTAGAGAGATGGGCCAAAACTAACAAAATGAAGTTCAACAGTGACAAATGTAAGATACTCCACTTAGGCAGAAAAAAATGAAATGCAAAGATACAGAATGGGGGATGTGTGGCTCGAGAGCAGTGCATGTGAAAAAGATCTTGGAGTCCTTGTGGACAAGTTAAACATGAGCCAACGACGGCAAAAAAAAAAAACCCAATGGGATTTTGGCCTGTATCAATAGGAGTCTAGTGTCTAGCTCCAGGGAAGTCATGCTACCCATGCTCTATTCTGCCTTGATCAGACCACACCTGGAATCACATTGTGTCCAATTCTGGGCACTGCAGTTGAAGGGAGATGTAGACTCTAAGATGTGATGTGTCCGGAGGAGGGCGACTAAAATAATCAAGGGTCTGGAGAACAAAGCCCTATGAGGTTAAGAAGAACTTCCTGAACGTGAGAGCTGTTCAGCAGTGGAACACTCTGCCCAGAGTGTGGTGGAGGCTCAACCTTTGGGGGCTTTTAAACAGAGGCTGGATGACCATCTGTTGGGGGTGCTTTGAATGAAATTTTCATGCTTCTTGCAGAATGGGGTTGGACTGGATGGCCCACAATGTCTCTTCCAACTCTATGATTCTATGTCTCTTCTGGCAGAAGGCCTACCTAGTCACCTTTCAGTGAGTTTTGATTTACATTCTATTGCTACCATCTGTCAATATTGTATCTGTCTTTGATATTTTTGTGTTTTTTTCTATATAATATATATTTTATGTCCATATGTTTTTTACTTTGGTGTACCCTGTCTAGAGCCATTACCAATATATGAATATTATTATTTCAATATTTATATGTTTGACATACACATACATGGGAGCATACACACACGGTATCTTGTCCCCTGTGACATCAGCGCCCCTCCCCTAGCAATAATGTAATATTATGTAGTACTAGTGTTATGAATGATGTAATAGTACTATGCTAGTTATGTATTATGTAGTATGTAGTATGTTGTATGTACTTATGGCTTGTAAGCCGCTCTGAGTCCCCTTCGGGGTGAGAAGGGCGGCATATAAATGTCGTAAATAAATAAATAAATAAATAAATAAAGATTATTATTATTATTATTATTATTATTTTAATACTTGTATTGGAAAGTGCTTATTATACTTTTAAAGGTTATATATTTTATGTCATGGCCTATGGCTAGTACAATAAACAAGTCATTCATTCACACACACACAGGGGCACAAGTGCAATAAAATCCCATCAAAGTATCTCCGGATGGCATCCAATACCATAAATTTGAACAGTTCAAAACCATACAAATAAAGGCTAAATGCATAATAGTTGAAGACAGTTAAAATAAGTTAAAAGCCCTATCTTATATTTTTTCCATGTGTGTTCCTTGACTGATGAGACCTAAGGTGCATCTACACAGGTATCTATCTACTGGCTGTTAGGAATTGTGGGAGTCGAAGTCCAAAACTTCAATTCCTGAAGATTGCCCATGCCTTATCCAGTGTAGAATTAATGCAGTTTGACACCATTTTAACAGCCATGGGTCCATGCTATTTGATCACAAGAGTTGTTGTTTGACAAAGTCTGCCAGAGTTCTGATTTTCACGAAACTACAACTCCCAGGACCCAACTGCACTGAGCCATGGCAGTTAAAGCAGAGTCAAACTGTATTCATTCTACAGTGTAGATGCTACCCATAAAAGAGGATCCTTCAAACATAATACAGGTGTCCATATGGAGAGACACTTAGGTTCTATGCACACTTATCTGGAGCAAACCACCGAATTCAGTGCAGTTTTATTTCCATAGACGTGTACATAGAATTGGAATTGATGTTAAGATACCAGACATCAGAGAACTGTAGCTTGATCCACTCTATCCTTGAAAAAAAAAATGTGTCCCTCCTTTTCAAAGCCACATACCTGGCCGATCAGGCTTCCTCTTCGTAAAGGCCCCATTTTGGTGCGTTGCAGTCTTGGAGAGTTTAAGGCTGGTGCTGCTTGATCGGCTGAGAGGAAGCATCATGCTCCGCCATGTGCACATTTATACCAGCCCCTGAATCAACAGAAGCACAAGGTTCTGCAACTGAAATATTGGTTTTGGCCCTCAACGCCAATCTCTTTTCTTTTGGCATCAGGTGTTGATTACGTTGGAAAAGTCCATGATGAAACAAAAGAGGTGTGCCACTTCGGCATCATGGCTCTTCTTCTAACGTGATGTAAGGAAAGATTCCTGCCAAATGGATGCTCAAAACGATGATGAAAGGCTCAGAAAGTGTCGTAAGTACGATGACATCAGCCATGTTTTCCCATGATCTCACTGGCAGGGATTTCGCTCTGACTCCCGCACTATACGCTGAACATTATTGCACAGTATTGCAATTAATGATTGAGCCTCAATGTTCCATCTTTCTCTGCACATGGCACCAACCATCAAGGCCACACATGTTTAGAAAGGATCCAAAGTAATGAAAGGTGTGAGAAGGAGGATTCCTTTGGCTCCCACTCAAAAAAAGAGAGTGATGTCTCTAAAAACTGCTGGAGTGGGAAAGCAGCAAGTGGGAGCAGGTTTAAAAAAATCTAGATGAAAGTGGGCAATGAATGGAGGTGGGCCCTGAAACTGAAAATTATCACCCTCCTGGCTGTAGTTAAATATATTAATTCTAAGTGAAAAATTGCAAGTTTGTAAAGATAATCCCCATCCAGATAGTTGAGACTGTTTGGCACATAACACTAATACCAGTGGTCATTATACTTATTTCTACAGATTGAGTATTTCTTATCCGAAACGCCCTGGACCAGAAGTGTTTGGGATTTTTACCCCCAGATTCTGGAAAACTTGTATGAGCACATACATACATACATACATAATTCAGTATCTTGGAAACGGGACCAAAATTGAAACACATAATTCATTTGATACCTTATACACATATAGTAAAGGTAAAGGTTTCCCCTGACATTAAGTCTAGCCATGTCTAACTCTGGGGAGTGGTGCTCATCTTAATTTCTAAACCAAAGAGCCAACGTTGTCTGTAGACACCTCCAAGGTCATGTGGCCAGCATGACTGCATGGAGCGCTACTACCTTCCCGCAGAACCAGTACCTATTGATCTACTCACATTTGTATGTTTTCAAACTGCTGGGTTGGCAGAAACTGGGCCTAACAGCGGGAGCTCACCCTGCTACCTGGATCCGAATCACCAACCTTTCGGTCGGCAAGTTCAGCAGCTCAGCAGTTTAACCCACTGCGCCACCAGGGGGCCCTTATACACATATAACCTGAAGGCAATTGTATACATTTAAAATAATTTCAGTACACTGGACCATCAGAAAGCAAAGGTGCCACTATCTCAACCGCCCATCTTTAATTGACCTGTCAATTTATGGTAACCCCATGAATTTTATCGGATCTATAGGTAAAGGTTTCTCCTTGATATTAAGTCTAGTCGGGTCCAACTCTGGGGGGTGGTGCTCATCTCCATTTCCAAGCCGAAGAGCCGGCGTTGTCCATATACACCTCCCAAGACCATGTGGCCGGCATGGCTGCATGGAGCGCCGTTACCTTCCAGCCGAAGCGGTTCCTATTGATCTCACATATGCATGTTTTCAAACTGCTAGGTTGGCAGAAGCTGGGGATAACAACAGGAGCCCACCGCATCTGGGAATTCGAACCGCCAACCTTCCGATCAGTGGTTTAACCCGCTGTGCCACTGCAGCCCCTTGATCTAAATATTGTTGATCTAAATATAGTTGAGAGTGCCTTGGACGGCAAGAAGATCTAACCAATCCATACTCCAGGAAATAATGCCCAACTGCTCACTGGAAGGAAGGAAATTAAGAGGCAAACATGAAGCACTTTAGCCACATAATGAGAAGACACAAAATCTTGGAGAAAATAATGATCCTGGGAAAAATGGAAGGAAGAGGGGCTGACCAAGGGCAAGGTGGATGGTATCCTTGAAGTGACTGGCTTGACCTTGAAAGAGCTGGGGTAGGACGGGTGAGCAGAAGCTCTGGCGTGGGCTGGTACATGAGGTCATGATGAGTCGGAAGTGACTGAACGAATAAACAACAAAAATATACTTGATCTAAATTAAGGGCCCTTCTTCTTACATGCTGGTAAGTGTTTAAGTATGTCTGGAATATGCATACTTTTCATCCAGTTAAAAAGTGAAACTCATTGGACTTACAAGTTTCTAAGCTAGGGGTCCTCAAACTAAGGCCCGAATACAGCCCTCCAAGGTCATTTACCCGGCCCTCGCTCAGGGTCAACCTAAGTCTGAAACGACTTGAAAGACCACAACAATCCTATCTCATCAACCAAAAGCAGGTCCACACTTCCCATTGAAATACCAATACGTTTATATTTTAATTATTGTATTGTTTTTAAGTGTTTTTGCACTACAAATAAGATATGTGCAGTGTGGATAGGAATTCATTCATGCTTTTTTCAAATTATAATCCGGCTCTCCAACAGTTTGAGGGACTGAGACCTGGCCCTCTGTTTAAAAAGTTTGAGGACCCCTGTTTTAAGCAAGTCCTGTTTTTCTTGAAAAGTGTTTCTTTTGAAGCGACTTTGCAAAAGGCTGCATTCTCCTCAATGATCGATTATACTTTTCCATACAGTTCTGTTACATCTGACAGTCCAATCATCCACCTTCAATACCAGCTCTTGCCCTGTTTCCATGACTCCTGGTTGCAGTGCCTTGTATACAAATCAATCCAATGCTCTTATTCAGATTCAAGTTTTTATTTATAAAAAAACAAGTAACATATAAAATTTAGGTACAAAAAAGGCACTGCAGTTGAAATCTGGCAGCATCCTATATAAGAAGGACCACTCGCAGTTTGGGACAACCAAGCTGTTTTCCTGCCATAGAATAACCAACTATTTAATAAGAACACAAATATTCTTAAGCAAGTGCATACTTTTCTTCATTATAGCAATCCGGGATGGAAGAACTGTACTGATCAATCCTTTCTTCATAGTCCAGGGCCTACCAGTCTGCATTCCACATGAAAAGCAAATAACCGGTGCATACTCCCTTTGCAGTGTCAAAACTGAATGCCAACTCCCCTGCATTTTAATCTAACACTAGATGATGCTGTAGCAAAACTGAAAATAATTATACCAAAAAAATATAGCCGATCCATCTGCAAGAACATCCTCCATGGAACACGAGTGCAAGTGCAAAGATTTCCTTCCATATTTTGTGTTTGATTATCTAAAGGACTGCTCAAATTATAAAATAAGGGAATCGTTCACAAAAAGCAGGTAAAACATGAGCCATTCATAAAGGAAATGTGTTGTGGGAGAAATGCTTCTGGAGGTTTGATAAAAGGTGCAAGTTAAAGAAATAGCGTAGTATCATTTGTGAACATATGAATGTTCGACCATTCAAGGCAGCACTCTTCTTTTGAGCAAAGAGATTACCTACTCTGTAGGCAACTTAGCTGGACACTCTGCATTCATTTGTGAATATACTGAGATTTCATTGGATGTAATCCTCATCCAAATGTCATTCCTTACCAAACAAGTCATCCTGATCATCTGGGCACTCTCTCAATTTGACTAAACGATCTTGCCCAATGGCAGACTCCTGACAATGGACGTCATTAACTTCACTGTTTCCCAAGAACTATGTTGTTTTTTGTTCCCATCTAGATTCCAAAACAACTGAAAAGGCTTGGTATTTGAGTATCTATTGCTCCAAAACTGTAATGGCTTGCCAACAGCAATCTGAGTTGACTCTGTGGTCCCTTCCCTTTGCAATTCACCTGTCAATGACTCTGTTTCCAGGCTTCTTTATCTTGGCCAAAAACTCTGTAGGACCTTTCACAATCTCAAGTAGAAATAAGAAAGCTCCCACCACCATCAAAGCAGATTGGAAGCCAGGGTTGAATGATGAATTTTGAAAAAGACGATAAACACAATGGCGGTCTCCCCTTCAGCAGCTGCTCTTCTAGTGTCTGGTCACAATAGTCCCAGACAATTGCCCTGAAATCTCTGGAGATGGTTCTCATTCCATATAAGCGATACTTTATATATTATGGCAGTTAAATCATGTTGGAAGACAGTTGCTTCTTCAATCCTTTCTGATCAAAATGCAGCACTTGAGGATGGTTAACATATAAAGCTTTTGCTTCATTCAACAATGATTTGTTTATGTCTTAATCTGTTTGTGCCACTAATCACAGCGGCATCCAAGTTTCATCTCTGGGAGTGCCTTGATTCTTGTCCTGCTTCGCCATCAGGAGACACCAACCAGTTTGAGAGTCCAGCCATATTGCAGAGGAAGCAGGGAAGGGATGGTCAAGGGCAGAGTGACCCCCAGCCCCTTGTCTGGCAAGGCCTGCCATTTCAAAGGGGCAGAGACCCCCAACATTGTCACCTGCAGGAGATAAAAAACAAGAGATGCTGATCTGTTGCATTATAGAAAACACTTTACTGATGTATCAAATGACTTCCTGTTAGGGCAAAAGCAATTTCAAAATGAAGCACAGCTTCAAAAATGTCCTCTGCTGTATAGGAAAACAAACAGTATTAAAGTCCTCACAACCTCTGAGGATGCTTGCCATAGATGCAGGCGAAATGTCAGGAGAGAAAGCTTCTAGAACATGGCCATATAGCCCCAAAAATGTATAACAACCCAGTATTAAAGTCTCCAACTTCTCTGGGGGAAAGGGAGGGTTCTAAAAAATCACAAATACCTTCTTTAACAATTATGAGAGCCAATTTATCAGCAACTCCTGCAAGGCTGACGTTGGTATTTATTTTATTTACTCCATTTGTACTCTGCCTTTCTCTACTCCGAAGAGGACTCAAGACAGCTTTATATATGGCAACTATTCAATGCCTTTGAACAACAAACAGTTAAAATACATTAAGTTAAAGATTCTAAAATTAAATGCACATTAAAAAATATCCCATTACAATTACTATTAAAATCATGCCATACACAATCGTAATCCTCAGCCATTTCAAGCTTAGGTAGGCAGCAATAATGCTTTTTCAGCATTGCCAGCATTACAATCATAGCCCATGGAATGATCTCCAAAGTCAGATTGATCGTATTTTAAACTTGAGGATTTCAAGTGTCTGTTTGAATCTGTCTTTCTTTCATGTCTTCAGTGTCAGTTTGGGGGGGGGGGGGTTATGAGCTTCTGTTTCTGTTAAAGGGGCTCATTACACAATTCGTTCTGCTTTAAGTACATTTTATAGCTGCAAGATGCTTTGAATTCATTGGTGCAAAATATAACTCAATGTCACCAGATCTTAAACCAGAATATTTCCAAAATTCTCCTTACTTGAGTGCTTGCAGATGGGACAGGGGATGACAGCTTCAACACACTGTTTTCTGGCCAGGTCAAGAAGATAGCATAGACTACTGTTCCCTTTGAAGTATACCTGAGAGAAGACAAAGTGAAACAGTGAAATATGAAGAACAGTTTGAATATAAAAAAGTAGAACATCTGCAAGGCTTCAAGTTGAACGAGGAGTGCTCTACCCCATTGAAAATTTTAATCCTTCAATGGAAGAGAGGGAGCCCTCGGTGGCAAAATGGGTTAAACCCTTGTGCTGGCTGGACTGCTGACTGAAAGGTTGGCAGTTCAGATCCGGGGAGAGCTCCCGCCTGTCAGCTCAAGCTTCCCATGCGGAGACATGAGAGAAGCCTCCCACAGGATGGTAAAACATCTGGGCGTCCCTTTGGCAACGTCCTTTCAGGCGGCCAATTCTCTCACTCCTCACACACGCGCAAATGGAATAGAGCACTCCCTGGCTCAACATGAAGCCTTGCCAGGTTTGACCAGAGTTGAAGGTGAGACAACAGGCCTCTGAGGTTTTCTCTCACACTTCATCTGTCCAGCCAAGAGGACTGATGAAAGGCTCAAAGTCAAACTTTGCATTTACTCTGAAAAAGCAAACATTGCACTGCAATCTGTCCTCTCTCCCAGCAACTACTGACGTCAATAACACAGTGTTGCTTGTGTCCAGAAGGGGTCTAGGTGAAATTTTCCATTCACTTCTTTGCAAAGGACTTCCCTTTCAAATGCCCTCAACAAGATCAAGAGATGGAGAATTACTATTATTTCAGCCAATTTCTTGAGGAGCCCCCAGTGGTGCAGTGGGTTTAACCCCTGTGCCAGCAGGACTGAAGACCGACAGGTCGCAGATTCGAATCCGGGGAGAGCGTGGATGAGCTCCCTCTATCAGCTCCAGCTCCTCATGTGGGGACATGAGAGAAGCCTCTCACAAGGATAAAACATCAAAAACATCCGTGCGTCCCCTGGGCAATGTCCTTGCAGACAGCCAATTCTCTCACACCAGAAGCGACTTGAAGTTTCTCAAGTCGCTCCTGACACGACCAAAAAAAAAAAAAAAAAAAGCCAATTTCTTAGTTTTTAACTCATCACGAACACATAGATAGTGTGTGAATTGGAGGAGGATATATATATATTAATGAAATAAAATAAAACATAAAAAGTTTCTCAATCCTTCCACTTCTCTTTTGTCTTCCCCAAATGCATCAAAAAGTCAACCAAGGAAAAGCAGTGGTTCTCAACCTTCCTAATGCTGCAACCCCTCAATACAGTTCCTCATGTTGTGGTGAACCCCAACCATAAAATTATTTTCATTGCTACTTCACAACTGTCATTTTGCTACTGTTATGAATTGTAATATAAATATCTGATATGCAGGACGTATTTTCATTCACTGGATCAAATTTGGCACAAATACTCAATATGCCCAAATATGAATACTGGAGGGGGTTCGGAGGGGGTTGTTTTTGTCATTTGGGAGTTGTAGTTGCTGAACTCCACCAACGATGGAATTGAGCCAACCTTGGCACACAGAACTCCCATGACCAACAGAAAATACGAAAAGGGCTTGGTGGGCATTGACCTTGAGTTTTGGAGTTGTTGTTCACCTACAACCAGAGAGCACTGTGGACTCAAACAATGATGGGTCTGGAACAACCTTGACACAAATACTCAATATGCCCAAATGTGAACACTGGAAAATAGACCTTGACATTTGGGAGTCGTAGTTTTTGGGATTTATAGTTCACTTACAATTAAAGAGCGTTATGAACACCAACAATGATAGAATTGGGTCAGACTTCCCACACAGAACCCCCATGACCAACAGAAAATATTGTGTTTTCTGATGGTCTTTGGTGACCGCACTGACAACCCCTAATGACCCCCCCCCCCCCAGGTTGAGAAAAGCTGGTCTGAAGCTTTTTTAAAAATCTGGCCTCCACCAATCTGACATACTCTAAATGTATCATCATAATTATATATACCCTGCCTTTTCTCTCTAAAAAGAGACTCAAAGTGGCTTACAGTAAAATCAATACAATACAATTTAAAACCTAAATGTGTACAAATATTAAAATAGAATTAAATACTAATATTGAAAATAAACAGTTAAAACTCTTAAAACTGATTAAAGACCTATTCATAGCTAAAACAACAGCACTCTCCAACTTGATCTTATTATAATGAACCACAATACCAAGAATTCCCAATTAAGTGTGGGATTTGTCATTTAATACATTGGGAGGACACCAAAGGCAAATTAAAGGAAAACAGGAAAGCACTTTGTAGCTTCAGCTGCTGTTACCTTTTCCCAGCTTTGTGAATAGGTAAAATATTTTAAATATAGCACAACGTTAACTTTGAAAAGAAGCTTATGTAGTTTTGTATACCAAGTAAGTAAAAAGCTTGGAATAATTTGATCATACCAAGTGCTGTCACTGCCATTGTCCTTTTGAACTCTCCATGGTTTTGACTCGTAAATGGCTTCTCCGTTAATGCTCAGCCACTTTCCAAGAGCCAGAAGCCGTTCCTGAAAGACTGGAACTATCACCCCTTCCTTTGTGGGTCCGATGTTGAGGAGATAGTTTCCTCCATAACTCACAGTTTGCACAAGTTCCTGAAGTGGAAGCACAAAATGAAACATGAGAGCAATTCCAAGTCAGGAGGAGAAAAATAATTTTGAAAGAGAACCTGTATGTCTGAGATCTCTAGCTTGGTCCTTATACTGAAGTAAGAATATAAATAGAAGCTTTGCTGATCCAGCAGTTTGGCTGAACATCTGAAGGATGAAAACACTCTTGCTTCAGGTATTCAGTTTGTCAAACCCCTCTAGAGTGGATTGCTGTGAGTTTTCCAGGCTGTATGGTCATGTTCCAGAAGCATTATCTCCTGACATTTCGCCCACATCTTTAGCAGGCATCCTGAGAGGTTGTGAGGTTTGTTGGAAACTAGGCAGGTGGGGTTTATATATCTGTCCAGGGTGGGAAAAAGAACTCTTGTCTGTTTGAGGCAAGTGTGACTGTTACAACTGATCACCTTGATTAGTATTGAAGACCCTTGCAGCTTCAAGGCTTGGCTGCTTCCTGCCTAGGGGAATCCTTTGTAGGGAGGTGTTAGCTGGTCCTTATTGTTTCTTGTCTGGAATTTCTCTGTTTTCTGAGTGTTGTTATTTTAACAACTATCATGTCAGACTACATAGTGAAGCCACTGAAATCCACAAGTATGTGGACAATTTCAACAGAAAGGACGAAACCATGAAAATAAACAAAATCTGGCTACCAGTATTAAAAATCAGGACAGTAAAGAAAGAACTTCAACAACCCATCTAGACTGCTTTTTTCGTCAATTGGTTTCCTACTCTTGTTAAATCCAAGGTCCAATTAAAACTTCATTTCATTGCTGAACCTCTTCAGCAATGTCTTGCAAGACTTTCTAATCTGCTTCAGAACTAACTTGCATCCCTCCCTCTGCTTACCATAATGATGCTGGACTCATCCATAAGCTCAGAGATTTGCATGCCACTTCGATACCCCCAAGACCTCCTGTCAATAGAGCTGCACATCTCCCACTTGTGGCTGGGCAAAGTCCCGGGCTTGTATTTGTCTTGACAGTTATAGTAGCCTCCGTGATGACAGGAACAATTGAAGCCCCATCGATCGTTCACCACCACAGTGTCCTACCAAGACAGATCCAGGAGAAGAGTTGAAGTGACATTTGTGGCATAAGGAGGGGAGGAATGTGGGGCTGCCTTCATTGATGCTCAAAACAAACCAGAGCTTAATGCTTCTGTAGACACAGTACCCTATTTATTGTTCACTATTCAGCAGGCCTACCCAGTCAATTTTAAACCATGTATTTTAAATTGCCATTCTGTTACTGTTATATTTTACTCTTTGTATCATCTATTTTATTATGTGTCTTTTAAAGAAATGTGTTTTAATATATGTAATTTATTGTATGTATTCAGTGATTATTTTAACTGTGTTGTGCCCTGCCTCGGGATTTGAGGAAAGGCAGGTAAAGAAATCATTATCACCATCATCATCCTCTGGATAAGAAAACATGGAAAGACAGTAATATAGGATCCTAGAAAGTATTACACACGCCCAGTTCCGTTTATCACTTTACTCCACCTTAAGCTCAATGAAAAGAATCAAAGCTCTTTATGATTATCCGGCAGGCCTACCCAATTAGTTTTAACTATGAATTTAAAAGTCATGTCTTGTGTTTAATCTTTGTTCTGTGTACTTTAAAATATGTTTTTCATAGAAATACATTTTAATATGTGTATTTTATATAATGTTTTACGATGATGTGTTTCTAGCTATGTTGTGCCCCGCCTTGAGCCATGAGAGGAGGGTGAGAAATAAAATTATTATTAAATGTGAAGATTTCCCCTTGACATTAAGTCTGACCCTGGAGGGGTGATGCTCATCTCCATTTCTAAGCCAAAGAACCAGTGTTGTCCATAGACATCTCCAAGGCCATGTGGCTGGCATGACTGCATGGAGCATCGTTACCTTCCAGCTGAAGCGGTACCTATTGATCTATTCACATTTGAATGTTTTTGAACTGCTAGGTTGGAAGAAGCTGGGGCTAACAGTGGGAGCTCACCCTGCTCCCTGGATTCAAACCACCGATCTTTCAGTCAGCAAGTTCAGCAGCTCAGCAGTTTATTATCATCCCTAAAATTCCCAATGTCTGAGTAACGAAGGGGTTCATAGCACTAGTCACATCCTCTGAAGGCCTGCTATTTATGCCATTTTTCCAACATGACTTCCATGTTTAAGCACATGCATAGTCTGAGGTTTTGTGGGAACAGCAGATCCCCCCTCCCCCCTCAGGTGTTGCTGACCCAAAAATACTAGCAATCCTACCCGGCACATCCAATGGGGAGAGAAATGATGCGAGTAACATTTAGCACCATCTGGACATGCAATTCCCACTCTTGCTCAAAGGTTTAGAAATGTGTAGAAAACAGGAATTATGGAGTTATATACTCTTGCTATTTCTGTTCTCAGACTTGGAGATGGCAATCACAAGTAATACATATTTCTATTTCCTGCACTTTGTTACAATACTTAAAGTGGAGTTTGTATAGTGCTCTCACCGTTAGCTACATGAACTGAGCCTCCATCAAGAAAAACCTATAGGTCTCACTGCAGAGGTGACAGATACATTTTGGACACTCTGAAGAACCACAAAGACTTTCATGGGCCAAAATATCTAAAGAGCCACTCTAAAGTCTTAATCTCAAATGCAAGCAAGTAGGAAAAACTTGGCTGGGTTTTCAACATTCATTAACTGCCCCAGTTCAAAGCAAATTCAGATACCTTGACTGGACTATCGTTGTAAAGCCAGGCAAGGAAATTAGTTGAGTTCCAGTATGTATCTGGAGCTTCCCATTCTCCATCAGACCAGATGAGTTCCGGCTTGTACCTTTAGATGCAGATTAACAAAACCAGAAAATTTACCAATACAATTGTGTCCTAGTTCCTGCTCATTCTGTTGAGATGTGCTAATAGTGACTGGTCTGATTATACTGTTGTAAAACAAAGTGGACAATTTCAGCAGGGTGGGGAAACTTCACATTCTAAGGACTAGACATATCTTGCTAGCTAAATTTGGTGGCATAACATTAAAGATAATAAACCTTCCCTCTTAAAACCAAGCACATGAAGAGTTTATGCTGTTTTCTGAATAGAGTGTTATGCTTTAGAGAAGGGCTTCTTAAACATTTTCCATTTGTGACCCCTTTTGCCCAAAATATTTTTCCATGACCTGGGTATATAGGTAAATACGTTTTCTATCTCAAAAACTAGAGCTGATATGGAGAAACTGGCATATACCCAGAAATAGACCCAGAAACAGGACTAACATTTGAGACACCAAAATGTGTGTTGGCTATTGTAATAAATCAGCATTTGCAAGGCTTGCTATATAGGCCGATTTTCCTTTTTATGGAATACAGTTGAAGCAGTTTCTGCAAAGTCCCACTGTTGCTAACAGATTTGTGTAAATGTTTAGGTGGCATTATGAAACCTTTTACTACTGCCAATTTTTTGTGACCCCAACACTGAGCTCAGAGGACCTCATTTGGGGCCAGGACCCTGAGTTTAAGAAGCAGTGCTTCAGAGAACTCGATTGTTCTTCAAAGCCAGGTACATCTTCCTCCTGCACTTGGTTTCAGAGAACAAATAAAAATGTGTTGTTACTCCTAGACCACAATACAGTGACATAACCACACACAGCCTGCATGTTGGCCACTTTTGTTACAAATTTGCTAGTAAAACAAGCCTGTCTTTGCCTACATCTATGCAGTGGGGTGTTGGGTCTGTGTATCTTGGCAGCCGAGGCACTTAGCAAGTATAGGCCAGTATTAGAGCACCTACAGAACAGAGCTATAGACAGAAGCACAAGCTTGTCCCTGGTCTCGCAGA
The DNA here is from genome assembly GCF_025583915.1 of Anolis sagrei ordinatus. Lineage (NCBI taxonomy): Eukaryota > Metazoa > Chordata > Lepidosauria > Squamata > Anolidae > Anolis > Anolis sagrei. The sequence continues at coordinate 30,219,474 of NW_026847771.1, read as the reverse complement.
TTCTAAGCAGATGTACTTGGCCTTGTTGCACGCAACAGGGTTCACTTCTGATGAAATACATCTAGGAGTCTCTTTCACACTACATAAGCAATTAAAGCACTTGGCTCCACTTCAATTCCTATGGAATCCTGGAATTTGCCGTTTCATGAGGTCTTTAGAATTTTCAGCAAGAGAGCTCTAGCCTGTCACCAAACTACAAGTAACAAAATTTCATAGAAGGGCTTCTGGAAGTTACAGTCTAACACAGAGGGAACCACGTCTAGATAGTAGAGGCTAATCTAGGTTTTTCTGATGATGTCTTGCTCTTACCTTAAAACAAGGTCAAAAAGCTCTGGCATAGTCTTCTCAGAGACAAAATACTGAGTCTTGAATCCATTGTTTTTGTCCATCAAATAGAGTGGATGAAACCATTCATAGAGGGAGTGGTACAGCCCATAATGTATGTTCCTAAAGATTAGAGCAAAAGATCCACAAGTGATCAGAAAGCTCCTAAGCCCAGCCTCTCCACCCCAACCTTTGAACCCACATCCATACCTTTTTCGGAGGGCATCTCCCAGTTGTCCCACCAAGTCTCTATGGGGCCCTGTATCTACCGAGTTCCAGTTCCAAGACACAGGGGAACCCCAGTTGGTGAAGCCTTCGTGATGCTTTGTGGTCAGCACCACATATCTTTAGGCAAAGGAAGATAACAAGTCAGGAAGGAAGAGAACCCATAGTAAATATACCCACATTTAAGAGATAGCAAAGAAAAAGACAAGGCTTCATCTGCCTTTTAAAACTGTATCATCGGCAGATCAAATTCAGGAAGATACTCCTTACTCTGTCTTAATACATCTGAAGTGTACCCCACCTCTGGGGTTTGGTTACAGGATCCAAGATCCGTGGATGTTCATGTGATCATATACAAATTGTTTACTAAATTGCTGTCTCTTATATAAAATGGCAAGATCAAGGTGGGCTTTTTGGAAATTTTTCAAGTTGCAGCTCATTGAAACTGCGGGTGCAGAATCCTGGGATACAGATGTCTGGCCGTATACTCGTCTATGTATATGTATTTACATGACTCTATTTCACCATTAATTGTAATGCACACCCCAATTTTGAGGTGCACATGACCAAAAATGGATTTGCCAGAGAAGCAAGAAGTGGCACCCTTCTGCCAAGTAGAGGCTGGATAATTTGCCAGTCTTGACTTGGTGGAGAGGGGCAGCACTTATCCTTAGCCTCCCAGCTGAAATAGGGGGAAGGTGGCTTGGGAAGAAGGGAGGGGGATTCCCTTCTCCTTAGCTTCCCAGATTGGAGGCTAAGGACAACAGGACTTGGAAAGGGGTGAGGTGGGAGAAGCGGCACCCCCATCAAACTGGCTGGCGAACTGGGATTGGAAGAGGGGGTGTGGCTTCCTAGCTGGCTTTATTCAGGGTCTGAATGGAGGAAGTTGGGAAGCCTCTGCATCAGGCGGAGGCTTCCGAGTTCACTAGCCTCAGCCTGATGGAAAAGCATAGGCATCTTTGGGCACATGATTCGAATGTGCCATCAAATGTAAAGTGCATCTCCATTTTGGCTAAGCAATTATACTTCAAAACAGTGGTTCTCAACCTGTTTTGGCCTACAACTCCCAGAAATCCCAGCCAGTTTACCAGCTATTAGGATTTCTGGGAGTTGAAGGCCAAAACATCTGGGGACCCACAGGTTGAGAACCACTGCCTTAAAAGATGTGCATTACATTCGAGTAAATATGGCATATTATGCATAGTCTTGTTTGCTGCAATGTTGGGAGGATGGGTATCAGCAATACATGTATTTAAAGTAATACTTAAAGGGTTTACAAATAATAAGCGGAAAGATCTTCAGCCTTCTCTGTCAAAGGGCTTCCTAAGACCATCAGAAATATGTGTTTTCTAATGGTCTTTGGTTACCCCTCTGAAGCCCCCCTCAAGACCCCCAGGTTGAGAAGCACTGGTCTATAGTCTATACGTGGGGCTGCCCTTGAAGACGGCCCAGAAATTCCAACTGGTCCAACGAGCAGCAGCCAGACTACTAACTGGTGTGAATTACAGGTAACGGTATACCCCCTTGTTTATTTTCCGGTCCCAATTCAAGGTGCAGGTACATACCTACAAAGCCCTGAAAGGTTTGGGACCTGCCTAACTTCGTGACTGCATTTCCTTTTATGAACCTACATGACCCCTTTGATCTTCCAGAGAGGCCTTTCTCGCGCTCCCGCTTCCATCGCAAGTGCGACTTCTGGGGACGAGGAAGAGGGCTTTCTCTGTAGAGACCCCTCGGCTCTGGAATTCACTCCCCAGAGAAATTAGGCAAGCCCCCATCCTGGCAGTCTTTAGGAAGAGCTTGAAAACTTGGCTGTTCCAGTGTGCCTTCAAAGGACGATGAACTGAACTATAACCCCTGACCTGACCAAACCTTGCAAAATAATGTCCTCGGAAGCACTTTATTTTCTACCTACTAGTGCATTTAAACCCTACTTTCGTCCCTCCGATCCCCTGTCCAGATACAATACATTGCCTTCTCATCCAGTGTTTTTAAACTTTTTAATCCTTGCTATCGGCCCTGCCCACTGTGATTTATTTTCTGTGTTTAATTATTGTGATTTTACATTGCTTGATGTTTATTTACAGTTTCTTGTATTTTATTTTTTATTTTTATATTTTACTGTTGTTGTATGTTGTTTATTTGCATTGCTGTATTGTTGGACTTGGCCTCGTGTAAGCCACCCCGAGTCCCCTTGGGGAGATGGTGGCGGGGTATAAATAAAGTTTAATAATAATAATATAGTTTCCTGTATTGTTGAAGGCTTTCATGGCGGAATCACTGGGTTGTTGTAGGTTTTTTCAGGCTATGTGGCCATGGTCTAGAGGCATTCTCTCCTGACGTTTCGCCTGCATCTATGGCAAGCATCCTCAGAGGTAGTGAGGTCTGTTGGAACTAGGAAAAGGGTTTATATATCTGTGGAATGACCAGTGTGGGACAAAGGACTCTTGTCTGCTGGAGCTAGGTGTGAATGTTTCAACTGACCACCTTGATTAGCATATAATGGCCTGACAGTGCCTGGAGCAAACTTTTGTTGAGAGGTGATTAGATGTCCTTGTTTGTTTCCTCTCTGTTGTTGTGCTGTTTAATTTTAGAGTTTTTTTAATACTGGTAGCCAGATTTTGTTCATTTTCATGGTTTCCTCCTTTCTGTTGAAATTGTCCACATGCTTCTGGATTTCAATGGCTTCTCTGTGTAGTCTGACATGGTGGTTGTGAGAGTGGTCCAGCATTTCTGTGTTCTCAAATAAAATGCTGTGTCCAGGTTGGTTCATCAGGTGCTCTGCTATGGCTGACTTCTCTGGTTGAAGTAGTCTGCAGTGCCTTTCATGTTCCTTGATTCGTGTTTGGGCAATGCTGGGTTTGGTGGTCCCTATGTAGACTTGTCCACAGCTGCATGGTATACGGTAGACTCCTGCAGAAGTGAGAGGATCCCTCTTGTCCTTTGCTGAACGTAGCATTTGTTGGATTTTCTTGGTGGGTCTGTAGATGCAGGTGAAACGTCACAACCACCATGTCGGACTACACAGAAAAGCCATTGAAATTACAACAGCACAACAGAGAGGAAACAAACAAGGACATCTAATCACCTCTCAACAAAAGATTGCTCCAGGCACTGTCAGGCCATTAAATGCTAATCAAGGTGGTCAGTTGAACCATTCACACCTAGCTCCAGCAGACAAGAGTCCTTTGCCCCACCCTGGTCATTCCACAGATATATAAACCCTCAAGATTATTAAGATCGTCTGGAGAGGCCCTGCTCTCGGTCCCACCGGCCTTGCAAGCGCGTCTGGTGGGGACGAGGGACAGGGCCTTCTCGGTGGTGGCCCCTCGACTCTGGAACTCTCTTCCACTGGAGATCAGAACCGCCCCATCTATCCTGACATTTAGGAAACAGGTGAAGACTTGGTTATGGAGACAGGCATTGGACGAGTGAGCCAGATATGGATGGAGGATGATGAACAATGAGTTAGTGTGATGACTGACCATTGTAGTTATTGAATGTAATTGCTGTTTTAATGTTTTACTGTAAAATGAATTATTATGTTTTTATTAACTGTATGTGATATTATGGTTGGAAACCGGTCTGAGTCTCTCAAGAGAGGTGAGAAGGCGGTATAGAAAACTTTTTAAATTGACCACCTTCAAATGCTAATGAAGGTGGTCAGTTGAAACATTCACACCTAGCTTCAGCAGAGAGTCCTTTGTCCCACCCTGGTCATTCCACAGATATATAAACCCATTGTCCTAATTCCAACAGACCTCACTACCTCTGAGGATGCTTGCCATAGATGCAGGCGAAACGTCAGGAGAGAATGCCTCTAGACCATGGCCATATAGCCCGAAAAAACCTACAACAACCCAATAGTTTCCCTTTCTGAGAACCTTTTTATACGCAGCAAGGTTTCTGCTATAACCGAAATTATGTCCACATTACAATGTTTCCGACCTGGCGCCGGCCTGCTGGAAGAGCTGGGCCCAGGCCTCGGGCAGGAAGTCCTGGGCGGTGAAGAGGGGCGCGAAGTCGGCGTAGCTGGTGCCCGGCGGGAAGCGGGCCTGGACGAAGCGCTCGTACTCGGGCCGCCCTTCGCCCCGCCAGTGCCACCAGAACCACTCCGAGCCCCAGGCCGGCACCGAGAAGACGCCCCAGTGCACGAAGACGCCCACCTTCGCCGCGTCGAACCAGCCGGGCAGCGGCCTCGAGTCTAGGCTGGCCCAGTCCGGCGTGTAGCGCTGAGGAGATGCCGCCGCGACGGAGAGAAGAGCAACAAACACCGCCCAAGCCGCCATCTTGGATTCCCTCAGAGAGGAACTCGCTTCCGCCGTGCGCATTGGCCCGCCGAATCACGTGAGGCAGCCTTCAGGAGACGTCTCGACCAATGGCCACCCACCTCAGCAGAGTCACGTGCCGACCAATAGTAGCCCCGCTCGGCGGAGTCACGTGAGGGGGCATGGCAGCCAGCTGCAAAACTCATAGAATCATAGAATCAAAGAGTTGGAAGAGACCTCATGGGCCATCTAGTCCAACCCCCTGCCAAGAAGCAGGAATATTGCATCCAAAGCACCCCTAACAGATGGCCATCTAGCCTCTATTTAAAAACCTCCAAAGAAGGAGCCTCCACCACACTCCTGAGTCTGAAACGACTTGAAAGCAGAGAGTTCCACTGCTGAAGGGCTCTCACAGTCAGGAAGTTCTTCCTCATGTTCATGTAGTTTCTTGTAGTTTCATGGCCGGAATAACTGGGTTGTTAAGATCGTCTGGGGAGGCCCTGCTCTCGGTCCCGCCGGCTTCACAAGCACGCCTGGCAGGAACGAGAGATAGGGCCTTCTCAGTAGTGCCCCCCCCGCCCGCTGTGGAACGCCCTTCCTACAGACATTAGATCGGCCCCCTCCTTATTGGCATTCAGGAAGAGAGTGAAGACCTGGCTCTTCGAAGAGGCTTTCAACGAAGCAGTGCAATGGATTGATTTCTGGAATATGGATTAATGGACAACGAGATCGGATGCTGATTCTATTGATGAGACGTGATGGATTGTTGTTTTCCTGTATTGTTGTATTGGTGTTCTGATGTTAATTAATTGATATTACTGTTTTAAATGATTAATTATTTTGTACTGTGTTGTTGATACTGGTTGTTAACCGCTCTGAGTCGCCTGATGGCTGAGAAGAGCAGTATACAAGTGAAGTAAATAAATAAATAAATAAATAAATAATTGTTGTGAGTTTTCCGGGCTGTATGGCCGTGTTCCAGAAGCATTCTCTCCTGACGTTTCACCTGCATCTCTGGCAGGCATCTTCAGAGGTTGTGAGGCCTGTTGGAAACTAGAAAATAGGGCTTATATATCTGGGTGGGAGAAAGAACTCTTGTCTGTTTGAAGTAGATGAAGGGAAGGGAAGGCTTTCCCAGATAAGTGAGGTGAACAAAATTCAAGCAGGCTCTACATGACTTTTGTGATTTAATTGGGAAATAAAGTTGCTAGACTAAACTGGACTATTGCAATGCACTCTACGTGGGGCTGCCCTTGAAGACGGCCGGAAATTTCAACTGGTACAATGGGCGGCAGGCAGGCTTCTTACTGGCGCAAACAATAGGGAGCATACAACGCCCCTAATAAAACAGCTTCATTGGCTGCCGATAAGTTGCCGAACCAAATTCAAGGTGCAGGTCATGACCTATAAAGCCCTAAACGGTTTGGGCACCGCCTATCTCTGCAATCGCATCTCATTCTATGAACCGGCAGATCTTCTGGGGAAGCCCTCCTCTCGGTCCTACCTCTGTCACAAGCATGGTTGGTGGGGACGAGAGAGAGGTCCTTCTCAGTGGTGGCCCCTTGCCTCTGGAATGCCCTTCCAAGGGAAATAAGACAGGCCCCATCCCTCCCCTCCTTTCGTAAGAACTTGAAAACCTGGTGGTTTCAACAAGCCTTTGACAATGAACAGTTCTAACTCAGTCTTGCGCAGGATTACTTTTAATATATGTGTGTTATGGTGACAATTTTATGCATATATTGTTTGGTTAATCTTATGGTTATGTTGTTTTACTTTGTATGTTTCGTGATGTTACCTAGGAACTGCTCTGAGTCCCCTCGGGGAGATAGAGCGGTATATAAATAAAGTTTATTATTATTATTATTATTATAGAGTAAAAACTAGACTTTTAATATTTAGGTAGAAGAGAGAATTTCCGGTACTGCTAGTGAAGTAACGCCTGAAATCCCTCTTTTAATAAATATTAAGGGTACGGGAACTGCCTCCAGTTTTCAGTCTGACAACCTTATTAGGAAACACACTGCAAGTCTGGGCTGCTGTGAGTTTTTATAATAATAATAATAATAATAATAATAATAATAATAATAATAATAATACTTAATTCTTTAACCCGCTCTCTCTCCCTTGAAGGGACTGAGGACGCCTTCCAAAGACAAAAATGGCAAGCATTCAATGCCGTGTGCAATGATAAAATCAAAATAAAACAGAAACAAGGAAAGAGCTAAAAGTAAACAATTAAAAATAAGCCAATAAAACAACCTAGGCTAAAACATGTAGTCGATCAACCTCATAAATAACACAACAGGCTGATAAAAGCTGTATAAAATATACAAATATTAAAACGTGTGTTTCCAATAAGTAATGTAATCACAGCACCACCCAAGCTGTATGACCTTGTTCCAGAAACATTCTCTCCTGACGTTTTGCCCACATCTATGGCAGGCATCCTGAGAGGTTGTGAGGTAAGTAGGCAAACCGCTCCGAGCCTTCGGGGAGTGGCGGTATATAAAATTGATAAATAAATAAATAAAATAAGTGAGGTTGGAATAATGTCCAGGGTGGGAAAAAGAACTCTTGTCTGCTTGAGGCAAGTGTGAGTTCTTTCTTCTACCCTGGACATTATTCCACAGATATATAAATCCCACTTGCCTAGTTTCCAATAGACCTCACAACCTCTCAGGATGCCTGCCATAGATGTGGGTGAAACGTTAGGAGAGAATGCTACTGGAACATGGCCATACAGCCCAGAAAACTCACAGCAACCCAGTGAAAGCTGCTTCTGGGGTACCTTCTAACAGCAACACTAGAATGTCTATTGTATATGTATGTATGTATGTATATATATATATATATATATATATATATATATATATATACGCACACATACATATCATATTTATTGTATTGTATTACATCTCTCCACCTCTGGAACTCCCAAAGTAACAGAAGGTTTCTCATTGTTTTTTGAAAGAGAGCAAGGACCTTCTTATGATCGCAAGCATATAGAGAGGACGATATATGAGATATTCAACAAAAACAAAATGGAATGAAATATGGAAATGGCTGTTACTCTAGTTCAGGGGTCCTCAAACTATTGCCCGGGGGCTGGATATGGCCCTCCAAGGTCATTTACCTGGCCCTCGCTCAGGGTCAACCTGAGTCTGAAACGACTTGAAAGCACACAACCATAACAATAATCCTATCTCGTCAGCCAAAAGCAGGCCCACAGTTCCCATTGAAATACTAATAAGTTTATATTTGTTAAACTTCTACTTCATTTTAATTATTGTATTGTTTTAAGTGGTTTTTGAACTACAAATAAGATATGTTCATGTTTTTTTCAAATTATAATCCGGCCCTCCAACAGTTTGAGGGACTGTGACCTTGCCCTCTGTTTAAAAAGTTTGAGGACCCCTGCTCTAGCTTTTCAATTTTGCTGAGCTTGTTGATCGAAAGGTCGCGGGTTCGATTCCGGGGAGCGGCGTGAGCTTCCGCTGTCAGCCCTAGCTTCTGCCAACCTAGCAGTTCGAAAACATGCAAATGTGAGTAGATCAATAGGTACCGCTCCGGCGGGAAGGTAACGGCGCTCCATGCAGTCATGCCGGCCACATTACCTTGGAGGTGTCTACGGACAACGCTGGCTCTTCGGCTTAGAAATGGAGATGAGCACCACACCCCAGAGTCAGACATGACTGGACTTAATGTCAGGGGACTACCTTTACCTTTACCTATAAAACTTTTATTCATGTCAATTTTAAGTCTGGCTTTTAAATAGTTTATTAGTTAAAATGTAATATTTTAGTTCTGTGATGTCTAATTTGTTGCAATGATTTATCATTGCTCAATGTCGATGTTTAATGTGCTATTATGTATTTGTTTTATGGTAATTTATCTGTTTGTTGTTTACATTTTACAGCACTAAATGTAAACAGGTTGTTAACTGCCCTGAGTCCCCACTGGGGAGATAGGGGGGATAGAAATAGTTGTTGTTGTTATTATTATTATTATTATTATTATTATTATTATTATTTGTTATATTATATATTTTGATTTAATTTATTTATTTTAAATTAATTACAATATTTTTTTTAAGTTGTAACCTTTGGAAAACTCAATTAAAATGGGGAAAGAAGAGGAATAGGTATGACTATTTAAACAAACCCTCAACCCAATAAAATCAAAACTGTCAAGAGGGAGTTTCAATAGCTTGCAGAGCAACCCCTGTATTCAAGGGGGTCATGATGGGGAACTTAGAACCCCATAGTATAAACACAGTTGTAAATGAAAGCAAATTAATAAGGAGTAGATATTATAAATGGAAAAGGAAAGGGGGAAAAAAAACCCAAGACAGAGGTCCTCTTGGTCAGTCGAAAGGCCGAACAGGGTGTAGGGTTACAGCCTGTGCTGGATGAGGTTACACTACCCCCGAAGTCACAGGGTCGCATCTTGGGAGTCCTCCTGGATTCATTGTTGAGCCTGGAACCCCAGATTTTGGCGGTGGCCAGGGGGGCTTTTGCACAATTAAAACTTGTGCGCCAGCTGTGCCCATACCTTGGGAAATCTGACTTGGCCACGGTGGTCCAAGTTCTGATTATATCCTGTATAGATTACTGCAATGTGCTCTACATGGGGTTGCCTTTGAAGACTGTTCAAAAGCTTCAACTGGTCCAACAAGCGGCAGCCAGGTTGCTCACTGGAGTGGCATTCAGGAAGCACACAATTCCTCTGTTACGTCAGCTCCACTGGCTGCCAGTCCACTACTGAGCGCAATTCAAAGCGCTGGCTTTAGCCTATAAAGCCCTAAACAGTTCTGGCCCAGTCTACCTGTCTGAATGTATCTCCCCCTACAAACCGGCTCGGAGACGAAGATCATCTGGAGTGGCCTGCTCTTGGTTCCACCTTCTTCGGAAGTGTGGCTGGTGGGAACGAGAGACAGGGCCTTCTCAGTGGTGGCCCCTTGATTGTGGAACTTCCTCTCTAATGACATCAGATCAGCCCCCTCCCTCCCAGCCTTCAGAAGAAGAGTAAAAACCTGGTTCTGGGAGCAGGATTTCACAAAATAGGGCAGTGCAGTAATTTTAATGTGGAATATGTGCAATTGATCATAGAATGGCCTTAGACTTTGATCCCTTGATGGTGTGTTTCAACCTTGAATCTATTTTAATCATGTTATTGTGTTAGTAATTTTAATCTAAATTATTTTAAGTGAATATTGTATGTTTTGAGGCACTGTATAGGTGCCATTTGTAAGTTGCCTTTAGTTCCCCTCGGGGTAGAGAAAGGGATATAAATAAAGTAAATAAATACATATTCCCATCTATTCTTCATAATTTATTGTAATATCATATGCAGGAAGAGACACCTTTGCCCAGATAAATCCAAAGTATCAGGAGGTGATTGCATTTCTTAGAAAAGACAGAGGGAAGGAAATACAAAAACTATCTAGCCCAGTCACCACCATCCAGGAATGTATAACAGTTTTGTTTTAAAACTCAAAGGCATAGCCATGTTAATCTGGAATATCAGTGTGGAAAGGGATTTTGCAGTACTTTAGGTTTACACTGCCATATAATGCACCTTAAACTGCATTATTGGGCAGTGTAGATCAAGCCTATGACACTGAGAGAAAAACGTTTATAGCATTAGCATTCATTGACTAAGGCTAGTTCTTCACTGCAGAAGATGCAGTCTTCTCAATGCTCAATGCTGTGGAATTAAGGAAGCTGGAGTTTGGTGAGGCTTCAGCATTCCTCCAGAGAAAGTTAAAGACCTAGTAAAGCTACAACTCCCATGATTCTAGAGCAGGTATGTTCAAACTTTGGCCTTCATGGTATTTTGGACTTCGGCTCCCACAATTCCTAACAGCTTCAGACCCAGAAGGGGCCTGAGGCTGTTAGGAATTGTGGAAGTTGAAGTCCAAAACACTAGGAGAGCATTGAGCCATGTTAAAAAAAAAAGATGACGGGAAGGAGGCAGAGGAAGAAATCCAATACTACAACTCAATATCCCCTCAGCAGAGCATGAATATACATATGTGAAGATAAGGTACACCAGTACTATCCAACCCTTATGCAAAATAGCAATATTGCACAACATCAATCAATTACTAAGTGGTTTTGTGCACGGTGAAATGGCAATCTGCAATGCGCAATGACACTGAACGGCATTGCCTTATGTACTACCCTGCTCCCATTCCTGTTAGCAGCATATGTTTAAAATTCATTCCATGTCTATATTGTGACTACATGGATATTTTTCTACCAAGACGCCACCCAGCCATTGTCTTTCCTGGAATCTCCCAGCAGCACCAGTTTGCCATTTTTAAAAGTTTGCAGGGTGCTTCTGAAGGTTTAACATCAAATACTGTAGTACCAATTTATCCAAACCAGAAATTGACTTCTGGCCACTTTCAAAGTATTTCCTTCTCTGTATTCTGGCATTTCTACAATCCATGCAGAGTGTCCGGGGCAACTTCATCTCCAGTTCCACCAGATCGGTAGTAAATATGCTTGGAAGTCTTTTCAGATGGGAAGAGAAAACATCCATTTCTACAATGCTTCCATTTTGTCACCTTCTGAAGCTTGGGTCTTTGTGGAACTGCCGACAAATCTGTCCCCTATGTTTTCGAACGGCAAGGTCTTCTGAGTGCTTTCTGCATCAGGATTGCTATCTGAGATGTCAGTTTTTCTTCTGAAATTGGTGCAAACTTTCCTCAGAGCAGAGCTCAACTCCCTGCTTCGTAGGGCATAGATGGCCGGGTTCACCATGGAGTTGACCAGGCAGAGGGTGCTGCAGAAGGCAAACACTCTCTTCAAGGAGGTGTCCATTTTGGCAAAGATGCTGTATGTCATGAGAGCCATGGCCGGGGTCCAGCAGGTGACAAGGACAAGCAGGACAATGGCTAAGGTCTTGGCCAACTTAATGTCTAGCCTCATCTTGCTTTTGGTTTGGCCGTTGGGTCTGTGATGCTTCTCCATGTATGCAACATGTTGCCGGGCTTTCCATAAGACATGTCCGTAGGCATAGATAATGGATACCAGAAGGACCGCCACGAAGCTTGCCCAGCTCAGAAGGTAATTGTTGTCCACAAAAGGAAAGAGCTCGGAGCAGGGAGAGTTGAGTCTGCAGCAGTTCCATCCAAATAGAGGTAAGGAGGCAAGGAAAGCAATGGAGAGCCACAGGACTACCAAAGCCACCAGGGCTCTTTTACTAGTCACCAGGACCTTGTACGTCGAGGGTTTGAGGATGCAGATGTATCGATCAAAAGCCATCAGCAAGAGGCTGCCGAGGGAAGCTGTGAAGGTGGTGTTGACGCCTCCTAGCTTGAGTAAAAAGACCACCATGGAGTCGGCCCCTCTGAAAATGTGAAACTGGAGGAAGCTCCAGACGAAGATGAAGCTGGCCAAGGTGTCAGCCAAGGCGAGGCTGCCAAGGAAAAGGTAAGAAGGCTTCCTGCGGATCTTTGGGGAAGAAAAGATGAGGTAGAGTACCAAGGTATTCTCCAATACGCAGAGGGTCCCGGCAGTGCAACACAATGTGGCGATGAGGGCCTGTGATGTGTTGTTGAGCACCAGGTAGCACTCCAGAGGCACTATGTTGGAGTGGCATCTCAAGACGTCCCCCGCCGTCGTGTTCACCTTGCATTGCTCCATCGTGGTGGACTTAGGCCGTCTTTGGAAAGGGGTTGGCAGTCTTGGCTACAGAGTGATGGGAACTGGAGGAATTTAAATATATATTAATGAGGACAATGTGCAGTAGTGAGTATCAATACAATCATATGCTGTACTCCCTTCCAACCTGGATGCACTGTAAAAACCCAATCTATCATACCCTTCAACTAGCCTCATTTGGCATGGACAGTCCTGTCTATTCTGTCCCCATGCTATTTAACATCTACATGAAACCGGTGGGAGAGGTCATCCGGAGTTTTGGAGTGTGGTCTTTTCCACCAGATTCCAAGGAAGCCCCTTGGATACTGGACCAGTGCCTGGCTGCTGTGGCAACCTGGATGAGGAAGAGCAAGCTGAGGATCAATCCTGACAAGACAGAGATCCTCCAGGTCAGTCGCTTGGCTGATCGGGGTATTGGGTGGCAACCTGTGCTGGACGGGGTTGCACTCCCCCTGAAATCACAGGTCTGCAGTTTGGGTGTCCTCCTGGACTCAGCGCTGACACTCGATGCGCAGGTGTCGGCAGTAGCCGGGAGGGCCTTCGCACAACTAAAACTCGTGCGCCAGCTGCTACCTTACCTCGTGAAGTCTGACTTGACCATGGTAGTCCATGCCTTAGTTACCTCTAGACTGGACTACTGTAATGCTCTCTATGTGGGGCTACCCTTGTCCGGAAACTACAACTTGTCCAACATTCGGCAGCCAGATTAATAACTGGGGCAACCTTAAACATGGGAGCGGTCAACCCCCGTATTTAAGGAGCTCCACTGGCTGCCGTTTATTTTCCGGTCCCAATTCAAGGTGCAGGTTATCACCTACAAAGCCCTAAACTGTTTGGGACCCGTCTACCTTGTGACCGTATCTCCCGTCATGAACCATCTTGGGCCCTCCGATCCTCCGGGGAGGCCCTTCTCTTGCCCCTGCCAGTCTCTCAAGCTCGTCTAGTAAGTACAAGGGAGAGAGCCTTTTCTGCTGTGGCTCCCTGACTCTGGAACTCACTGCCTGGAGAAATTAGGAAAGCCCCTTCCCTTGAGGTCTTCAAAAAGAACCTTAAAACCTGGCTCTTCCACTGTGCCTTTGATGAGTAGGTATATAATTCCACATGATTGCTCTGACTCAGGGTTCTGTCATTGGAGTATACGTCCCCCCTCATGGGAAAGCTTCCTTCCACAACTCCCACTGGAATGAGCCCTCTTCCGTAAATTACCTGCTTCCCTCTTTTATCTCGCCTGACTTTTTAATTAGTTTTAATCAGTTTGTCTTCCTGATTACTACATGTCGCCCGCCCATTATTATAGTGCCTGTGCATATTTTTTATTTTTCATATTGTTATGTATTCATGTGTTTTATTTCATTATGATGTTGTTGTTTATTGTTCGCGTTTTCGGTTTGTGTTTTGGTTTTCTTTATTGTAATTGTTGTTTGGGCTTGGCCTCATGTAAGCCGCTCCAAGTCCCCATTGGGGAGATGGTGGCGGGGTAACAAATAAAGTTTATTATTTATTATTATAATCCTCTGGCATTCCAATTTCTCAGTTGCTTTGAAAATGTTTCTTTTTTCCCTCCTCACATTTCCCCCCTTAGTTCTTGGTTCATGTCGGTTGCACCAACTAAGTTCAAATCTAAATGTAGTCAATTCACTCTTCAGGGAAGGGAGAGTGGCTGCCACTTTTTCTCTTTCCATCCTTGTTGACAGGCTCGCAAGTGATCTACAGCATGATTTTCTTTTTCTTTTAGGCTAATTTCAGTTTATTTTTGGTGTTTGGGGGTGGAGAATGTGTGTTACGATGACCTTATGGACATAGGAGGGGAAATCACTGGGTTTGATCTGAGCTTTGATCTCTTTAAGAGCATAATAGTCAACAGAGCTACCAATAGTAACAGGTGGTATTGTGTCATACTACTATATACGCGGACTGTAGGGAACTATTAGTGGTGGGGAAACAATACAGTATTTATTTATTGTGTCAGGGGCAACCAGACCAACAATACAGTGACTCCATAGAAACAAAAGGTATTCTAATGGGGAAGTGGTTGCTATTTGGCTTCCTGTTTTCACACGTTCGCATTTTTCAAACATTTGTAAAAGGTATTTGGGGAACCTAGGTTAAGAAAACTCATCATCCTTTAAGAGGCTGTGCTCCTAGCTGTGAACTTAAAGACTGCAACATGCCAGCATCAGTCATCTTTCACTAAAATAAGAGTGATATACGCTGAGACCTAAATAGAGAAAGTGCAGCATAATAGAAGGTATTTCAACATTCTAATCTTTGTAGGAAAGGGGCAGGAATATCGCCTCAAATAATATGCACTTGTTATTGGTATTTTATACCTCCCTTCCATCATATTGCTGAGTTGGTTAACAATGTGGTGAAGTTTACATTCTATATTATATTCTAACTAGTCGTCCCCTGCCACACGTTGCTGTTGATCTGGAAAATAAAGTAATGAGAAAATGTTGGTTTCTAATATATGTAATTTCTTTATGCTTGAGGGTAAACAGCATTTCTTGTTGTTTCTTTGTCAGTGTTGATGTGGAGACTGTCTGGTTTGCCTACTATGGTTCATGCAACATATAATCATACTTCTTTAAGGGTCCCTTTCAAATCTATGATACTATATCTGTGTGTGTGTGAATCATATCTATCTATCTATATCTATGGCTGGATGGCTCTTTGTCAGGAGGACTTTGATTACGTTTTCTTGCCCTGATGAAGGAGTTTGATTGGATGGCCTTAAGTATTTTCTGTTGGTCACTGGGGTTCTGTGTGGGAAGTTTGCCCCGATTCTGTCGTTCGTGGGGTTCAGAATGCTCTTTGATTGTAGGTGAACTGTGAATCCCAGTGACTACAACTCCCAGATGTCAAGGTCTATTTCCCCCAAACGCCATCTGTGTTCATATTTGGGTATATTGAGTATCCATGCCAAGTTTGGTCCAGATCCATCATTGTTTGAGTCCACAGTGCTCTCTGGATGTAGGTGAACTACAACTCCCAAACTGAAGGTCAATGCCCCCAAACCCTTCTAGTGTTTTCTATTGGTCATGGAAGTCCTGTGTGCCATGTTGGGTTCAATTCCATAATTGCTGGAGTTTAGAATGGTCTTTGATTGTAGGTGAACTATAAATCCCAGTAATTACAACTCCCAAATGTCAAGGTCTATTTCTGCCAAACTCCATCTGTGTTCATATTTGGGCATATGGAATATTCATGCCAAGTTTGGTCCAGATCTATCATTGTTTGAATCCACAGTGCTCTCTGGATGTAGGTGAACTACAACTCCCAAACTCAAGGTCAATGCCCCCCAAACCCTTCTAGTGTGTTCTATTGGGCATTGGAGTCCTGTGTACATCATTTGGTTCAATTCCGTAATTGGTGGAATTTAGAATGGCCTTTGATTGTAGGTGAACTATAAATCCCAGTAACTACAAATCCCAAATGTCAAGGTCTATTTCCCCCAAACTCCATCTGTGTTCATATTTGGGCATATGGAATATTCATGCCAAGTTTGGTCCAGATCCATTATTGTTTGAGTCCACAGTGCTCTCTGGATGTAGGTGAACTACAACTCCCAAACTCAAAGTCAGTGCCCACCAAATCCTTCTAGTGTTTTCTATTGGGCATGGAAGTCCTGTGTACCATGTTGGGTTGAATTCCATAATTGGTGGAGTTCAGAATGCTCTTTGATTGTAGGTGAACTATAACTCCCAGCAACTACAACTCCCAAATGACAAAATCATAATTTTTTGAGTGATGGTCACTCCTTGTGTAGTGAGACGTTTTGTTGCCAAATTTGGTGTGATTTCATTCATTGGTTCTTTTGTTTTTAAGGTACTCATTATGCACAGACCATTTATATATATATAGATTTAGCAGCTCACCAGTAACTTTCCTGTCCCTACTTGAAGTTCCGCACTTTACATCGGCATATGATCTACCTCAACATGTGTTATGACAGTATTTCCTGCCCAGTTTACTGGATTGTTGCACTTTCCTGTGCTCCTGTAAAAATTATTGCACTCATTGAATCTGTACCTCAGCTATGTTTCTTCTGGACATATTGTTTTTATATTGCTTTCAATTGTGTTGTATTTGTTTTATCTGATGTTTTAATTGGTTAAAGTGTTTTAATTGTAATTTTATTTATTATTTATTTATTTATTTATTTATTATTTGCACTTATTGACCGCCACTCTCAGCCCGAAGGCGACTCGTGGCGGTGTACAAAACATAGAACATACAGACGACAGTTACAGTAATCAGGTCCATAACACAACATCTTACTAACATACAACTACTTAACTAAAAATCCGCTTCGTCTTGTTTGGGTCATAATCGGTCTCATAGTCATAATCCATTCCGGTGGTCATTCCAAAACATAGCACTTAATTGAAGGCCTTTTCAAAGAGCCAAGTTTTCAGGCCCTTGCGGAAGGCCATGAGGGAAGGCGCCTGTCTAATTTCGGCAGGGAGGGCGTTCCATAGCCGGGGGGCCACCACCGAGAAGGCCCGCTCTCTAGTCCCCGCCAAGCGTGCCTGTGAGGCAGGCGGGACCGAGAGAAGGGCCTCCCCGGATGATCTCAAGGTCCTCGTGGGCTCGTAGGCCGAGATGCGGTACTCAAGGTATTTTGGGCCGGAACCGTTTAGGGCTTTGTAGGTTAGCACCAGCACCTTGAATTGGGCCCGGTAGCTGATCGGCAGCCAGTGGAGCTGGGACAGCAAGGGCGTTGTGCGCTCCCTGCGTCCCGCTCCGGTTAACAACATGGCTGCCGCGCGCTGGACTAGCTGGAGCTTCCGGGCCGTCTTCAAGGGCAGCCCCACGTAGAGAGCGTTGCAGTAGTCGAGGCGGGATGTGACCAAAGCGTGTACCACCGTGGCCAAGTCAGACTTCCCAAGATACGGGCGCAGCTGGCGCACGAGCCGAAGCTGTGCAAAAGCTCCCCTGGTCACCGCTGAAACCTGGGGATCCAGGCTCAGCGCTGAATCCAGGGTCACCCCCAAGCTGCGAACCTGCGCCTTCAAGGGGAGTGCGACCCCGTCCAGCACAGGCTGTAACCCTATACCCTTTTCGGCCTTGCGACTGACCAGGTGTCCCTTGTAAGCCGCCCTGAGTCCCCTAGGGGAGATGGTTGGTGGGGTATAAAAATAAAATTTATTTATTTATTTATTTATTTATTTATTTATTTATTTCTGACATTTATATTCCTCCCTTCTCACCCCAAAGGGAACTCAGAGGAGCTTACAAGTTATATGAACACACAATATATTATATTATTAGTACAGAACACTATTCGTATTATATATTACTGTATTGTACTATACCACTGTACTGCAATATTATTAGTAATATTACATCTATATAAATAAAAATGTAATGTTCGTTTGTGGGATTAACAGAACTCAAAAACCACTGGACGAATTGACACCAAATTTGGACACAAGACACCTAACAACCCAATGTATGTCCTTCACTCAAAAAAATTGATTTTGTCATTTGGGAGTTGTCGTTGCTGGGATTTATAGTTCACCTACAATCAAAGAGTATTCTGAACTCCACCAATGATGGAATTGAACCAAACATGGCATACAGGACTTCCATGACCAACAGAAAACATTGGAAGGGTTTGGTGGGCATTGACCTTGAGTTTGGGAGTTGTAGTTCACCTACATCCAAAGAGCACTGTGGACTCAAACAATGATGGATCTGGACCAAACTTGACAGGAATACTCCATATGCCTAAATATGAACACATATGGAGTTTGGGGGAAATAGACCTTGATGTTTGGGATTTGTAGTTACTGGGATTTGTAGTTACTGGGATTTACAATCAAAGAGCATTCTGAACCCCACCAATGACAGATTTGGGGCAAACTTCCCACACAGAACCCCCATGACCAACAGAAAATACTTAAGGCCATCCAGACCAACTCTCTTCACCAGGGCAAGAAAATGTAATCAGAGCCCTCCTGACAAAGACCCTTCCAGCCATAGATATAGATAGATATGATTCACACACAGACACACACACACACACATAGTATCATAGATTTGAAAGAGACCCTTAAAGAAGGACTATGATATGTTGCATATTCCAGAGTAGGCAAACAAGACACTCTCCACATCAACACTGACAAAGAAACAACAAGAAATACTGTTTACTCACAAGCATAAAGGAATTACATATATTAGAAACCAACACTTTCTCATTACTTTATTTTCCAGATCACGAGACTGGGCCACAGCAACACGTGGCAGGGGACAGCTAGTGTAATATATAATATTTAATTGTTATATTATTATATTTTATTATTGGTATTATATTATACTACAATAGTATGATTAATACTATATGTACATACAACACACTATAATTATTAGCATAGCACAATACTAGTATTACTTGGATTGCATATTCTTGCATGGCAGAGGGTTGGAGTGGATGGCCTTTGGGGGGTCTCTTCCACCTCTTTGATTAAATTCTGCTTTGAGTCTCCGTATGGAGAGAAAAAGTGGGATATAAAAATAAACCTTATTATTATTATTATTATTATTATTATTATTATTATTATTATTATTAATGTGACTTCCCTTTCGCCGGTCAAGCAATGCTTGTTTGCAAACTACCGCTCAACCTTAAATGAATTACTCACGAGTGTCCAAATAACTTGCAACAGAGAAACAAAGACAGGAACCAGATGCTGTGGCAGACCCAGATGCCAATGAGGTTGTCATGCAAACTCTGTAAACATCATTACTGCAGGAAAGGCTTCTGCCACTTTCTCCTCGGTTCACTTAAGGTGAAGCCATGCTTCAATGCTGCCCAAACTGCCTGAGGATCTACAGATCCCCCTGAAATTGTCTCAAGGAAATAGACCTTGGTGCCTGCATGGAAAATCGGATTATATTGGGCACATATTATTATTATTATTATTATTATTATTATTATTATTATTATCATCCCCCGCCTCTCCTCATGGCTCGAGGTGGGTTACAGAACAATTAACACTCAAAAACACTGCAAAATACACATATTAAAACATACCTCTATAAAAACTACATACCAAAACATATCTCTATAAATTATGACCGTGAGAGCCGTTCAGCAGTGGAACTCTCTGCCCCGGAGTGTGGTGGAGGCTCCTTCTTTGGAAGCTTTTAAACAGAGGCTGGATGGCCATCTGTCAGGGGTGATTTGAATGCAATATTCCTGCTTCTTGGCAGGGGGTTGGACTGGATGGCCCATGAGGTCTCTTCCAACTCTTTGATTCTATGATTCTATATATTAAAATACACAAAATAGTGATACACTGTAGAATGAATGCAGTTTGGCACCACTTGCTCTGCCATGGCTCAATGGTATAGTATCACAGGAGTTGTAGTTTTACAAAGCCTTTTTTTGCCAAAGGGTGCTGGTGCCTCACCAAACTACAAATCCCATGGCTCCACAAAATGGAGCCATGCCAGTTAAAGTGGTGTCAAACTGCATTCATTCGACAGTGTAGATGCATCCTTATACAGGTTCTAAAAGAGCTAAAATACCCTAAGTGCATAAATCACTTCTGATCTTGGAAGCTAAGCAGGCTCAGCCCTGGTTAGAACTTGGATGGGAAGCCACCAGAGAATGCCAAGTGCTGGAGGCTGTATTTGGGAGGAAGGAACTGATAAAACTACCTCTGAATATTCTTTGCTTAAAAACCTTATGAAATCCATGGGGTTGTCATAAAATAGGAAGGAACTTGAAGGCACACATGTATTTCAGAGGAAAGAACTGGCAAAACCACTTCTGAGTATCCCTTTCCTAAGAAGATCCTGCGAAATGCATGGGGTCACTATAAGCTGGCACATGACTTGAAAGCGCATGTGCCCAAATAGTTAGGAACCAGGCATGTAGCCGGGGGAGGGGGGGGAACTTGAGGGGCTTCAGCCCCCCCCCCCCCCGAAATTCTCATGGTGGTCTGCGAGAAGGCCTTACTGGTACATTATTTAAACTGTTATGTTTATTCATATCATGATCTGATCACCATGCTCAATATATATTATTTATTTATTTATTTACCTTACTTATATACCGCTGTTCTCAGCCCGAAAGCGACTCACAGCGGTTCACAACAAATACGAACAGCAAAAATTCAGTGCTACAGTATAGAAACAGTTAACAACCTAACACATTACACAATTAATAAACAGTTACTACAATACCCATTCACTGTCGTCTCGTCATCAAAAACATGTTCCAGATTTGTCATCCATTGTTCCATTCCAGTGTTCATTAACCAATCATTGCACTAATTATTCGAACGCCTGCTCAAACAGCCAGGTCTTCACTTTTTTGTGGAATACCATTAGAGATGGTGCTAGTCCAGGGGTAGGGAACCTTTGGCCCTCCAGCTGTGGTGGACTTCAACTCCCACAATTCCTTGAGGCTCGGCATTGGGCCAAGGTAAGCCTTTGGGGCGAATGCCGAGCCTCAAGGAATTGTGGGAGTTGAAGTCCACCACAGTTGGAGGGCCAAAGGTTCCCTACCCCTGTGCTAGTCTAATGTCCGTAGGAAGGGCGTTCCACAGCCGAGGAGCCACCACCGAGAAGGCCCTATCTCTCGTCCCCGCCAGCCGAGCTTGAGAAATATATCCCATATGCATGGGGGTATTGGGGTAACAATACAAAAGGTTTGCTAGGGTAGACCCTCTTTGCACTCAGACTCACCCCCCCCCCCCCCGAATCAAACTCCCCCCCCCCCCCCCCAAATCAAAATCCTGGCTACGGGCCTGGTAAGAACCAATGGTTGGATTAAGATTCTGTAAGACCAATTCCCACTCAGCCACAGACCCACTGGGCAAGACTTTAAAAAGAGTGCTGTATGTTTTTTTTTTAAGTATATTTTAAAAACTGCTTTTAGATTATGTTTTAAATTGATTTCCTCTGGTTGTTTCATTCCATTTTGACTTTCTACACATTTTAACTATATTGTCATTATTTTAATTTGTAAGTCACAGACCCTCCAACTGGAATAAACTGGGACAGTGAATCCTTGTGGTCCATTTTCCCTTTTGAAAGTTGTCGCTCGATAAAGGGCCAGCTCTATTGGGGAGTCACCTACATCTTCATGAAAGTTGGGTACAAAGTATGGTATTATTATCATTGCAGAATCAATGCAGTTTGAAACCACTTGTACTGCCGTGGCTCAATGGTGTGGAATCATGGGAGCTGTAATTTTACAAGTTCTTTAGCTAACAGTGCTGGGGCTTCACTCCAACTCCCAGGCCTCCATAACACCGAGTCAAGGCTGTTTAAGTGGTATCAAACACCATGCATTCTACAGTGCAAGTGTACCCGTGGTCTTCAAATCTATTTGCAAAACCTATGGAGTTGTCCTTTTATTCCATGCATTCGGTGATGCTTTGCTAATGCAAGATTATGTAACTTCTTTGACATTGCATGACTTCAAGTCCTTTCCAGTTTATGGCAACCCCAAGCTTTCAGTAGCTCGCTTGTAAACTATGCAACATGCCCCAAAGGACTTACCTGTGTGACTTCACGCAGCTCCTTCACCTGTCCCAAGTTGCAGGAAAGCTGTCCAGTTGCAGGACAAAAAGCAAGGACCTGTAGAAATGTACTGTCTGGAGAAGAGAAACCACAAAGCATACACCATGGTGGGAAGGAGGACCGCAGGAGGCACGGTGGCGTCTGCCTGTCCTGGCTGCCTTCAATGCTGGAGGTTTCCCAAGAGTTGCGTCTGGTTCGTGATGATGTCTGGCTTCCTCTGAGCGAGGGAGGAAGGCGCAAGCCGCTCTTGTGACAAGGCAAGGAACCAAAGAAGCAGAAGGCTGTTCAGCTGGCATCACAAAGGGCATGGAAAGGAAGAAGAAGGGGACGATGAGATGATGATAATTATCATCATCTGCTTGGAAAGGGTGACGGTGATGACCATGGTGGTAATGAAGATGGAAAGGAGGATGATAATCACCACCATCTCCCTTTACATGTACTTTGTGATTCCAGCCAGGCAACTTCTGTTTGGAGGAGAAGATGATGATGATGATGATGATGATGATGATGATGATGATGATGATGATGGAAAAGGATAATGATGATCACCATGTCCTTTTCCGTGCTTGTTCTGACACCAGCCAGGCAATCTTCTGTTTTGAAAGGGAGATCAACATCATCATCATCATCATCATCTCCCTTTCCATGCCCTTCGGGATTCCAGGTGGTCAACCTTCTTCTTTGGCCCCTCTCTTGCCATAATTGATGTTATTTCATTTATAGGTTGTGTTCTGTCGCGCGCTGGGCCTGTAACAGCTGTACTTTTCTATAGGACGTATACTTTAAGCCCAGCGGGAAGCCAGGGGCGCCTCAAAGAGAGGTTCTCAGGGATTTTTCTGAAGTGATGGTCTTTAGAGTCTTTAAAGATTTATTTATTTATTTATTTATTTAGGATACTTCTACCCCGCCCTTCTCAATCCCCGAGGGGGGACTCAGGGCGGCTTACAAAAAGGCACAATTCGATGCCTGCACAGTAATACAGATAAAAATATAGACAGCAATTAAAACAGTTTCGACAGTTAAAACAATCAATATACATCACAATCAATACAACAAAGTCTTTATTATGGAACAAACAACAAATCTTCAATGGTTCAAACAACACTTCAAGGCTTTCTTAGTCTAGTCCTCAATGGACTGGTACCTGACTTTAATTAACTGTACTTTCTCTGTAGGAAAAACCCTTTTTAACCTCTCCCAGGCTGTTTACTATCTATGACTCATTGGTGTGGGTCCTACTATCGATTCCAAATGCGTCTGGGTATCGAGTAGATCTACCAGCCGAGGCTTGTAGATATTTCAGCTGGAGTTCCGTGGATCTGTAGTGTTGTCCTCCCTCAGAGAAATCTTTGAAAACTTCAGGGCTGTTTTCCCTCTGATTGCTGTGAGGCTGAGAGGCTGTGAGCTCTCAGCTAGAGCCTTGGGGCCTTTTCCCTGGAATTTCTGTCCCTGGATGTTCTTTAGAAAATAAGCTTTTCTACGGGACGAGCTGGTCTACGTCCTATAGTTTAGCTTCCTTATGTGAGACTGACTAAAAAATGGCTCCTTTCCCTCCCAGAGCCCTGAACAAGGGGCGGAACCAAAGCTTAATTGTGATGGACAGGAGGCCTGCCCTATAACTGCAAACACATAACAGAAAGAAAATAAAGTTGGAGCTCCTGGTACAGTCGTACCAGCACAGGTTGCCTTTCTCCCAGAAGAACAGCAAGTGAAACAACATTTATAGTCACCCATCCTTATTTACAGTTTTGGCTTTTCAAACCTGGTCATTTAGATTTGATTAAATATGTTATTTTGGGGGATCTCTATCCCACTAGTGCGACCTGACTAGATATTTCTTAACTTCCTGGAGGGTTCGTAGGAAGAGATGCGTTCAGATAGGTAGGCTGGGCCAGAACCGTTTAGGGCTTTATAGGCTAAAGCCAGCACTTTGAATTGGGCCCGGTAGCAAACTGGCAGCCAGTGGAGCTGATGCAGCAGATGAGTTGTGTGCTCCCTGAGCGCCGCTCCTGTTAGCAACTTGGCTGCTGCACGCTGAACCATTTGAAGCTTCCGGGCCGTCTTCAAAGGCAACCCCACGTAGACACATATTATGTATTTCATGATTTCCTCGTGGCAGAGGCTTCCCCCCACCCCCCATTTTACCTTTTTCCCCTTCTCCTCATGAAGAAATCTCCCCAGGAAACTGCAGAGCCCAGGCATTCACTAAAGAACTTTAATCCAGAATTTCCTTTGCATGAACAATATCCTGGCGGCTGCCCTTTGTTCTTGGAGGATCGCTCAACAAAGTTGCCGTCCCCTGGCAAAACTTTAATCATTTTTCTACCTGGAGGTCAGGGGACCTTCGAAAAGCCCCCACCTTCACACTGGTTGATTTAATTAACTTCCCACTAAGGAACATTCACCCCAGTTTCGCCCTCATGTTTAGTGTTGACAAAAGACCCGGACCTTTCTTTGTTTGTGTTGATTCGCTCCAATCATGAAACAATAGGTTGGCCCTGCTTGAGACTTTGAGTATCGCGGGGTCCTCTTGGCAAACCCATTTTTTCACAACCCATTCATAAATCCTATTGTGTTCCATTGTCCCACCTCTCTCTCTCCTGATTCATCGCCACCGCCAGATGGCAGAAGCTCCCTGATAGGTTCCAACGCGCCGCTGAAGCTTCCTATTGGTCCTGAGGGGCGGGAGGCGGGAGAGCCGCCTCCCAACTGTTAGCCCATCAGCCAATCACAACAGAGACTGGTGGGGAGGCGGGAGTGGGAGTTTTGAACTTTGCAACTCTGTATTTCCTATAAATATGGCTGTATTGATGTATTTCCTTATGCTCTGCTGGCGAATGATTGCGGCTCTGCATCCTTTTCAGCTGAATTGCTAATAAAAGCCTTGGTGGCCATTTCTTCAACCTTGGTGAGATTTATTTGGGAAAAATCAGGGAAAATTCTGGGCCTTTCTCCTCTTTCGCTTGCCAAGGGTTTCGGACTCTCTTTGGTGGGTCTAAGGGCTCCTCCCTCCTGGGCAGGAGCCAACAAATTCTAGCTCAATATCAAAATCAGTTTTTAGACTTGGGTCTCAACAATAAAATATCTCATTATGTATAGACAAACCTTCCAAAATCTGAAAACATCCAAAATACGGAGAACTTCTGGACTCAAACATTTTGGAAACAGGATGCTCAACCTGTACTTGAAAGGCATGCAGATAAAAATATGAACAGGCTACCTAATTGTATGCTTAGATTTGGGTCCCATCTCCAAGATATCTCCTTATGAATGAATACCCACATACAGGGATTTCAAGATCCAAATGACTTCTCACCCCAAGCATTTGAGAAGAGCAATACTTGGATAGTAGCTACAAAAAGGAGAATTTCATGTTGCAAGCCAAGGTGATTTCCTAACTTCTGCCTCACGGGTGTTGCTTTGGAAATAAGTGTCTGTTTTCTTGGGGTTTTTTTTTTTTGTTAGGCTGGCATTTATCCGCAATATCACCTTTCTTGGTTCCTTTCCTTTGTAATGGGACTTTCCAAGGCTGCAGTGCCCTTAACTTCACAAATGTCATATTACGTCCCTCCTACTTTGCTTCCTCCAATCTGATGCTCCTTTCTGGAGGTTTTTGGTTGTAATCCACACTTTCCCTTCCATGGATGATGGCAGGACTATCTGACCTATTTAGAGGACAGAAGAAGGATTGGACAGCAAACAAACCATTTTAGAAATGTCAAATGCACAGAAAAACAATGTGGTGCCATTACTGAATAAATAATAAATCTGAGAAGAATGTCAGAAGAATTAAAGGGTAAATCAACCCATTGTTTCCCACTGCAAATCATTTGGAACAAAGTCAAAAGTTTGGCTTGATTTATTTGGGAAAAATACTTCTACGCCAGGTTGTTGTAAGTTTTTCGGACTGTACGCCCATGTTCCAGAAGCATTATCTCGTGCTTCTGGAATATGGCCATACAGCCCGAAAAACTTACAACAACCCAGTGATTCCGACCGTGAAATCCTTTGAGAATACTTCTATGCTATCCTTCCTTAACAGCATCCCACAGTGCTTATATGTCAAGCATATAAGTGAGTGCTAGAAATAATATTGTATGAAAGCTGACTGGCTTTTGCTTACTTAAGCGATTCCTCGTTGTCTGACTAGGATTGTCTTCCAAGATCAGTGTGCTGGCGGTGGGTCCATAGGTGACTGTGGAGCCCTATTCTTGATCTGCATCTTTTCCCGCAGTGAGGGCATTGGTTTCCAGGTGGAAGGCGGTCCCGGTCGGGGTTGGCTTGACGCACCTTCCTCTTGGCACGTTTCTCTCTTTCGCCCTCCATTCTTGCCTCTTCAGATTCTACAGCACTGCTGGTCACAGCTGACCTCCAGCTGGAGTGCTCAAGGGCCAGGGCTTCCCAGTTCTCTGTGTCTATTCCAGAGTTTTTAAGGTAGGCTTTGAGTCCACCTTTAAATCTCTTTTCCTGCCCACCAACATTCCATTTTCTATTCTTGAATTCGGAGTAGAGCAACTACTTTGGGAGACGGTGGTTGGACAACATCTGGACAACGTGGCTGGTCCAGTACAGTTGATGGCGGAGGACCATTGCTTCAATGCTGGTGGTCTTTGCTTCTTCCAGCACGCTGACATGTGTCTTCCCAAGAGATTTGCAGGATTTTCCAGAGACAGTGCTGATGGAATCATTCCAGGAGTTGCATGTGACATCTGTAGACAGTCCACATCTCGCAGGCATATAGCACGGTTGGGAGGACAATCTATATAAATAAAAATGTAATGTTCGTTTGTGGGATTAACATAACTCAAAAACCACTGAAGGAATTGACACCAAATTTAGACATAATACACCTATCAGGCCAACGAGTGACCATCACTCACAGAAACACCGAAAAACACAGCAGAAGAGACTTAAAAAGCTCAAAAATAAAAAAATACAACGCATGCTCAAAACCACACACACACATATATATACATACATATACATACATATATACACACACAAAACACATATACACAGACTGGGCTACAGCAACGTGTGGCAGGGTATCCCTATGGCTGTCCTGGTCCTCAAACACTCTCTGCTTCATTCGGAAAAAAGCTGCACTCGCAGAGCTCAGGCGGTGTTGTATTTCAGTGTCAATGTTGACTTTTGTGGAGAGGTGGCTGCCAAGGTAGCGGAAATGATCAACATTTTCTAATATTACACCATTAAACTGTATTTCTGGCGTTGGAGAGGGATTGGCTCGTGACTGCTGAAAGAGCACTTTGGTTGCTGACTGGCACAACCTGGGGATCACAACCAGAGACAGTGAAGACATCTGCCCTTGTGCTTTGCTACTGTGCTGCTGAGTACGCATGCCCAGTGTGGAAAACATCTCACCGCGTTAAAACAGTGGATGTGGCTCTTAATGATACATACCACATTATCACAGGATGGGACAGGTGAGGAAGCTGTTGAAATTACACTATTTAGCTGGTATCACACCACCTGACATCCTCCGGGAAGTAGCAGCCAGCAATGAAAGGATGAAGGCATTGACATCTTCGGCCCATCCTCTGTTCGGATATCAGCCAGCATGCCAATGCCTTAAATCAAGAAACAGCTTCCTAAGATCTACAGAGATACTTGCAGGAACACCTCAGCAAGCGAGAGTCCAAAAGTGGCAGGCTAAAACCCAGCACCTCAATCAGTGGATGAGACCAGATAAGAAACTCTCTCCTGGGCACACAGAAGAATGGACGACCTGGAAGGCACTGAACAGGCTGTGTTTTGGTACCACGAGATGCAGAGCCAACCTTAAGAAATGGGGGCACTAAGTGGAGTCCATGACATGCGAGTGTGGAGAAGAGCAAACCACAGACCACCTCCTACAATGCAGCCTGAGCCCTGCCACATGCACAATGGAGGACCTTCTCGCAGCAACACCAGAGGCACTCCAAGTGGCCAGCTTCTGGTCAAAGGACGTATAGCATAATGCCAAGTTTTTAAACTTTGTTTGTGTTTTCAAATGCACTTTAACTGTACCCTCAACTCGTTTATGACACTATAAAAAAATTCCACAGAGTTCAAAATTTGGACTGACCAATCAAAAGCTGGAAATTTGTGATCAAGCGGACTATCCTTATCTTAAAAATAATGATCAATAATCCAATGTGCCCCCACCCTCCATGATGTATGCCATTGTTGCTGTATGTCTTCAAGTTCGGAATAATTTTAGAAAGGCATTTTGTGGGTGTCACCCTATTTTTCCATCAAGATTTTATCTTCCTGGAGTGGATTGAAATGCACAGAAGTTCCTGCTGAAAAGAACAAGTCCTATATAAACGTGCTCCCAGATCTCTCCAGTTGATTTTCCTTTTTTATATTGAAAATGAATAACAATATTACAGTATTCTTGCTTGAAAATTAGCCCATTTGTTTTGTATTTGTGTGTGCTGTACCGCCACCTGCTGGAGAGGACAAAAACATCCACTGTCAAATGTAATTCATGGTTTTGATACAGGAAATTATTTACTTACTTACTTACTTACTTACTTACTTACTTACTTACTGTATTTGTATACTGCCTTTCTCAGCCCGTAGGCGACTCAAGGAGGTTAACAGGGTAAAATTCAATAATAATAATAATAATAATAATAAAACTTTATTTATACTCCGCCACCATCTCCCCAAGGGGACTCAGGGTGACTTACATGAGGCCAAGCCCAACAATACATCTGTAAAACAACAAAGCAATAAGCAAATAAAACAATATAATTAATATAACTCACATATAGATAATAACACACAAAATTTTAAAAAAATTAAAAAACCTATGGCCGGGCCAGATGTAATAGTTTAAAATTTTAAAAATAAACACTGGACGTGAACATAGGTAGGATGTACTAAGCAGGAGGGTTTTTAAAGGAAATATAGGGAGAGCTTACAATATTATTGTCGAAGGCTTTCATGGCCGGAATCATTCGGTTGTTGTAGGTTTTTTCGGGCTATATGGCCATGGTCTAGAGGCATTCTCTCCTGACGTTTCGCCTGCATCTATGGCAAGCATCCTCAGAGGTAGTGAGGTCTGTTGGAACTAGGAAAAAGGGTTTATATATCTGTGGAATGACCAGGGTGGAACAAAGGACTCTTGTCTGCTGGAGCTAGGTGTGAATGTTTCAACTGACCACCTTGATTAGCATAATCTCACAGTGCCTGGAGAAAACTTTTGTTGAGAGGTGATTAGATGTCCTTGTTTGTTTCCTCTCTGTTGTGCTGTTTTGTAATTTTAGAGTTTTTTAATACTGGTAGCCAGATTTTGTTCATTTTCATGGTTTCCTCCTTTCTGTTGAAATTGTCCACATGCTTGTGTATTTCAATGGCTTCTCTGTGTAGTCTGACATGGTGGTTGTGAGAGTGGTCCAGCATTTCTGTGTTCTCAAATAAAATACTGTGTCCAGGTTGGTTCATCAGGTGCTCTGCTATGGCTGACTTCTCTGGTTGAAGTAGTCTGCAGTGCCTTTCATGTTCCTTGATTCGTGTTTGGGCAATGCTGCGTTTGGTGGTCCCTATGTAGACTTGTCCACAGCTGCATGGTACACGGTAGACTCCTGCAGAAGTGAGAGGATCTCTCTTGTCCTTTACTGAACGTAGCATTTGTTGGATTTTCTTGGTGGGTCTGTAGATGAACTGAACCACCTCAACTGGGCTCTACAGGCCAATGGATACTCCACCTCAGACATCAGAAGAGCTGCAAGACTGAGAACAAGCCATGAGAATAAAGATGAAGATCCACCCAGAGGAAAAGTGTTCCTGCCATACATCAAGGGAACCACTGACCGCATAGGGAAGCTGATGAGGAAACACAACATACAAACTATCTACAGACCCACCACAGTTGAGGGGCCACCGCCGAGAAGGCCCCGTCTCTCATCTCTGCCAAATGTACTTGTGACAAAGGCAGTATCGAGAGCAGAGCTTCCCCAGATGATCTTAAGGTCCTAGATCAGTGGTTCTCAACCTGTGGGTCCCCAGGTGTTTTGGCCTACAACTCCCAGAAATCCCAGCCAGTTTACCAGCTGTTAGGATTTCTGGGAGTTGGAGGTCAAAACATCTGGGGACCCACAGGTTGAGAACCACTGTCCTAGATGGTTCATAAAGGGAGATGCGTTCGGACATGTAAGTTTGGCCAGAACCATTTAGGGCAGTGGTTCTCAATCTTCCTAATGCTGCGACCCCCTAATATAGTTCCTCATGTTGTGGTGACCCCCAATCATAACCCTAACATTATAAATCGCCATGTAAATAATTATCTGCAGGATGTATTTTCATTCACTGGAGCAAATTTGGCACAAATACCCGGTATGCCCAAATTTGTATACTGGTGGGTTTTTTTTGGGGGGGGGGGGTTGATTTTGTCATTTGGGAGTTGTAGTTGCTGGGATTTATAGTTAACATATAAACAAAGAGCATTCTGAACCCCACCAACAATGGAATTGAACCAAAGTTGGCACAGAGAACTCCCATGATCAACAGAAAATACTGGAAGGGTTTGGTGGGCAACGACCTTGAGTTTGGGAGTTATAGTTTGCCTACATCCAGAGAGCACCGTGGGCTCAAACAATGATGGATCTGGACCAAACTTGGCACGGATACTCAATATGCCCAAATGTGAACACTGATGGGGTTTGGGGAAAATAGACTTTGACATTTGGGAGTTGTACTTGCTGGGATGTATAGTTCCCTACAATCAAGGAGCGTTCTGAACCCCACCAATGATAGAATTGGGCCAAACTTCCCACACAGAATCCCTATGACCAACAGAAAATACTGTGTTTTCTGATGGCCTTTGGCGACCCGTCTGACACCCTCTCACGAGCCCTCCAGGGGTCCCGACCCCCAGGTTGAGAACCACTGGTTTAGGGCTTTATAGGCTAAAGCCAGCACTTTGAATTGTGCCCGGTAGCAAACTGGCAGCCAGTGGAGCTGGCGCAACCGAGGAGTTGTAGGTTCCCTGAGTGTCGCTCCTGTTAGCAATCTGGCTGTCATTTGTTGGACTATTTGAAGCTTCTGGACAGTCTTCAAAGCAACCCCACGTAGAGCGCATTGCAGTAGTCTATACGGAATGTAACCAGAGTGTGGATTATCGTGGCCAAGTAGTGCATTTCTAAGTCTTCAGTGGTGCTTGCAGTTGACTTGATGGCTGTTACCAACAACAATTTGTTCTTTCTGATGGGAATCAGAGCTGTTAGACTCAAATATAACCCTCACTTGGGGTGATTCCACAAAAATATAGCAGAGTGCTAGAAGCACAGTTCATGACCAGCAGAATCTTACGTGAAGTGAGCAAGGATTAGTCTCCATTCAACAGCATGGGACAGGATTGCAGGAGCCACAACTTCATAGGTTCAAAAATATATATTTATTAAAGTCAAAAGAAATCCATTATGGATAGAAAAGTGTCTTGGAGCTATCTTCTAAGAAAGGTAAAAGAGGATAAAAATAAGAAAATATCCATACAGCAACATCTTGCCTGGAGCAAGGCAAGATGCGTCCTTACTCAAAGGAAACAAAGGAAGAGAGAGGCCAAAATGGAGAATGACCACATAGCCAAAACAGAGCAATTAAGCCAGGGCGATCAAAATACCTTTGAAGAGGAAGTTACGTCATCTGTCACAGATATCACATTGCTAAATATTCAAAGGGGGAGGAGATAGTGGCCAGGAGGAAGAGTGAGACAAAGCACCTTCTGAGATAGGCATGCATAGGAATTTGGGGAAGAAATCCTTCACTTTGTTTCTATCTAGGCTAACTACTCATTGAGGGCTGGAAACTTGTGTGGTCGGGGATGAAACCCAACAATTTCAATTCTTTTTAAAAAGCTTATTCTACTTTTACAGCAACTTTTTATCTTCTCTCTGGTATCCCTTAGTTTCATGGAGCAGTCAAACTATCTAAAGCCCAACAAAACAGGGTCTAAATGAGAACAAACCAGCCTGGACACCATCTTGCAAAAGAGGCTGAAGGAAAATGGGTTCAATAATGGAATTGGGCCAAATGGTCCTGGCCTATGTAAAATATATCATGTCTTTAAATCCGGACCCAATAAATTCAAAAGGGTGAGATCTAAATTCCAAATGCCAATCCTCTCATTCTACATTTTGGCTGCTTAGAGCACCGGGATTGTGGTGCAGCTGGCTGAGTGTCAGCTGCATTAAGATCACTCTGACCAAAAGGTCATGAGTTCGAAGCCAGCCCGGGTTGGAGTGGGTTTCCAACCAATTGTGTGTAGCCTGTTGTCGACCTTTGCAACCCGAAAGACAGTTGCATCTGTCAAGTAGGAAAATTAGGTACCACCTTAAAGTGTGGGGAGGCTAAATTAACTGATTTATGAGGCCATAAAGAAGACTCCAGCAAAGCATTCCAGCGGGGAAGCATGCGGGGAATGCGGAAGTGCTTCATCAGCGTCGCAGATGGACGATGAAAGCGACAGCTCCCCTGGCGGCCAGAAAAAAGTTAAATAGCCTCTGTGTATGTCTATATGTCAAAAATTGGCATTGAATGTTTGCCATATATGTGTACACTGTAATCCGCCCTGAGTCCCCTGCGGGGTGAGAAGGGCGGAATATAAAAAACTATATAAAAAAATAAAAAATAAAGGTTAGTTTATTTATTTATTTATTTATTTGCTATATTTCTATACCATCCCTCTTAGCCCGCAGGCGACTCAGGGCAGTTAACAAGGCAACAAATTAATGCAAACAACAACATAAAACATTTAAAACATTAATATATAATATTTTAGCAAAATCAATTAAAAACATAAATCATACGTGTCTCTTAACTAAAAACATTGTCCAAAATCATCAACCAATCATTCAAATTCCTATATCTGTTACACTGCATTGTGAAACGCTTGCTCAAACAGTCACGCCTTCACTTTCCTTCGGAATGCTAAAAGGGGGGGGTTAATGTCCCCCGGAAGGGTGTTCCATAGCTGAGAGGCCACCACTGAGAAGGCCCTATCTCTCGTCCCCGCCAGACGTGTTTGTGACGCTGGCGGGAGCGAGAGCAAAGCCTCCCCAGATGATCTTAAAGTCCTAGCTGGTTCATAAGGGGAGATGCGTTTGGACAGGTAAGTTGGGCTAGAACCATTTAGGGCTTTATAGGCTAAAGCCAGCACTTTGAATTGTGCCCGGTAGCACACCGGCAACCAGTGGAGCTGGCACAGCAGAGGCGTTGTATGCTCCCTGAGCATCACTCCTGTTAGTAACCTGGCTGTCGTCCGTTGGAACATTTGAAGTTCCAGACAGTCTTCAAAGGCAACCCCACAAAGATGTAACCAGAGTGTGGACTACCGTGGGCACGCGTAGTTTAACTAGGCGTGGATATACACTGCAACATCTTGTCGCAGATCTCATTTAATTATGAATACAACAACTGGGCATTGGCTTCTTGTCCTATATCTCTGACTTACATGTAGATTGCCTCATGCAACCTAATAACAGCCCGGTCTCTTTCTAGCTCTACTTTTCTACGTCATGCTGTGATTCATTTGCTACCTTTGAACCATACCCTTCCTTCGAAACTAGATCAAGGCAGTGGCCAGCTGTCACCAGCAGATTTTGAGTCACCGATCTTAGGGAATTATTAACTACATTTCCTGCATCTCTTGGCTTCAAAATGTTTCCAAAGTTTCCCAGGGGAGTTTTGACTTTTCTTGAAGATTTGACTCAGGGTGCATCTAGAACAAACACAGTTTGACACTGCTTTCACTGTCATGGTTAAATGCTATCGGATCCTGGGAGTTGTAGCTTTACCAGGTCTTTTGCCTTTTCTGCCAAAGAGTGCCACACTGCAACTTCTAGGATTCCATAGCATTAAGCCAAATTTGAATACTGGTGGGGTTGAGGGAGATTGATTTTATCATTTGGGAGTTGTAGTTGCTGGGATATATTAGGGTTCACCTACAATCAAAGAGCATTCTGAACTCCGCCAATGATGGAATTGAACCCAACATGGCACACAGAACTCCCATGACGAACAGAAAATACTTCATGAGTCTACTATGGTGATTCTATTCCATAAATTACTTAATTTCCTCTATATCCACCTTCCCCAATCTGTTACGCTCCAAATGTTTTGGACTCATGCTGTGTCATTCAGTCTCTTGTCAAGGTACTATTTTAGGTCAGAAAGATTAATTGAAGTTTGAACCTGGGATTTTTTTTAATAACCTGAATGTTGGGGATTATAGTGAACTGTTCTACCACTGCTCTATCATTCTTGTCATCATAAAGAATCCCTTATATATAATTCTGAAATCTGAAATACGCTAAAAGCTGGATGTGGCATCATCATGACATTTCTGCCACACCTAAAATGCCATGTTTGGCCCATATTGTATGGCTCTGTATCTAAGGATGCATCTACACGACAGAATGAATGCAATTTGACTACCGTGTTAACTGTTATGGCTCAATAGTAGGGAATCCTAGGAGCTGTAGTTTTCCTAGAGGACACTGGACCAGTCACAGTCTGGGTTTAGGCCTGGTCATGGTACCGAGACGGCTTTGGTCGCCATGGTGGATGACCTCCGGAGGAACCTGGACAGGAGGAATGTGACCCTGTTGGTTCTCTTGGACATCTCAGTGGCTTTCGATACCATCGACCATGGTATCCTTCTGGGGCTCTCCGGGATGGGTCTTGGGGGCACGGCTCTGTTGTGACTCCAGTCCTTCCTGGAGGGTTGTTCCCAGATGGTGAAGCTGGGGGACACCTGCTCAGACCCCTGGCCTTTGACCTGTGGGGTCCCACAAGGTTCCATTCTGTCCCCCATGCTTTTCAACATCTACATTAAACCGCTGGGAGAGGTCATCTGGAGTTTTGGAGTTGGATACCATCTCTACGCAGAAGACGCCCAACTCTACTACTCCTTTCCACCTAATTCCAAGGAAGCCCCTTGGGTACTGGATGAGTGCCTGGCTGCTGTGACTGTCTGGATGAGGATGAATAAGCTGAGGATCAACCCCGACAAGACAAAGGTCCTCCAGGTTGATCGTAAGCTGGATCAGGGTATGGGGTGGCAGCCTGTGCTTGATGGGGTTGCACTCCCCCTGAAGTCACAGGTTCGCAGCTTGGGTGTCCTCCTAGACTCATCGCTAACGCTTTAAGCGCAGGCGTCAGCGGTGGCTGGGAGGGCCTTGGCACAATTGAAGCTCGTGCACCAGCTGCGACCGTACCTCGTGAAGGTGGATCTGGCCATGGTGGTCCACGCCTGAGTCACCTCCAGATTGGATTACTGCAATGCACTCTATGTGGGGCTGCCTTTGAAGACGGCTCAGAAATTTCAATTGGTCCAACGGGAAGCAGCCAGATTACTAACTGGGGTGACTTACAGGGAGCGGTCTACCCCGCTGTTTAAGGAGCTCCTTTGGGTGCCGTTCATTTTCTGGCCGAAATTCAAGGTGCATGTTCTCACCTACAAAGCCCTGAATGGTTTGGGACCCGCCTACCTGCATGACCGCATTTCTCTTTATGAACCCACACAATCTCTTCGATCATCTGGAGAGGCCCTGCTCTCGCTCCCGCCCCCTTCACAGGTGCGACATGGGGACGAGGGAGAGGGACTTCTCTATGGTGCCTCCCCGATTCTGGAACTCACTCCCCAAGGATATCAGACAAGCCCTCAAATTGGCAGTCTTTAGGAGGAGCTTGAAAATGTGGCTGTTCCAGAGTGCCTTCCCTGAATAAAGGAAACAATGCCCTGATCTGACTAATTTTCTGCAATATGTCCTCTGAAGCACTGTATCTACCCGTTGGATTGATCTCCCTACATTACCCTCGAAAAAAAAACCCTGTTTAGACATACCCTACTTCTGTTCACGCCCAGTGTTTTAAAATTTTTAATCGACTACATCTGGCCCTGCCCACAGTGTTTTAAATGTCTTGTGTGTTGCTGCTTATATGTTATTTATAATATTTGCATTGTGTTTTACATGCTTGTTTGCTTTGTTGTTTTTACTGATGTATTTTTGTTGGGCTTGACCTCATGTCAGCCGCCCCGAGTCCCCTTGGGGAGATGGTGGCGGGGTATAAATAAAGTTTTATTATTTATTATTATTAAGCTGCCTCCACCAAATCCCAGTATTTTGCAGCATTGATCTATGGGAGTGGTGTCAAACTGTATTCATTCTTCTACATAGATGCAACCCTTATTTGTAATCATTGTGTGCCTTTAAAGTGTCTATGAAATATAAATATATTTGTGTCTTTAAACTTGGGTCTCATCTCCAAGCAATCTCGTTATGCTGTTATATGCCAATATATGGATTCCAAAATGAAATAAAATCCCCTAGAAATCCAAACCATTTCAGATAAGGGAAACTCAGCTTGTACCAAAAGCAAGTTCCTGAAAACATTTCACTTAAGTTTTGTGTTCATCATTTCCGTTTCTGCTTTTCAATCAGCTTTGTTCTCCTTCTCTGTAAAATCTTTCTCCTCCCCCCTCCTTCCTCAAACGCAGGAATAATGCTTAGAATGTGCTCTTTAACTATTCACTTTTTCACATAATC
This sequence comes from Anolis sagrei ordinatus, assembly GCF_025583915.1. Lineage (NCBI taxonomy): Eukaryota > Metazoa > Chordata > Lepidosauria > Squamata > Anolidae > Anolis > Anolis sagrei. The sequence goes on along the minus strand of NW_026847771.1, from coordinate 30,182,889 downwards.
ACTGGATACATTTCTGCCAACGATGAACAAGTCTTCTGAAGCCTTCACGGAAGAAGTCGACACTCTGTTTCCACAACCAGCACCTCACAATTCTCTCAATGTCTTCATAAGAAGCATAAAGATGTCCCTACAGATCTTCTTTCATTATCAGGAACAGATGGAATTCAGATGGTTTCATTTCTAGACCAGCAAAACTGCTTTGTTTATAAGCAGCACCGTAAATAGTTCCTTAAGACCAAATGAGGTTCACAGTGATATCAAGCCTCCCCCGCCCCCCCCCCCCAAAAAAAAGGGATAGTGACATAGTTCTGCAAAGGGCAAGGGCACCAGACTACACAACAAGGGTTAAGTCTTGGTCACATTGCCAAGACACTAACAACAACAAGGACCCCATGAGGCTTTTGGGAAATGGCTGGATCTTGGGACTTCTGCCCTTTGCAGGAGCTGTAGTTTCCAAGGACCGAGTGATGGACTTTGGTGCTCTTTTCAACTCAGCGCCCATCTGTTGGCTTCTGCCTGTCAAAAAGGGACTCTTTGCTGCATGATTTTGGCCATTTGCCGCCCCCGTTTCCACGAACCTTCTGCCGGGGCATGGGATTTCTAGTTTCCTTTTTTTTCTCTTTTAAATAAAAGCTCGACATTTTAATAAAAATGAAGATGTGGGGTGGGAAGGGGATTCTTTGTGTATGATCCTGTCTAAAATAATGCTGTATGAATTGTATTCTGTTTTCCATCTTTCCTTTTGACTTTTGCCCCACAAAAGTGATCAGAAACTGCTGCTAGGCTCGAGGAAGATTCCTATCTCCCTCGAAACCCAGATTGTTGATTGATTCACCTACACAACACAATAGTCACCAACCCTTGTCTCGCCTTCTGAGCCAGCTAGCGAGATAAGGAATTCCATGGGATTTTGGAAAAGGAAATAATTAAGAAATCGCAAAGGGCAACGTTGATCCTTTGAGGTCCGAAGCCCGATCTTGTTGATTCTCCCCCCAAAAGCCCATCAGGAACAGGAAATCTTTGTTTGCTACCCTCACACTCTGCCAGCCAAGGACAATACTCCATATTCCGGCCGGCCAGCTATCTGTAATCCCATCATTTCCCCATTGTTTTGAGATCGTCCCGCCTCCCCTCTCCTGATTCGTCCATTTCTAGGAGCGAGAGGAATGGGCTGATTGGCCCTCTAGAGGCGGAGAAGCGCGCTGATTGGCTCAGAAGCGGGGCGGGCTGCCAAGCCTCCTCCCAGCTGTTCGGCCATCAGCCAATCAGCAAAAAAGCCGGCCGGCAAGGGGGCGGGCGGGAATTTTGAAACCTTTTCCTTTGAATTTTCGTCTATAAAAATGCTTGTAACATGCCTAGCTTTATGCTTGTGGTGGAATTATTCCTGCAATGCATCCGATTGCAGCTGAATCGCTAATAAACACCTCGATTGCTGAACTTCTTCCACTTTGGTGAGCATTATTATTTTTAATATTTTAAATTGCTGAAATTGGCTTCACTGGCCTCACCAAGGTTTATTAAGGACTCTCTTTGGTGCAGTCCTCGGGATCTCCCTAGCTGGGGAGATCCTCCTAAAAGTAGCTCGATATCAACTGAACTACTACAGTTTTTAGTTGCCTGCAGTGTTTGTCAAAACCTGTTCTGTTCAGTCCAGTCCAGTCCAAAATGGTTTACACAATCAGAGAGTAAACAATACTGAGAATATTTCAAATTACACAAGGAAATACATTAAGGAAATAAGATTGTTTTTACCAAATTGCGTCAGAAAATAGAGAGCTGGGTGTAAAGAGATGCCACTGCAAAACAAAATTATTTTCAGACCGGGATACTTTTGACTGAGAATACATTCACATATGAGTTTTATGAAGAATAATGTGTTTCTAGATACAAAAGGTATTATTATTATTACATTTATTTATATGTTTTTCCCCCTCTTAACATAGAAGATATAAAGCTTAAAAGATATAGATGCTGAACAGATAAACGTCTACACAAGTTGAGTATCCCTTCTCTGAAATGTTTAAGACTAGAAGTGTTTTGGATTTCCAGGGGATTGTATTTTGGAATATGCATATTTGCACATTATGAGATCAGTTGGAAATGGGACCCATTTCCAAAGGCACATCTAGGCTACAGAATTAATGCAATTTGGCCCCACGGAATGCTATAGAATCATAGAATCAAAGAGTTGGAAGAGACCTCATGGGCCATCCAGTCCAACCCCCTGCCAAGAAGCAGGAATATTGCATTCAAATCACCCCTGACAGATGGCCATCCAGCCTCTGTTTAAAAGCTTCCAAAGAAGGAGCCTCCACCACACTCCGGGGCAGAGAGTTCCACAGCTGAACGGCTCTCACAGTCAGGAAGTTCTTCCTCGTGTTCAGATGGAATCTCCTCTCTTGTAGTTTGAAGCCATTGTTCTGCGTCCTAGTTTCCAAGGAAGCAGAAAACAAGCTTGCTCCCTCCTCCCTGTGGCTTCCTCTCACATATTTATACATGGCTATCATATCTCCTCTCAGCCTTCTCTTCTTCAGGCTAAACATGCCCAGCTCCTTAAGCCGCTCCTCATAGGGCTTGTTCTCCAGACCCTTGATCATTTTAGTCGCCCTCCTCTGGACACATTCCAGCTTGTCAATATCTCCCTTCAATTGTGGTGCCCAGAATTGGACACAATATTCCAGGTGTGGTCTAACCAAAGCGGAATAGAGGGGAGCATTACTTCCCTAGATCTAGACACTATGCTCCTATTGATGCAGGCCAAAATCCCATTGGCTTTTTTTGCCGCCACATCACATTGTTGGCTCATGTTTAACTTGTTGTCCACAAGGACTCCAAGATCTTTTTCACACGTACTGCTCTGGAGCCAGGTCTCCCCCATTCTATAGCTTTGCATTTAGTATCCTGGGAGTTGTGATTTTCCAAGGTCTTTAGACTTCTCTGTCAAAGAATGTTGGTGCCTCACCAATCTACAACTCCAGTGTTGCAAATCATTGAGCCATAGCTGTTAAAGTGGTGTTGAACTGCATTAATTTGACAGTGTGGGTGCACCCTTGATTTAGCCTTATTGTGGAATACTTCTTTAGATAATAATAGTAATAATAATAATAATAATAATAATAATAATAATAATAATAATCTTTATTTATACCCCGCCACCATCTCCCCAGAGGGGACTCAGTGTGGTTTACATGAGGCCAAGCCTGGTAACACATTGCAGCAAAATAAATACAAAATGGCAAAAAATAACATCACATAAAATAAGTAAAACATACAAGTAAAATAAAACAGTGCAAAATAACAAAGTGAAAAATCAAACACAGTGGGCGGGCCAAATGTAAGTTGTAAAATGATAAAACTCTGGATGAGATAACAATGAAAAAAGTATATTTGTAAGGGAGGAGCTCGTAGGGGACGGAACAGTGGAGTCAGGCCTTCAGTAAGGTGGGGGAAGTGCAATATGAGGACAACATTGTGGGAGAAACAACAGGAAAGAAACATATGATTACTCTCCAAAGGCACATTGGAAGAGCCAAGTTTTTAGATCCTTCTTAAAGGCTGCTAGAGTGGGGACTTGCCTAATCTCACCAGGTAGAGAGTTCCACAGTCGGGGGGCCACAGTGGAGAAGGCTCTCTCCCTCATTCCCACAAGTCGATGGAAGAAGGGGCAAAAGGAGGGCCTCCCCCAAGGATGAAAGAGATCGTGCAGGTTTGTGGTAGGAGATGTGGTCACAAAGGTAGGCGGGTCCCAAACCGTTTAGGGCTTTATATGTGATAACCTGCACCTTGAATTGGGACCAGAAAATGAACGGCAGCCAATGGAGCTCCTTAAACAGGGGGGTTGACCGCTCCCTCTAATTCACCCCCGTTAGTAGTTTGGCTGCCGCACGTTGGACCAATTGGAGTTTCTGGGCCATCTTCAAGGGAAGCCCCACGTAAAGTGCATTGCAATAGTCCAGTCTAGAGGTAATTAAGACATGGACCACCATTATCAAGTCAGACTTCACGAGCTATGGTCGCAGCTTGCACACAAGTTTTAATTGTGCGAAGGCCCTCCCAGCCACCGCTGACACCTGCGCATCAAGCATCAGCGCTGTGGACCTGTGTCTTCAGGGGGAGTTCAACCCCGTCAAGAACAGGTTGCCAGCCAATACCCCGGTCAGACGTGTGACTAACCTGGAGGACCTCTCTCGTCAGGATAATCTTCAGCTTGTTCGTCCTCATCCAGATTATCACAGCAGCCAGGCACTGGTCCAGTATCTGAGTGGCTTCCTTGGATTCTGGTGGAAAAGAGTAGTGGATAACACAATGTCTTGGAAATAGCATTTAGATGTAAACATGACATTCATTTATACACATAGTCAAAAGGTAATTTTATTAAACTAAATCCAAAATATCCAAAAGGTTGCTTGGAGAATTTTTCCAACAAGGCGGCAGCCAAGGCATAAATTTGTAACTTTATACACTATATTGAGTGACAGCAAAATATTGAGCGCTCAGCAGAAAGTCACAGAAGTGAAAGTCAAGGCAACCTGGAAATTCCCCATAATGAAGCATAATACATTGACTCCATTGCCAATAATTTTCTCTATCCCATGACTTACTGTTTCTTTTCTTCCTTCTTCAGCGGATCTGGAAATGAAAGGAATTTGGCTATTACAGTTCTGGGAGGATTCCTGACACTTTTTGGACTATAACTTCCAGCATTCTTCACCATTGTCTCTGTTGGTTGGGGCTGCTTGGGCTTGCAATCCAATATCTGCATTGTAAGCAGAGGCGGCCCTAGGTAATTTTCAGCGGTAAGCAAACAGTATTTTGGCGCCCCCCCCCCCCAACCAATCGATATATATTTTCTGTTCGTCGTGGGAGTTCTGTGTGCCATATTTGGTTCAATTCCATCATTGGTGGAGTTCAGAATGCTCTTTGATTGTAGGTGAACTATACATCCCAGTAACTACACTTGCCGCACTTGCTCCCTTGCCTGGCCCGCTTTGGGTCCGGAGGCGTGCCTGAAGACCCCGCGTGTGCACCAAAAGTCACCTCTTCTCCTGACTTTCTCCTCAGCCATTGGGACCGAGAGAGAGAGAGAGAGAGAGAGAGAGAGGTGGAGATGCCCACCTTTCCTGAAGGTAGGCGCAAAAACAAAGGAGGGAGCGGAGGTGGGAGATACCTCCAGCCGGAGGTGCTCTCTCTCTCTCTCTCTCTCTCTTTTGGTTCTGCTTGCGCACCCAGTGGCCAGGTGGAGCAGGAACGAGAGGGGCTAGGCGAGGCTCAAGGGCCCGGCCCCTTTGGGAAGAGGATCGCCCGGCAGCGAGGCAAGAAAGCCAAAGCTCCCCCCGGACTGCTAGGGCTGTTGTGAGCTGAGGGGGTGCTCCTCAAGTGGCGGTCGAGGGGCATTTACAGAGGCGCCTCTGCGCCCCTGGCAAAAAAAAGTGTTCTGCGACCGCTTACTTCACGTAATGGACGAGCCGCCCCTGATTGTAAGTCCTATTTAGAAAGACATACATTGTGTTTTTGATTGTGGGTTTAGAAAACAATTAAAATGACATTTTATCACTGACATGGTATGATGTTATCTTGATAATAAAATTTTGCTAGATCTCCATGCCGGTTTTCTCTGTCATTCCAATAGATAAGAAGGAGGAATCCTAGAGTGAGAGTGTTATCTTGAAAAATATAGATAATGTAGAAGGAGGAGTGAGAGCAAGAGAAAAATCACATTTATTTTCCTGTCAATTGCTTTCAAGTCAGTTTCAGGTTTTCCCAGAAATATATAACCTCCAGACTGCAGCTTCAAAAGCTAAAAAGATGTTTAATTTATAATATATTTGTTTAAATCTGTTCCTATTGTTTGGCTTTGGGAAGTTTGAATGCTGACCCAGGCCTCATCTACAATGCCATATAATGCATATAAGATTCATATAATGCAGGTCGATGCAGTTAAACTGCATTATATGAGTCTACACTCATACACTCACTGCATTATATAGCAGTGTAGATAGGGTCCCAATTTCAATTTTAAAAGATAGGTTCACTTACTACTGCTACTAAGCAAGCAAGTACAAGATCCCAGTTTCTTGTAGGGAAGAGGAAACTGAATGTTACATTTTTGCCAGTAAAACAGAATGGTGACGTTAATCTGAACAAGCCAAAACTGGTATTTTTGGTATGAAACAAGCCTTTGGCTATGTGAAATAAAAAAAGGTGTGTGTGTTTATTTTGAGGTATGTCCATAATGTAATGAAACCTGATCCTTTGGGCATGTAATTTCCTCTTTGAACCAGCCTTTTAAAACACAGTGAAAACATTTAGGAGCAAAGAATCCACAAATTACTTTAGAATTATGGGCTTAATATGTCCTAAACAAACAGAAACACGACTTTAGAGACTTCATGGAGGTGCCTTGGCTAACGTTTTGTTGTATTAAGATCAAGATGGTTTTACTTTTTGTTTTATTTAGGATTTTAAGAGCTCAGCTCCAATCTCTTTCCCATGCTCTACAAGTTAGGAGCAATTTCCATGTGTCTAATGATAAAATGGCCCTTATGGAGTTGGATTCAATCATTATTATTTTGCCTCAAACTGACCCCTCCACATAACAATAAAACCAATACTTTGCTGTTGTCGTGTGCCTTCAATTCACTTCATGAGAATCTCAGGCAAATCCATCATAGGGTTTTTTTTTTTTGCAAGGTTTGTTTGGCATCGGATACCATTCACCTCCCTCTGAGGCTGAGAGAGTGTGACCCAACACCACTCCAGCTCTTTTGCAATCACTCTTTCTATAAGAGTCAAAAGTTTGTATGTCTGTTGGTTTGTCCCAGAAAGGCTCCTCCGTGGCTTGATGGATTTGGACCAAACTTGGCACACAGATCTATTATCTGAAGTAATATAATTGAAATGTTTGATCAACAACAACAACAAAAACCCCACAACAACACCCCATTCTTTTGGGCCTACAGCAGAAAGAAACAAGGGGACCTGTGTATGATGGAAAGGAAAGAAGGGGGAAAAGAAAGGAAAGAAAAAAAGGGAGGGAGAGAAAGGAAAAAGGGGATGGAGAGAAAATATAGTGGGAAAGGTATGGGGGGAAAGAGAAAGAAGGGAAAGGAAGGAAGAAGGCAGGCAAGAAAGGAAAATATGACAAATGAAGGGAAAGGAAGTAAAGAAAGAAGGGGAACATGTACGAGGGAACTGATAACATATGCAGGAGACAAGATGGAACTGTCCCCTGCCCCCCCTTCACTCTGGCCCAGAGCCGCAGTTGGTGCTGGGTGGAGGGGTCCCCAACTGATGACATATGCAGGAGACAAGATTGAACGGTCCCCTGGACCCTCCTCTCTTCATTCTGGCCAAGAGCAGCAGTTGATGCTGGGGGGAGGGGTCCCCAACTGATAATATATGCAGGAGACAAGATGGAACTGTCCCCTACCCCCCCTCTACACTCTGACTCAGAGTGGCAGTTGATGCTGGGGGGAGGGGACCCCAACTGATGACATATGCAAGGGACACGGTGGAACTGTGCCCTGGACACCTATGTCTTCACTCTGGCCCAGAGTGGCATTTGGTGCTGGGGGGAAGGGTCCCCAACTGATGACATATGCAGGAGACAAGATAGAACTGGCCCCTGGCCCCCTCTCTCTTCACTCTGGCTCAGAGTGACAGTTGATGCTGGGGGTAGGGGTGCCCAACTGATAACATATGCAGGAGACAAGATGGAATTGTCCCCTGCCTCCCCCCTTCACTTTCGCCCAGATCAGCAATTGGTTCTGTGGGGAGGAGTCCCCAACTGATGACATATGCAGGAGATAAGATGGAACTGTCCCCTGCCCCTCTTCACTCTGGCCCAGAATGGCAGTTGGTGTTGGGTGGAGGGGTCCCAAACTGATGACAGATGCAGGAGACAAGAGAGAACTGTCCCCTAGACCCCTCTCTCTTCACTCTGGCCCAGCACATCAGTTGGTGCTGTGGGGAGGGGTCCCCAACTGATAACATATGCAGGAGACAAGATGGAACTGCCACCTGCCCCCCCCCCCCCCGCTTACGTTATATTTCCATAAATACTTGTTGACATCACTGTTTGAAGCCATATTAGGGCTGTAGCAGGGCCTACACAAATGATCAGCCGCTGCCTGAAGAGACTGAGAGTTTCATCTATGCTGACGATCATGCTATCACTGCTCAAGAAGGGAGCTTCTTTGAAATGGTTGAACAGGAGCGCTCCAAAGCTTTAGGTGACCTTACTGCCTATTCCAGGGAAAATCCATCTAAAATGCAGAGGTGTTCTTTTCATTTTCTCAAAGGAAATGGAGCATACAGCCAAATTTCATAGAATCATAGAATCAAAGAGTTGGAAGAGACCTCATGGGCCATCCAGTCCAACCCCTCTGCCAAGAAGCAGGAATATTGCATTCAAATCACCCGACAGATGGCCATCCAGCCTCTGTTTAAAAGCTTCCAAAGAAGGAGCCTCCACCAGACTCCGGGGCAGAGAGTTCCACTGCTGAACGGCTCTCACAGTCAGGAAGTTCTTCCTCATGTTCAGATGGAATCTCCTCTCTTGTAGTTTGAAGCCATTGTTCCACATCCTAGTCTCCAGGGAAGCAGAAAACAAGCTTGCTCCCTCCTCCCTGTGGCTTCCTCTCACATATTTATACATGGCTATCATATCCCCTCTCAGCCTTCTCTTCTTCAGGCTAAACATGCCCAGCTCCTTAAGCCGCTCCTCATAGGGCTTATTCTCCAGACCTTTTATCATTTTAGCCGCTCTCCTCTGGACACATTCCAGCTTGTCAATATCTCTCTTGAATTGTGGTGCCCAGAATTGGACACAATATTCCAGATGTGGTCTAACCAAAACAGAATAGAGGGGTAGCATTACTTCCCTGGACCTAGACACTATGCTCCTATTGATGCAGGCCAAAATCCCATTGGCTTTTTTTGCCGCCACATCACATTGTTGGCTCATGTTTAACTTGTTGTCCACAAGGACTCCAAGATCTTTTCCACACATATTGCTCTCGAGCCAGGCATCCCCCATTCTGTATCTCTGCATTTCGTTTTTCCTGCCAAAGTGGAGTATCTTGCATTTGTCACTGTTGAACTTCATTTTGTTAGTTTTGGCCCATCTCTCTAATCTGTCAAGATCGTTTTGAATCCTGCTCCTGTCCTCTGGAGTATTGGCTCTCCCTCCTAATTTGGTGTCGTCTGCAAAATTGATGATCCTGCCTTCTAGCCCTTCATCTGAGTCATTAATAAAGATGTTGAACAGGAACAGGCCCAGGACGGAACCCTGCGGCACTCCGCTCGTCACTTATTTCCAAGATGAAGAGGAAGCATTGGTGAGAATCACCCTCTGGGTTCATCCATGTAACCAATTACAGATCCACCTTAACGTAGTTTTGCCTAGCCCACACTGGACTAGTTTGTTTGCCAGAAGGTCGTGGGGGACCTTGTCGAAGGCCTTACTGAAATCCAGGTACGCTACATCCACGGCATTCCCCGCATCTACCCAGCTTGTAACTCTATCGAAAAAAGAGGTCATATTAGTCTGGCATGACTTGTTTTTGATAAATACATGTTGATTATTAGCGATGACCGCATTTGTTTCTAAGTGTTTGCAGACCACTTCCTTAATAATCTTTTCCAGAATCTTGCCTGGTATCGACGTGAGGCTGACTGGACGGTAATTGTTTGGGTCATCCTTTTTTCCCTTCTTGAAGACTGGGACCACATTGGCCCTCCTCCTATCTGCTGGAACTTCTCCCATTCTCCAAGAACTCTCAAAGATGGTTGCCAATGGTTCCGAAATGACCAATTACCAGTACAGAAATAACCAATTACAGATCCACCTCACCATAGTTTTGCCTAGCCCACATTGGACTAGTAACTAGCAAATTTGTAACTTTGTGATTTTTTATAATTATATATAATTATATTGTTCTCAATTCACTTCTGACATAGTAAATAATGGAGCCTTGAAGACTAATCATTTCAGCACAACTTTGGGACGACTGTACTCAACACAACCATAAGCACACCTCAGCGTCTGGCCCACTTCCGCCTTGCCCGCCCTATTAAAGACCTCTCATTTTCCCGGCATGCCCCTCTCTTGCGAAAAATTTAAATCCGACAACAACAACGGCTTTTAAAGCCCCGCCCACTCCAAAGCGTCCCTTCTCTTCCTTTCAACCACTCCGTTCTCCCTCCTCATCCTAGCAACAGGCGGGCTTTTTTTCCCCTATTGGCTCTCCTTCCTGATGTACTTTCGTTTTGATTGGCCAGTCCGCTCCGAAGGGGGCGGGGTTTTGTGGACTGTGGTTTTTTTTTTTCCAATCCAGCTTCCTTGTTTCTTTCTCGCTCGGGAGACTGGACGCCATTTTGTGTGTTTGGTGGAAGGCGAAGGAAGGGAGCGGAGGAGGAAGAAGAAAGCGGAGAGAAGCGAGGCGGGTGAGGTGTCTCATAAGGAAAAGAATGGGGCAGGCTGTTCTTTGGGGTGCTGAGGGGAAAGGGGGCTGCTGAAGGGAGGTGCCAGGGAAAGCTTGGCTTAGCTGCGCCGCCATGTTTGGCTGCCCTGTGAGAAGTAGGCCTTACTTTAAGGCAGTCTTGGGCCAACTTGGGCCCTCCAGGTGTTTTGAACTTCAACTCCCACAATTCCTAACAGCCTCAGGCCCTTTCCTTTCCCCCCTCAGCCGCTTAAGCGGCTGAGGGGGGAAAGGAAAGGGCCTGAGGCTGTTAGGAATTGTGGGAGTTGAAGTTCAAAACACCTGGAGGGCCCAAGTTGGCCAATGCCTAGGATAAAGCCACACGTATGGTAATATGGTACAGCAGCAGGAGAAAGAAGTCTCTGCATCTGTGTGGAAGCTTTGAGCGATTATGAAAGAAATCCTACGTTTTTCCTGACGTTGAATGAGTAATAATAAGTTCTATTCCTTCCTTTTTTTGAAAAAGGAGAGGTCGCCAAGGCAGTTTAATACACATCTTAAGACGTTGTATATTCCTATAAGAATGGTAATATATCAACAAAATATATTATTATTATTTATTTATATCCCGCTGTTATCTCTCCATATGGAGACCCAAAGTGGCTCACAATCAAAAACATTACAACTGTTTTATCGAAGGCTTTCATGCTTTTTCAGGCTATATGACCATGTTCTAGAGGCATTCTCTCCTGACGTTTCGCCTGCATCTATGGCAAGCATCCTCTGAGGTTGTGAGGTCTGTTGTAGGTTTATTTGGGCTATATGGCCATGTTCTAGAGCAGTGGTTCTCAACCTGGGATCCCCAGATGTTTTTGGCCTTCAATTCCCAGAAATCCTAACAACTGGTAAACTGGCTAGGATTTCTGGGAGTTGTAGGCCTAAAATATCTGGGGACCCCAGGTTGAGAACCACTGTTCTAGAGGCATTCTCTCCTTACGTTTCGCCTGCATCTATGGCAAGCATCCTCAGATGTTGTGAGGTCTATTGTAGGTTTATTTGGGCTATATGGCCATGTTCTAGAGGCATTCTCTCCTGATGTTTCGCCTGCATCTATGGCAAGCGTCCTCAGAGGTTGTGAGGTCTATTGTAGTTTTTTTCCAAGCTATATGGCCATGTTCTAGAGCAGGGGTCCACAAACCTTTTAAAAAGAGGGCCAGGTCACAGTTCCTCAAACTATTGGAGGGCCGGATTATAATTTGGAAAAAACATGAATGAATTCCTATGCATACCACATATCTTATTTGTAGTGCAAAAAATCACTTAAAAACAATACAGTAATTAAAATGAAGAACAATTTTAACAAATATAAACTTATTAGTATCTCAATGGGAAGTGTGGGCCTGCTTTTGGCTCATGAGATAGGATTGTTGTTGTTGTTGTTGTTGTTGTTGTTGTTGTGTGCTTTCAAGTCATTTCAGACTTAGGTTGACCCTGAGCAAGGGCCGGGTAAATGACCTTGGAGGGCTGCATCCGGCCCCCGGGCCTTAGTTTGAGGACCCCTGTTCTAGAGGCATTCTCTCCTGACATTTCGCCTGCATCTGTGGCAAGCATCCTCAGAAACTCTGAGGGTGTTTGCCATAGATGCAGACGAAACGTCAGGAGAAAATGCCTCTAGAACATGGCCATATAGCCCAAAAAAACCTATGACAACCCAACATTACAACTTATACAAATATCTATCTATATAAATAAAAATGTAATGTTAGTTTGTGGGATTAACATAACTCAAAAAACCACTGGGCAAATTGACACCAAATTTGGACAGAAGACGCCTATCAGGCCAACGAGTGACCATCACTCATAAAAACACTGAAAAACGCAACACAAGGGACTTAGAGAACCAAAAAATAAAAATTACATTACAACGCATGCGCAAAACCACATATATACACATATATACACACACATATGCACATATATATACACACAAAACACATATACACTGACTGGGCCACTGCAACGCGTGGCAGGGGACGGCTAGTACAACAATAAAACGATATCATGATGTATGTTATCCGTACGATTATATTTAATATATTAGTATTAAGATATTACAGTATTATATTGTAGTATTAGTATTATATTGTATTACATTGTATTATTGTTAATATATGTAAATAATGATAATAACTTTATTGGGTTATTGCTGTGATTTTTTTCTGTGCTGTATGGCCATGTTCCAGAACCATTCCCGACGTTTCACCTGCATCTATGGCAGGTACCCTCAGAGGTGCCTGCCACACATGCAGGCGAAACGTCAGGAGAGAATGCTTCTGGAACATTGCCATATAGCCCGGAAAACTCACAACAACCCAGTGATTCTGGCCATGAAAGCCTTCAGCAATACAATAACTTCATTCTTATATCCTGCCTCCATCTCCCCAAAGGGACAAGGGGCTTACAAATAACACAATTAAAAATAACAAAGCTTACAAATAACACAATTAAAAACACATAACAGTAAAATATATTAAAACAGACCAATAAAATGTAAAACATTATAAACCAAACATCAAACAACCAGTAGCTGAAAAAAGTGGGCACGTGCAGATATGAAACTAATAGGGCAGGGCAAGGGCTTGTGCAATTGAAAACTGCAGAGCTGGGGCTCGGAATAAAGTGCTAGAGATCCAATCAAAAGATTAGATCTAGGCAGACTTAATCAGTAGCTAAACCATTATTCAAAGGCACATTGGAATATCCAAGTCTTTCCGAAAGGGGGGCAGGGTGGGAGCTAATCTAATTTCCCTGGGGAGAGAGTTCTAATATAATATATTGGTGGCCTTTGGTGCAGCCATTTAAACCCCTGAGTTGCTGAACTTGCAGACCAAAAGGTTGGTGGTTCGAATCTGGAGAGTGGAATGAGCTCCTGCAGTTAGCCCCAGCTTTTGCCAACATAGCAGTTCGAAAACATGCAAATGTGAGTAGATCAATAGATACCGCTCCAGCAGGTAGGTAATGGCGTTCCATGCTGCCATGCTGGCCACATGACCTTGGAGGTGTCTACAGACAACGCCGGCTCTTCAGCTTAGAAATGGAGATGAGCATCACCCCCCAGTCTGACATGACTAGACTTAATGTCAGGGGAAACTTTTACCTTTACTATACATTATTAGCATAGCACAATATTAGCATTATATATTATTATATTGTGCTAAACCACTATACTGCAACATTATTAGTAATGCTGAACCATAGCTGAACAAGCATTAAGAGGTTCGATAATCATTAAAAACTTAATGTATTATTGAACATTAAAAGTTAAAATCAACGTAAAATTGCCCATTCTGCTTTGCAGAGGAACATCTTCATACCTTTCCTGAATGTCATGAGGGTGGGAGCCGAACTCCAGAAGCGAGTTGTATAACTTAGGAGAATGTACCTTCTCTAGTAGCTTTTAAGTGTGTGTTGGCCAGAGTCTGTGTCAAAATTAGGGTCTCCTTACTATACCTTAGAGGTCTCTCCGGGCTGTTTGAGGGGGACGACAGGGACACAGTGTCTCAAGTACACTGAACCAAAGTCATGCAGGGCTTTATAGGTTAAAACCAGCACCTTGAATTGGTTAGACCACACCTGGAATATTGTGTCCAATTCTGGGCTCCACAATAGAAGATATTGACAAGCTGGAATGCGTCCAGAGGATGGCGACTAAAATGATCTGGGGTCTGGAGAACAAGCCCTATGAGGAGCGGCTTAAAGAGCTGGGCATGTTTGGCCTGAAGAAGAGAAGGCTGAGAAGGAGACATGATAGCCATGTATAAATATGTGAGAGGAACTCATAAGGAGGAGGGAGCAAGCTTGTTTACTGCTGCCCTGGAGACTAGGACGCGGAACAATGGCTTCAAACTACAAGAAAGGAGATTCCATCTGAACATTAGGAAGAACTTCCCGACTGTGAGAGCTGTTCAGCAGTGAAACTCTCTGCCCCGGAGTGTGGTGGAGGCTCCTTCTTTGGAAGCTTTCAAACAGAGACTGGATGGCCATCTGTCAGGGGTGCTTTGAATGCAATTTTCCTGCTTCTCTGCAGGGGGTTGGACTGGCCCATGAGGTCTCTTCCAACTCTATGATTCTATGAATTGGGCCCAGAAACAAATCAGGAGCCAGTGGAGTTGTTTCAACAGGAGTGATGTGCTCCCTGGAATCAGCTCTGGTAAGTAACCTGGCTGTTGTTCTCGGGACAAATAGGAGTTTCCGAATACTTTTCAAAGGCAGTCCCATGTAGAGCACATTACAGTTATTATCTGTAATAAAACGATAGCAACTACCAGGTGCCGCCAAAGCTGCCATACATAGGGAAAATGTAACTAAATGTACCTTTATGTACAAAATAACCATGCCAAAATATTACTTACATGTTGTATTCCTGAAAATATTATATATATAATATGGATTTCTTAATTTTTCTGTGTATGCAGCCTTTTGGGACACCCTGAATGTTACAACTAATTGTATGTGTCAATATGGAAAGTATTAGTGTAAAGAAGGTCTCTATCAGGAGCCTCAAAGAAAGGGAGTGTGTCAGTGAGGGAAGGCTGCAATCAGGCTTTATGCCTCATTTGTTTAGATTTGCAGAAAAGGAGCCTGAATTGCCCTGAAGGCAGCAGACAATGGGGAGACTAATTTCCAAAATGCCATTCAGGGTGCATTTGGAGTCACCTTGCATTCCCTCTAATGTAGAGCAAAGATTTAAAGACAGAATGTCGTTTTTCCTGGAGTAAATTTTAAAGGCACCAGATCCACCTATGACTAAGAAAAACCCTATGAAATTTATAAGGTTACAGTAAACCAGCAGGCAACTTGGAGGTACAGTAGACTGGCAGTTAAAGAGAACTCAGGCTATTAAAATGCTCAAGCAGCCAGCAAAATAATAATAATAATAATAAATCCACGAAATTATATTGCCAATAAAAAAGCAGTTTGTGTTAGATTAGGTTAACTTTCTCTTTGTTTTAATTTGCTGTTAATTACTCTATTTCAATATCAATATATCAATACAGAGTTTATGGTATGGTAGAATATGAGGTATAGTATTAGTTAGGCCGATTTTTAACATTAACATTCAGGCAACCAGAAATACACATTCTCTGTAAGCCACGTTTCAACTAAGGCATCATGGATTGAGGGTTCTTGTTTGTGTTAATTTGGGGCATGATAGAAAAAGGATCAGGTTTAGAAGCAGGCAGAGATGAATGAAGTATGGAAAGTGGCTGCTTGCATTGTGTGGAAAGAAGTTTCTTTTCTCTCTCTGATTCAGTCCAGGAAATTCCCCTTTGTGATGGTGTTTCAAGAGGGTGACAAAACAATGGGGCAGGGAAGGAATGCAGTGTTGATAAGTAATAGATGACTGAAGATGACACTGTTGTCTTTGGAACCCAGGATCCATTATCACAGGAGAAAATATTTTTAAAGGCATGTAGGAGAACTGTTCCATTGATGCTATGGTTTGTTTGTGGAGTTGTGATGTAAATACAGATTTTGTGAATATATGAGGGGGCCATCTAGCCCTGGAAAGTGAGTAAAAGGAGTTGAAGAATCTTACCTTTATCTGAAAAATAGATTGATATGGGTCTTATCTTTCTGTGGGAGTATGTAGTTGAGCACTAGGAAAATATTTATCTGAACTGTGGGAAATTTCTCTTGTTACGCAATCTTGGCTAGGAGTAATATTTGCAAACAAAAGAGTTCAGATTAAGTCTGGTATCCCTATTTTTCAAAAGTTATAATCCTAGATTTTTTTTAAAAAAAATAGTTATGTTTGCAGTTTTTAAAAGGAGATACATTTCCATCTCTCCCAAACTATGTTTCTTACTAGAAACTATCTCTTGACTTTTGTTTTCAGACTTCTGCTCTTGAAGCCCGTGTGCCAAGAATCCGATGTTGGGCTCGGTTTCCTGGCAGAAAACAGCAAATCATCCCATGAGAACTACCATTTCTAGCCAAAGGAAGGGGTCCAACAGGAATCAGCATTTGTTCTTTCAGGTCTGGCAGCAGGAAAGAGCGCAGGAGGTGGAGTCCGTTGAGTTTGAAAAGAGAACTGAAAGGTAAAAGGATCAAAATTGTGCTGGAATATAAGCACTCTTAAAGTACTGCATCCTGTTTCCTCAAGCTTTCGGAATCCTTCAAATTTTATTGTAGTGAGGGACTGGAGGTCCACTGTATAGTATATTGTGTTCTTGTTGGAAGTAATGGTTTATATATTGTTATATATAAAATTATTGCTATAACTGTAAGTAATGTTTTATATAGTTATAATGTTTTATTTTGTTTTATACTGATGTTATGCATTTTAATGTGTCACATTTTAAACTGTTGATTGGGCTTGGCCCCATGTAAGTTGCCCCAAGTCCCCTTTGGGGGGGGGGGGGGAGATGGAGGTGGGATACAAAAATAAAATTATTATTATTACATTCCTTTATTAAGAGTACTTTAATTGTTGTCAATTTTTGTAATAGAATATATTTATTAAATAAGGGAATGCTAGATTTTTATGTAACCTGGAAAAATAATGTACTTGAAACAACCCAAGATTGACAGATAGTGTATAAAAGAAAAGGGTTTGGTGGCTTATTCTGACAGAAAGTCTAGACATGGCCTGATAACTCCAGGAATGTTCTTTTGATTAAAATATGAGCTGTGGCAATTTTGTTGTCAGAAGTGTTTTCTTTGCAAGCCATTCCATTCTGATATGCTTTGAATTAGATCTGTATAGCAATTGGTTACCAGCTGCAGTTTATCAAGCTCCTTTTTACTAAACCTTAAGATCACAAGGACCGTAAAGCCATTTTGTTTAGTTTTCAGATGGTATGTAATAGGGGTGTACGATCGATGAAAAAAATGTTTCAAAACTCATTACAAAATTAGGGAGCGTCAGCATTTTGTTTCTAAAAGTATTGTTAATGAAAAATTTGTAATTATAACAAGAGTAAAGAAATGTTATTTTTTCGTTAGAATAATTGTGCAAGTGGGGAAATATCAGGGGCCCCTTTCTCCCTCATTTTTACAGCTATTGATGTGAAACTTGCTACAATGGTAGAACACATTTACCACTGTTGGTCCATTGAAAAAAAAAACTTTAAAAGCCACAACAGCTATCTCATTGAATGTCTTTCATACTAACCCATAGAACTTACATTTAGGGATTTCTTCCCAGCCCAGCCCAGCAATTTAGTTATTGGAAGTATCAGTCAATCATCTTTGCAGATTCAACAATTTATTGGAACTGGCTACCTGCCGCTATGGAGGGACAAATCTATCTCCTATTCTGATTTGGGCTTTCTGATGCTGAGCAGAATTCTGGGAAATGTAGTTTAGAACAGGGCCTTTTGAATTCTCTGGCATAAGGATCCTCCCCTGCCAAATGACATTTCCCAGAATTCTGTGCTCTGTCTCTTTCCCAGCTGACTCAACTTGTCCTGCCCTGCTGCTTTCATTTCCTCATGGGGAGAGGCAGCCTCTTAAAGAGGAATGGCAGCCTTTCTAGCTCTGCTTTTCTTCCTTGTGTAAAACTTTGGGAGGCTTCCAAGATTTATAAAATGCAAACAAAAAAGCATTGAGTAAGTTTTGGTTCTTAAATTTTTGGTGCAGGCCATTCCTGCGCATCGGATATCATGACATAAGTACAAATTTAACAAATGTGATATGACTAATGAAAAAAAATGCACACCTCTAGTATGTATGCATTATAATTTAATCTCTTCTAGAAAAGATTCTGCTTATTATACTCGGAGCTTCAGGTAATGCTTTCATTTTCCTTGGCATTGACCTCTGTGCTCTTCCTTTCTCCCCTCGGTAGGTGACACTTAAGTTGGAGATGGGCGGTGGAGAAAGGTTCAACATTCCATCTAGCCAGCCCAGAAATGCTACCAAGAGCCATCAACAACTGAACAACAGGAAAAAAAGCAAAGATCAAAATTCCCAGATGAAGAAGATCCACAAAAAGGAGAGGGGACATGGGTGCACTCCATCCTCTGCGGCATGGCAGGCCATGCAAAATGGGGGAAAGAACACAATACATTTCCCAACCAACCAGACTTGGAATCCAGCTTTATCCCACTCATTCTTCATACCTCAAAGCAATCAGAACTACGCTGGAGCGAAATTCAGTGAGCCACCGTCTCCAAGTGTTCTCCCCAAGCCGCCAAGCCACTGGGTATCTGTTTCACTTAATCCCGCTGACAAAGAAATCATGACTTTTCAACTTAAGACCTTGCTTAAAGTTCAAGCTTGAGGTACCACATTAACTGTACATTGGGAAAAATGGCACACTTAGTTTTGTATTGCACAGAATGTATCCAGTAGTAGTTTCCAAAATCAATACAGAGACACATCTAATAGAAATAGGTTAACTGTGTTAGTAGGTGGTTGAATTATGGATGGGAAGAGCACTTCCCATTGACTCTTTTGGTCAGTGTATGTGTGTGTGTGTGCTCATTCAGCATAGTTTCCAGTTCTCTTTGCTACTGCTGCACTGTCGCAAATGAGTAGGTAGTCAGAACGTGTCAGGCCATGATCTTCGGTCTTTTTGACCATTTAATTTCAATTGCTTTTTGTTTTCAGATTGCTTCATTGTGCATGCCTTTTTCAGACTTGAAATCAGTGCCAGCCAACCAAATTTCCAGCCATTGCAGTGCAATACAGTTGCAAAATTGGTTTAATTTGCCCACATACTGTGAAATAGTGTAGGCATTTAATGTCAAATTAGTATCTTTTTTTCTTAGAACATTTAGGTTTTTTGAAAGTATGACATCTAAAATTGTTAGAGTATGCTGTCTAGATTGTAATGTGCGTGTCTTAGTTTACTAAACAGTGGGTCCTCCAGATCCATGATTTCCAGCAGATCATCATGCTCCATATTAGTAAGTGATGGCGCATTGCTGCCATTTAATAATATTGGGTATGATCATCCGCATTTTTGATTTCTGTGACAGGTCCTGGAACGGAACCCTTGCAGATAAGGCAGGCACATTGTAACCCATGATCTCCTCACTTGGAATGGCAGTTTGGGCAGGCATCTATCTACCCAAAACCCTGTGACCAAAATGTAGAATACTTACATTAGGAAATTTCAGTCTGTATAACATTTCTTGAGTAAGAATAGAAACCTGGGCATGCAGTTGATCTCTAAGTTGGTTTTTTTAAAAGCACATGCCTAGATATGTATTATATTGAACACAAGCAACTTTTATGTGTGTCAATTTGAATAACTTTTCTATTGCCAGGTGACTGCCAAAAGCATCTTGAGTGTTTTACTTCACAGAGAATTTCACAGAAGTGTGTTTGAAACACATTTTGTGTTCTGTATCATCTGCTGAAGTGTTGAGGCCAGTCAAATTGAAGAACATGTAATATAAGCCTGTGTAGCAAAGGTGAAATCATCTTTTAGATATGGAAGAAAGAGCCATGTAAATACATGTAAAACTTGTAGCATATGTAAATATATGCTGGGCTTTCCTGCCAAAATAAAGTATTTTTAGTACAAAATTGCTGAATGTAAAAAGACCATGCTTAAGTGCATGGCATGATGGTTTAAAAAAAAATAATTTTGTAAAAAAAAAAAAAGAAAAAGCAAAAACTGAAAGCACATGTTTGTGCCATTGCACTTAAAGTACCAGCAAAAGTATATGCCCATTTATAACAGCTGATAAGATGGGGTTTAAAGTCAACTGGGTACTGGAAAAGATGTTTTAAAAAGGTAAAACAAAAATAATTTTTTGAAATTTTAAAGGTGCATTACTCTGCTTACTTAACAGGAGCAGAACTCTGGAGCTGAACAGTATCCTTAGGTTTCAGTCAGTACCCTTTATTTGAACACAGGGTTTTTTTTTATTAAAGTAAAACTAATGTTTAGACTGTAGCCAGTACATCGATTGCTCTTATTTTATTGTAACGTGAATAAAGGCAAATGAGTATTAAGAAACCTCAGTGCCCTGGATGCCAAGATTCCATCTTGTTTTTGTGAAGGCCCGAGACTCCTGTTGGATTTTATTATTTAGGTTTGAAGTATGAATTTTATCTTTGCACTTTTCTTGGCAGTTTCGAATGAGGTCACTTGATTGCCTTGTAGAAACTGTTTCTCAGTTTGGTTGTCTTCTAAACTTTAGTGACACCCAACTTTAAAACATGGTGACATCTGAAATGTTTACAGTGCCTAAGTATATCAGTGGCCTGAAGACCCTAAAGCTCTTCACAGTGAATTAGCAAATGGCAGTACTAAAGGTAATTTCCAAGGGTAGTCCATCTCAGGCATCATATCTTAGCTACATATATATTTGAATTGTTTTTTGCAGACCGAATTTTAAAAAGCATTAACCAAGAAACCAAATAAATTGGATATTTTGCTCAAAATTATTTTGTCCTATATCCGAGTTTTTCCTGATATTTTAAAATTGCTATATCCCAGATGTAATTTCGATGTTCTAAATTTTGTATGCTTAATGTACTGCTCAAATATGAATTAGAAACAAAATTTAAATAAAAATCCCTAACCTTTTCTCCCCCTATAATGTGTTGATGTCTTATTTAATATATGGTGTACATCTTCCGTGCGTACATGTATTCTAGCAGAGAATTTAACAGTGGAATTAACTCGAATCAGTTTAAATTGGGATTATATTTTGTTATGTGATATAATCAAATGTATTGGAGAATTTGGAGGATTATGGCAGCATTGATCTGTTTTCGCTGGCATAGAGGGGGGAAACAGTTCTTATGGGCCCATATACATATATTTTCCTTATGCCTGAGGCTTAGGCCAGTGTAAACAAGATGCTACCAAGTAACTTCAGTATGAAATACAATGGAACATGCACTTTTCACTCCAGTTAGGCTCTTTTTATTGTGGTGTTCATGCTCGTCAGTGGAGCATTTCTACAGTTTTTAGTTGAACTACTTACAAAATGTTAGCTTCTTAAACATTGCCCCTTTCCCAATGCATGCAGATCTTTGAATTCAAGACTCTCACATTGATAGGACCCAAAGTCAGGGAGTCCCTGAGTTACAAACATCCAACTTCCACATTACTCAACAGGGGTGAGACGACAGGAAGTGAGAGAAATCTACCCCTTGGAAGGGAAATTTACCCCTGGAAGAGCTGTTATCATGGGGAAAGGTCTCAACTGAAGCTTTCTCACTAATCCTTGTTTCCACAAGCCATATTTTTCAAAATCCAATGACCGCAGGGACAAAAATTAAGGTAAGATCTTCTGAACAGGCCCAGACAGCAAAACAAACACCATTGGTGTTAAAGCCCTGCCCTATTTTATCCAAAGGCATATACAGTCACTTAAAAATGTACCTGTTCCGACTTGCATACAAATTCAATTTAAGAAACCTACGGATCCTATTTTGTTTGTAACTTGGGTACTGCCTGTATGTATGACAGCTTTTTCACCATTTTAAGACCAGGTGGTCAAAAAAATGCTCTGAAACCTCGTCGAATTGGACCCGGAGAAACTGGCCACCATTTGGCCCTCCTGGGAGATCACTTCAGTTGGCCAGTGCGAAGGAAAAGGTGGTATCGTGCACACTTAATTTCCACGAAGAGTATTGTATAGAAACTGGGATTACATTCAGAAGAAGATATTAATAGTAGAGAAACTACAATAAAATGCAATGACTACTAATAAAATTTAAGAAATAATGTTCAAAACTAAAGTTGTGGCTGTTAAGAAACTAGAAAAAGTCAGGGGAAATTATTTCAAACGTGGCATCTACAGATCATGAACTGCTGAACAACAAATAAATGGGTGTGAAAGGAAATAAAACCTAAAAATCTCACTTGGAAGCCAAAACCCAAATTTCCTCCAAATACATGCCTCCAGGTATACTGGTGATTATCCTTTCAGAGTTTAGTGTTCACAATGTGGATCTGATTTAACACAGTACACAGTCTTGTTAACTGAGGGATCTCCTAAAGCAGTCAAGCTGAACAGTATAGGACGTTTCTTTCCATCATGGATGAGAGAACCAATATTTATCCTTCAGATGAAAGGCCTTGTTTGGTACAGCTGCCAATCCTTTTCGTGATGCCTTTATTTTAATGAGGAAAAATTCCAAACCGGACTCATAAGCAGCTTAGAGCTGTAAATATACATATCAGCACAATCATCTTGTAAATTGTTGTGGGGAAGGTGGTTGCAAATATTCAAATATTGAGATAATGGAAGGCCACACACTGCACCATACTGGTTTGGTTATGCTCTTGAAATACTAAATTCTACACTAATTGGGTATTATCAGCAGAATTATGTAAACCATGTACATTTGTTTATCTTGCCCTCATATTTCAGCTCTGGTGGCACACAGCTCTTGTAAGGCATTTGTTCTACAGTTAAGATAATATGTTTACGTTATTTCTGTAATTTGCATAATTACAGACATAACCCATCAAGCTTGCTTTTAAAAATGGTTAGATGAAAGCAACTATATCTCTGAAGAAAAAATGTTAAGACAACCAAGCTTCTGATTGAAAATTGTTGGTACACTGACAAATAGAACCTATTCCAGTCTTAGAAGACAAATGTTGAAAATGTATCTCTTTCACCCAAAAAGATATACCTGTTCTGAATTCTTCCGAGCACAATTCAAAGTGCTGGTGTTAACCTATAAAGCCCCAAACGAATCCGGCCCAGTTTACCTGTCCGAACATATTCTCCCCTATGAACCATCTAGGTTGTTAAGATCGTCTGGAGGGGCCCTGCTCTCGGTCCCACCGGCCTCTCAGGCGCGTCTGGTGGGGACGAGGGACAGGGCCTTATCAGTGGTGGCCCCTCGACTCTGGAACTCTCTCCCACTGGAGATCAGAACTGCCCCCTCCATTCTGTCGTTCAGAAAACGGGTGAAAACCTGGCTATGGGGTTTGGCTTTCGACGAGTGAATCAATATTTCTGTGATCGGATAGATGACGATGAATGATGGACTACGAATTCACTATGACGACTGACCATTGTTATTATGTGATTGCATTTTGCTGTTATAACGTTTTAATTGAATATGCTATATGTTTTTAATGATTATTTTGTGATTTTATTGTTGGAAACCAGCCCGAGTCCCCCGGTAGAGGGGAGAAGACCGGTATACAAAATTGCTAAATAATTTAAAATAATAATAAATAAATAAATTGTCAGTTAAAATTTTACTATTACAAGATTTACTGAGTTTCTATTCCTTATGTTTATTGTAGCATGTTTGCCATATTTACAGCAAGCAAAATAAACTAGTTCTTCCTTGATTCAAACATAGATGTTTTAAAGCAGTACACAGTATTTTAAAAAGAACATATAAAAATACCCCTTTAGAAGCCTCTATAAGAAAGGAAATACAAAGTTTATTTCCACAACTTTCTTCTGACCAGAGCTGCACAGAAATGCTACAATTGTACAGTTTGTTTTCAACTATACAGCAGGAAGACGTCTACAAAAAAGTAAAGAACACAATATGTAAGTGATTGCATAGCAGGAACACGAACTTTTAACATGAAACAAAGGTTAGAAATACTATCAAATACACAATGATTCAAGAATCAACCTTCTTTAGGCATTTCCCACAACCAGAATTGAAAAAGCAACCTTTATTCTTATATGGTTGGCTGAAGTGAATTAAACTTAAATTTTCTACAGAAACATAATAATTCAGGATACTCAATTCTAGTGAACAGAAGCAGAGGGCTGTAAAATGTTTTGATATTGGCATACATGTTTCAAGAGAAAACCTAAAACAACAGAGTACTCTCTCAAGAACAATTTCAGCTATGCCATGGCAATTTTTCACATTTATAAAGCCAAAAGGAAAAGTAGCAGCTCTTCACATTCAGTGTGAACTCAGAAGACACATGATACTGCAACCGGAGCATTCTTTTTGTAATCTTCCTGAACAGTCTTGTTCAACCTATGGTAGGCCCTGATGAATGACCTCAAATTGTTCATTATGCTTGGAGACAGGGCTATTCATGAATACACAAGTAACCTAATCAAAGTTTAGTTCTATTTACTACAGACACTGATCTATCATGTTTCATCTGCACATTATATAGTAAGGAAACTTAAGCAATCTGTGATCAACTGATTGCTAAAACCTATGTTGCACAGCATACAATGTATTCATATTTACCTAATTATTTAAATGAATATTTTTTCCTTAAAAGGGTTAAGAGATTCGTCAAAAGGAAGCACCTGTATTCCTGACAAAATTCACAATAAGCTCTTCAGATGGCCTTTTTTTTTTTTTTGCTCCATTCTAACACTACCAGAACTGTAACTTCAGCAATATCAATGAGTACCCAATTCCATGTTACAATATCCTGTGAGCAGGCCATCTTGGCCCAAGTTGGGAAGGCAAACTGTTCCCTCCTTAATTCAAGTAGCTCATCTATACTTCACAGCAGTCACGGCTGTATAATAGCTGCTCAGTTTTTCAGCTGCACGGCAGGGGATTACTGGACACATTACACGGGGACTAGTTATCCTTTAATGATGATGTTGTTAGGACAATGGGGTCAATGAGGATGAAAGCCAAGGTACCGTAGATGCCTGAAGCATAAAAATGCAAGTATTTTACAAAAATATACATAGAAACACCACAAGGACCTCGTAGCTGCCCATTACATTTAACAAGATGGACTCTCTTGTATAAGATTTTTAATACTGTGTTTTAATAGTAGTAATTGTCTCCTACAGGGATGACAAAAATATTTTAAAGCAATGTTGCAACATCGTAACTTAAGTGAGTACCTCAATAATAATACATGCCTAAAAAACAATGTACATGTTTAGTGGCCACTGCATTTGGGACTAGCCTATGACCGGGATCTGGATTTTGATCTAGATCTAGAATGCGATCTCGACTGAGATTTGGATCTAGCTGGTTCTTTTTTCCTTGGTTCTTTTTCATATCTTGAGCTGGACTTATATTGTGTCTTAGAATCCGTTTTAGAGGTGCCTCTAGATTTAGTGCGAGATGCAGATCTAGAACGTGACTTAGCCTTCATTTCGTTTTTGGGTGGTGACTTAGAGCGTGATCTTGAATTGGACTTTGACCTTGAAAAAGACCTGTTACGGTGTCTGAACCTATCAGAAAGAGGAAGATAATAAACTTGAATATGGACAAGCTGCTAACAGTCGGGTATTTTACATTTAAATGTTGT
This sequence comes from Anolis sagrei ordinatus, assembly GCF_025583915.1. Taxonomy (NCBI): domain Eukaryota; kingdom Metazoa; phylum Chordata; class Lepidosauria; order Squamata; family Anolidae; genus Anolis; species Anolis sagrei. The sequence goes on along the minus strand of NW_026847771.1, from coordinate 30,157,269 downwards.
ACTGTTGCAGGCACACACTTTTTGGATTTTGAATTTGTTATAGAAAAGAGTGTTTACCTATCATTATCTGAACGACTTCTGCTACGGCGGCGTCTTCCAGCAGGTCTACTGCTAAAAAGGTACATCAGAAAAAGTAAACAGTGGCTTAAACCTTTACAATTTTTCACAAACCCCAAGTAAAGCTTTTTGAGAATTGCATTGGTATTTCATGTTTCTTCAATGATACAACAACTATTTTTGATGGTTCATGCAAGGTATGACAACTCCCATGCATGTTATTACTAGGGTGACAATATCTAGGTATCAGGCTCTCTCTTCTCCACTACATGGTCAAGCTAAGTACAACACTTACTTTCTAGGGCTATAAGATCTGCGATAGCTGTAGTCAAAAGAACGGCTTCTTGACCTCCTCCTTTCGTAACTGCGGCTTCTAGAACGCCTGTATCTGTCATAGTCATCGTAACGGGAAGAGCTGTATACGTTTCTTCCTTCTTTTGCTTTCATTTGGTTTGGTGCTGCAGAAAAAATATGTAACAGCAATTCTTTAATATTGTTGTTATGTGACTTCAAGTTGAGAGTGGTTTAGGTCAACCCTATTCTAAAGTTTTCTTGAGACAGATTTATTCAGAGATTGGCCACTGCCAAAAAATGTGGCTTGCCAAAGATTGCCCGTAAGAGTAGACTATCTAGTCCAGTATTCTTTCCCTACAGCGGACAATCAGATGGTTCCATGAGAGGATGTCTGTGTGTATAGTCACCTAGGCCCTTAGCAAATGGAGGTATATCACTATCATGACACGTCACCGAGAACCATATATTTCACAAAACGGTTGAGTCTCCATATCATCTATATGGGTGACTACATAGTACAGGTATGGGCAAACCCAGGCCCAGGGGCCAGATGTGACCCCTTGAACTCTTTTCTCAAGCCCTCCTCTCTCTCACCATCATATCCTTCCTCTCTTCCTTCTCTCTTCCTCCTTCCCTCCCTTCCTTCACTTCCACCCTTTCATCCTTCCCTTTTGTCTTTCTTTCCTTCTCTCTTTCCTTTATCCTTCCCTTCTTCCTTCTCTTCTTCCCTCCCTTCTTTTTCCTTCCCTTCCACCCTTTCATCCTCCCTTCTGTTTTGTCTTACTTTTATTCTCTCTTTCCTTTATCCTTCTATCCTTCTCTCTTCATTCCTTCCTTCCTTCTCTCCCTCTTTCTCCTTCCACCCTTCCCTTCCTCCCTTTTGTCCTTCCTTCCTCCTTCCCTTCCTTACTTCCATCACGGGGCAGCCAGTCCTCCTAGCAGGGAATGCAAGCATGCGGCCTCCTAAGTTAGAAAGTCTGCTCATGCCTGACATAGTATGTTAGCAAATTTTGTAGTTCAAATATATACAGTGAGAAGTAATTCAGTCCATCCTGGACATCTAGCCACTCAACCTTATACGTTAAGTGAGCTTTAGCATTTTAAAATAGATAATACCGGTTATCTTTTTCTCCCAAGCTAAAAGACACAGAATCTCAGGTGAATCCTAAGAAAGCTCTATGTGGTCACATAAACCCAATTCTATTTTCTCCCTCGTTTCTCTACTCAAATTTATCAACTTAATTCTCCGTTTCCACCCCCACCCCATGACTCCTATGAGGAATAGCTTGCTGGCTTTGGCAATTAGCATACTAATCAAACTTTCCCATACACATTCATGTATAAAAGAAACAAGCTGTTCCCAGTATTTGTCAGACTTAATATTTCCATTCCACTGAACTGTAGCACATGATCTACTGTGTGCATTTCCAAGGTACTCTTTCTACAGGCACAGAAATAACACTTTTGAAAAAAAAATCCCCATAATATTGAATTCATGTCCCAGATTCTGTGGTTATGTGAACAAATCTGTTGACACAGTTCATACAGCTCAAAATATTATATTTTAAGACTCAATTTCCACTAGTGAAGACTATTACAGAAAGACAGTACACATACTTTTCCGGTCTCCTTGAGCAAACTGGATTTCTATTTGACGGCCACAAATCCATTTCCGGTCCAAATTATGAAAGGCATCCTCAGCATCACGGACATCCTCAAATGTGCTAGATGTTAAGGTACTTGGGAATCTGAGGTATTTACATCTACAGTTAGTAAGATTGGCTTTTCCATTATGTCATCATGCCCTTGTTTACCAACTTGTTGTTATTTTTGGCATGTTCTATGGCATAACAAAAATTAGCTGACATTAACAGCGCCTATCTGATACTTTGTCACAAAAAGGCAAATTTCAGGAAAAATATTTATACTTAATGAATGTCAGATTTCTCTTATTGATACAAATGGTTCTCATCCTACAAAAATTACTTTACTTCCCTTAACTAACGATTAAACGTTGCAGTTTGCTGATGCATCTAGTACTAAACTGGAAGTCCCCTACATTTTTCTATGATTGGTTAAAATTAAGTCAGTATCATACTTTATGAGAAACACATTATGCTGACAAATTATTCTGAAATCAGATGTTTTATTTCACACTAGCCAATTACTCTGCACATCTCTATGTGACCTGTACAAATTCACTGTTCTTACATGCCCTGATATCAGCAAAAATTCAGATATGCTCATCTTAAATCAGGAATGGCTTTATTTAAATGAGAACCACAATTTCAAATATATCACTAATGTTAAGCAAATTATTACAGGGTCCACAGATAAACTAAACCATAAAAATGGATTGGTTAACCACTTACAAAGACAGCAAGAGGACATTTCTTATTCTGTAGGATACATGAGGTATGGCTCCTTTTATCTTGGCCACCAGTCAACTTCATCTTGACCTTTAACTCTTTAAGTGCTTGTTAGAAGGACTTGTCATGAGATGCTTGGTCAAAAATGACAGATGGCTTTATCTTTATACTTTGAAAAACAACCTTTTTCCCCCATCTGCAGATAAAGCGAAGCTTTGTCTCTCATTATGGCTTGTCCTTCTTCCAGCTTTTCTTTATCTTTTCTTTTCCCAAACTTTCCCTTCTCTTCAAGCCTGATCCTTAAGAGGTCTTTGGCTTGTCTACTTGCCTTAATTCTTGGACTCTACTCTAAAGGTTCTTTCATGCTTTCTCTTTGGGGTCGCCATTACTGTACAGCTTTACACTCTGAGGCAACAACAGAGGACAGCAAATTAGGGGACAATAATCAGAGCAAGATTCTTCACCTCATTTTATACAAATCTGCTTTTGATCAAATTACTGTTTCTATTAAATTAACACAAAATATCAGCCACATTTTGCTAAGCACAAGAACAAGTTTACCACAAATGCCAGTTATATTAAAAATGCAACGAAACACTTTGGGGGCAGCAGCAAATACCATTTCAATATTAAAAGTACAAATTTGAATATGAAGCTTGCAACAACAAAGCACATTTTACTGAATATGGCTTAAATTCTAAAATATGAAAATGTATCATATATTAATCTGCGGGGAAAACAGTACACACATAATGTAACTTTACATAAAACACAGAATAAATTAGGTTTTTTTTTCCATTTAGGTTTGTTACCTCATACAAAAACGTGAATTTCAAACGTCAACACCCCTCACTAATCAGCCATCTGAGGAAAGGATATTGAACATAAGCAAATCCTCTTGGACGGCGAGTGTAGAAATCCAAAGGTACGTACACATCAACTATTGGACCATAACGACCAAATTCACGACGCAAGTCTTCAGACCTGAAATAGAACACTTCACATTAGTTTTTTTTTAAAAAAGAAGTTTTCTTATTAAACAGGACATGCCGTGTCATGTATAATAAGCACATAAACATTAAGAAAATAAAGGGACACTACATTCCAGTTAAGTCATGCAAAATGGCTGTAAACTTAGTTTTGATTCAGGAAGCCTATTCTGTTTTCTAGATGGTCACAGGCAAAACATGATTCTTTCTGCCTTTGTATCAAGCTTCTGGCCACACTCTCATGGAAACTAGTATGTTTAAATGTGTTTTAACTAATATTTTTACTGTTTGTTGTTTAATCTGTCTATTCTATTTATTTCATCTACTTTTTATTAACTGACTTTTATTTTGTTCATTGTGTAATGTACTTATTTGTGTGGTGAGCCACGCTGAGTCCTTTTAGGGAGATGGGGTGAGACAGAAATAAAGATTATTATTATTACTAAGAAATCCTTCAAAATGAAAACATTCTTTTTTTTTTTGCATAATTTTTTTATTGAATTATCATAAACTACAACGAAAGAGGGTGAATAATATAAAGAAGATAGAAAAGTGGGAAAGAAGTTATAAATGCACATAACAACAACAACCTCAAAAAGGAAAAATACAAAAAAAAGAAGAAAAAATGAGTGAAAAGTTACAAAAATTGCACAAAAAAACAGAGAAAAAAACCCAACCCCCCCCCCCCCAAAAAAAAACCCACACAGATCCACAGAAACTGGACCTCCTTCCGGCTCTGCCCGTGTATTGTCTTTATGTCAATCCTTTTCAATGTATTCAACCTTATGAGGTTTTATTACCTTTTCTTTTAATTACATATCCTTGGACCTATTTTCGATGTAGTCTTCAATTATTGACCAGTCTGTTTGTTTTATTGGGTTGCCTGTATTCTTTTTTAATAAAAAAGTTAATTTATCCATGTCCTTAATTTCGTTTATTTTCTTTACCCACTTAAATTTCACCGGTACTTCTGTCTGTTTCCAAAGTTGTGCAAAGACGATTCTAGCAGCCGTCGTCAAGTAGATAAATAAAATATCTTCATTTGTGTCTATACATATATCTCCATCTATAATTCCCAATAAAATGAAAACATTCTTGAAAATATGCAACTTAAGTGTTTTTTAAAAGTATGTGGTGCAGCAAAAACAATGGGGTTTTTTTTCAAAGTGAAGGAAAATCTCCAACGAGACAAAGTCTACAAATAATCAAGAAGAACAGGAAGTGCTTTCATAAGATTATTGCAATGGCATTAGAAAGTACCCTCCCATCTGTCAGGGGTGATTTGAATGCAATATTCCTGCTTCTTGGCAGGGGGTTGGACTGGATGGCCCATGAGGTCTCTTCCAACTCTTTGATTCTATGATTCTATGATTCTAAGTTTTTGGATGAAATTGGCTACCTTTGGTGCTAAACACATGGATAGCAGATTTTTTTAAAAAAGGGATTTATCAAATAACAGCATATTTCGCTCTGAAAATGTAACATGACAAAGCAGCACACTTAAAACGCTTCCCCACTAGCAGATTCCACCGAACATAGTGTAGCTTGCTTCAAATTTCAAGTTTTAAATTATTAATTTAATAAGTATATTTATATTTTAAAATTATGTTAGGCTCTTTTAACGGATTATGTATTTTTAATTGGTGTTCATGTTTTAACTGTGTTGTATGTCCTGTTATTACTGTATTTTAATCTGCCATTCCCTATCTAAATCAATTGAGATAGGCAGAATATAATAATTATTCTATTATTACTACAAATGAATTACAATTTCTTGCTGTATTTTAATCAGGTATTTCCCTGCTTCGATTCATAAAAAGAGGAAAGAATCAATCAATCAATTAATCAAACAAACAATAAAAAATTGTTGATGAGAAACATAGGCATTAGGATTGTTTATTTCTTCCTGCATTTTAATCTTATTCCATGCCTCGATCCATAGGAAGAGGTGGGTAAGAAGTAATAATAATAACAACAGCAATAATAACTAATCCATGAGGAGAAACATGTGTATTAATATGTTATTGTATTAGAATCTTTGTCCCCACCTTGATCAGAGGGAAAAGTGGGAACGAAATAATAATATATAAAATAATAAAAATAATATAATAATAAAAGTTTATTTATATTCCGCCCTATCTCCCCTGGAGGACTCATGGAGGATTCCAACAAACCGAAAGGGAAACATTCAATGCCTCAATGACAATAAGTACAAATATAATAATCCAGAATAACCCCACATAAAAGACATCCTAAACATAACTTAAATAAAACGTAATCTATCCAAAATGATAATTAACATAAAATGTGAAAATAAAACATCCAAATTAATTTACAAAAGCACCACGAAGGTTCACAGATGTGTGCATTGATTGTACGGTCAATGATGTGAAATGGGCTAATGTGATCTAACAAGGCCCAAATGCATTTATACTTTCCAATCAGCAGTCTAGTAATAGTCTCTCTTCATCTAATCTTCCTCCTCTCTAAATGCTTGTGAGCAAAGATAAGTTTTCAGCTGTTTTTTGAAGAAGAGAAGGGAAGGGGCACTTTTATTTCTTTAGGGAGGGAGTTCCAGAGGAGGGGGTGGGGGACAACAACTAGTATTATTATTGTTAATCTATGATGAGATATGTGTATGGTGCTTCTCTAGTGCTGCACTTTAATTTTTGGTATTATCATAGAAGCATTATTCCACATTTCCATAGTCCCATCCAACGTTGGAATTTGTAGTTTAGAATTGTTCCCTCCCTTAATTCAAAGTGAGAGGTGGATAAAAACAATAATCTTAACAATCATTACTAATTAGTGACAATTAGTAATAAAAACTATTAATTTGTAACAAAAAAACACATGCATGGGACTTATGTATTGATGTATTTTATCGTATTTGTTGTACCCTGCTTCAGGATACTAGGAGAAACTGTTAATGAATTATTATTACTATTTTAATTAATTGTTCCCCACCTGGATCTTTACACAAGGGTGGACAATAAATGATGATTTTGGTAGACCATGACAAAGGTTTGCACAGGCATTCTCTATTTATTGCTGTCTTTTAATTTATTGTTATTATTTTATTTATTATTCAAACTTATATGCCGCCACTCCCCTAGGGATCGGAGCGGCTTACAAGAACAGACTAAAATCTAAAACAATTAAAAAAACCAGCAATATCAAAGATCAAAAGCCTGTCAAAACAAATATGTCTTACATGCCCTGCAGAACGCTGATAAGTCCCGCAAGGCACGGACTTCAGGTGGCAGAATGTTCCAGAGTAATGGTGCCACTGCTGTAAAGGCTCTGCGTCTGGTTGCTGTTAGAAGCAAGGTCTTAAAACTGGGAACTTCCAATAAATCTTGGTCCTCAGAACAAAGGGATCTCTGGGGTTGGTAGGGGGTGAGGTGGTCCCTCAGGTACATTGGCCCCAGATCATATAAGGCCTTAAAGGTAAGTACCATCACTGAAAGTGATCCGGTGCTCAATTGGTAACCAATGCAGCTGCAGTAAGATTAGTGTTATGTGGCATCTCATTGGAGCTCTCGCAAGAAGCTGAGCAGCTGCATTTTGTACCAACTTGAGCTTCCGGATCACCAACAAAAGGCCAATGTAGAGGGCGTTACAGTAGTCCAGTCTTGAGATGACCATGGCCTGGATCACCATAGCTAGGTCGTCCCTGGACAGGTAGGGGGCCAGCCGTCTAGCCTGCACTTTTAGTCTACATTTGCATGGTTCCATCCTATGAAATCTTGGAACATATCATTTGGCATTTATTTTCCACTTGAGTCCAAAGTAAAAGGTGGTCAGGAAGCAATAACAATATGAATACTGATTAGCCATTATCAATAATAATAATAAGAATTACAGATTCCTAACAAGAAGCATGTGATTGAGGTGTTTCAATTATATTAATTAATATTATTGTGCCCCCAGTGGCACAGTGGGTTAAAGCCCTGTGCCGGCAGGACTGAAGACCGACAGATCGCAGGTTCGAATCCGGGGAGAGGCAGATGAACTCCCTGTATCAGCTCCAGCTCCTCATGCGGGGACATGAGAGAAGCCTCCCACAAGGATGATAAAACATCAAAAAAAAAAAAATCATCCGGGCGTCCCCTGGGCAACGTCTTTGCAGACGGCCAAGTCTCTCACAACAGGATGCTCCTGACACGACAAAAAATATTATAAATAATAATAAACATTGCTTCTCTATTTAAAATTGTGTTTAATTTGTTTATATTATTATTAAAGCACTTTCAATTTTCGTGGTTTCTTTCTATGCAATTTGTAGTTTGGGGGTTGTTTCCCGCCTTGAACCAAGATGAGAGGAGAGTAAGAAACAACAATATTAATAATGATATTATATTAATAATAATGATTACTAATTAGCAATGATATGGAGCCCCCGGTGGCGCAAAGGGCTGAGGGGGAAAAGGAAGGGACCTGAGGCTGCTGGGAATTGGAGTCCAAAGGGAGTTGGAAGGGCGAAGTTGGCCCATGCCTCATTTAAAAGCAACCCAGGGAGCAGAGGAGGCAGCCAAGCAAAGAGGGCGGGGTGAAGGGCCTCGTGGTAGGAACAGCGAGGCCTCCGAGGCCCGCTCCCCCCTCCCTCGGGGTTGGGCCTAGCGCTCCCGCCGAAGCCTGCCTTTCCTGAGTCTCGCCGCTGCCTCCCGCGCCCGGTTCTCCCTCAACTTACACGCACCTGGTGTCGTCAGCCACGTTGCGAACGAACAGCGAGGTGTTGGGAGGCCGCAGGTAGCGAGACATGGCGGTCCTGCGGGAAAGGAAAAGGAAATCCGCCGACGAGGCCTGAGGGATGGAGGCAAGCAAGCCGAAGCGGTACCAACCGCCTTCTGGCGCGCTCGCGCACTCTCGCGAGATTTCCCCCTCTCCCCCCAGAGCCCCTCAGTGACGTAGCTCTCGCTCACAATAGACGGCGGGAAGTCTTGATCAAAGTGCATGCTCGAACCAGCTTGAGAGGTATCCTTGCGCAGGCGCGGGACTGCCACTTCTTAGCGCATGCGCAGGTGGGCGCTTTTTTCCCGCTTTCCCAGCGCGGGTACTACTCGGCCAATTAGGACAGGTTGCTGTGATTGCCCCTGGTGGCGCAGTGGGTTAAACCCCTGTGTGGGCAGGACTGAAGACCGACAGGTCACAGGTTCGAATCCAGGGAGAGGCGGATGAACTTCCCTCTGTGTTTCTCAACCAGGGGGTCAGGACCCCTGAGGGGGTGTCAAAGGGGTCGCCAAAGACCATAAGAATGTCAGAGTGGGTCATGCACAGAGTACTTGAGGTTTCCAGATCAATTATCACACTGTAGACTTCTTCCAGAAAATTAGAAACATTAGAAATTTCAGGCAAAAATTGGTATGATAAGAAACAAAGATGGCAGGGACCTAACAAGCTGAAGAGATCAAGAGAAGGTGGCGAGACTATACAGAAGATCTGTATAGGAAGGATAATAATATTGAGGATAGCTTTGACGGTGTGGTGAATGAATTAGAACCAGACATCCTGAGGAGTGAGGTTGAATGGGCCTTAAGAAGCATTGCTAACAACAAGGCAGCAGGAGACGACGGGATCCCAGCTGGACTGTTTAAAATCTTGAAAGATGATGCTGTCAAGGTGATGCATGCCATATGCCAGCAAATATGGAAAACGCAAGAATGGCCATCAGACTGGAAAAAATCAACTTATATCCCCATACCAAAAAAGGGAAATGCGAAAGACTGCTCAAACTTCCGTACAGTGGCCCTTATTTCTCATGCCAGTAAGGTAATGCTCAAGATCCTGCAAGGAAGACTCCAGCAATACATGGAGCGAGAGTTGCCAGATGTTCAAGCTGGGTTTAGAAAAGGCAGAGGAACGAGAGACCGGATTGCCAATATCCGCTGGATAATGGAGAAAGGCAGGGAGTTTCAGAAAAACATCTACTTCTGCTTCATTGACTATTCTAAAGCCTTTGACTGTGTGGATCATAATAAATTGTGGCAAGTTCTTAGTGGGATGGGCATCCCAAGCCACCTTGTCTCTCTCCTGAGGAATCTGTACAAGGACCAAGTAGCAACAGTAAGAACTGACCACGGAACAACAGACTGGATCAAGATTGGGAAAGGCGTATGGCAAGGCTGCATACTCTCACCCAACCTTTTTAACTTGTATGCAGAACACATCATGCGATGTGCGGGGCTTGATGAATGCAAAGCTGGGGTGAAAATTGCTGGAAGAAACATTAACAACCTCAGATATGCAGATGACACCACTCTGATGGCCGAAAGCGAGGTGGAGCTGAGGAGCCTTCTAATCAAGGTGAAAGAAGAAAGCGCAAAAGCCGGGTTGCAGCTAAACATAAAAAAAAAACCAAGATTATGGCAACAAGAATGATTGACAACTGGAAAATAGAGGGAGAAATCGTGGAGGCCGTGACAGACTTTGTATTTCTAGGTGCAAAGATTACTGCAGATGCAGACTGTGGCCAGGAAATCAGAAGACGCTTACTTCTTGGGAGGAGAGCAATGTCCAATCTCGATAAAATAGTAAAGAGTAGAGACATCACACTGGCAACAAAGATCCGCCTAGTCAAAGCCATGGTATTCCCTGTAGTAACCTACGGATGTGAGAGCTGGACCTTAGGGAAGGCTGAGCGAAGGAAGATCGATGCTTTTGAGCTGTGGTGTTGGAGGAAAGTTCTGAGAGTGCCTTGGACTGCGAGAAGATCCAACCAGTCCATCCTCCAGGAAATAAAGCCCGACTGCTCACTGGAGGGAAGGATACTAGAGACAAAGATGAAGTATTTTGGCCACATAATGAGAAGACAGGAAAGCTTGGAGAAGACAATGATGCTGGGGGAAATGAAGGAAAAAGGAAGAGGGGCTGACCAAGGGCAAGATGGATGGATAGTATCCTTGAAGAGACTGACTCGACCTTGAAGGAGCTGGGGGTGGTGACAGCCAACAGGAAGCTCTGCCATGGGCTGGTCCATGAGGTCACAAAGAGTTGGAAGTGACTGAACGAATAAACGCATACACATCTGAGTCCACACTGCCATATATTCCAGTTCAAACCAGATAATTTGGGATTTTATTCAGCTGTGTGGAAGAGGCCCCAGACAGGACCTTTATTGCAGGATCTGATCCCAAGGTTTCTGTTTATCCCAGATTATCTGGCAGTGCAGACTCATATAATCCAGTTTAAAGATGAAAACCTGGGATCAGACCATGGGATATAGGGCCTGTGTGGAAGGACACTAAAGTAGAGGCATCTCTAAGCCCTTAGAAGACACGTGTTTGGGGAGTTTTCATGGTTGCTTTGCTCCAATCCTGAAGCTGTCCACCTTTTTTACACATTGCACCATGTTGTTGTAGCGCTATTATTCCACTTTAACTACCATGATGTGGAATTCTGGGTGTTGTATTTTAGTCAGGTGCAAGTGTTCGCTGACAGGGACTTTGCCCTTCTTTGAACTACAAATCCCAGGGTTCTGTGGGCTGTTGTCATGGCAGTTAAAGTGGAATAATAGCACTGTAATGGGTGCGTCTACACCAGGCATGGGCAAACTTCGGCCCTTCAGGTGTTTTGGACTTCAACTTTTACAATTCCTAAGAGCTGGTATGTAGGCTGTTGGGAATTGTGGGAACTGAAGTCCAAAACACCCGGAGGGCCAAAGTTTGCCTATGCCTGATCTACACTGTAGAGTTAATGCAAATTGACACCACTTTAACTGCCATCCAATGCTATGGAATCCTGGGAGATGTAGTTTGGCAGAGAAGGTTGCAGATCTTGTAAAACGACAGCTCCTGGGATTCCAGAGCATTGAGCCAAGTGGAATCAAACTGCATTAATTCTACAGTGTAGATTCTGCAAAAAAAAAATACTTAGCATTTCAGTAAAGGAAACAAAACCAGACTATCCATGATATACAGCGTTCTTTATTATCCAAATATAAAAACATCAACAGCGGGACCTCAGTATCCACACCCAAATCCATGGATTCTCAAGTCCCATTATGTACAATGGCAGAGTAATGTGGTATTGCTTGTTGAATATGGCCAAATTAAGGTTTGCTTTTTGGGCTATTTTTTTAAAATATTTTAAAGCCGTGGATGGTGGAATTAGTAGGTGCAGGATCTGTGGATATGGAGGGCCAGCTGTACTACTAACGGAGGCATCCATCCTCTCTGCTTTAAACCTTCTTGCTTCTCCTGGTAAATGTTGCTGAACCAGATGTTATAGTCTGTGGAAAAGAAGAAAGGCTTTTCAAAGCAGCTGTGTAATTATTATTATTATTATTATTATTATTATTATTATTATTATTAATTATTTATTTATGAAACATATGATTTTACATCTATATATATATAAATGCTCTGTGCGTAATGAGTACCTTAAAAACAAAAGAACCAATGAACGAAATCACACCAAATTTGGCAACAAAACGTCTCACAACACAAGGAGTGACCATCACTCAAAAATTATGATTTTGTCATTTGGGAATTGTAGTTGCTGGGATTTATAGTTCACCTATAATCAAAGAGCATTCTGAACTCCACCAATGATGGAATTGAACCAAACTTGGCACACAGGACTCCCCTGACCAACAGAAAACACTAGAAGGGCTGGGGCAATTGACCTTGAGTTTTGGAGTTGTAGTTCACCTATATCTAGAGAGCACTGTGGACTCAAACAATGTTGGATCTGGACCAAACTTGGCACAAATACTCAATATGCCCAAATATAAACACAAATGGCGTTTGGGGGAAATAGACCATGACATTTGGGAGTTGTAGTTACTAGGATGTATAGTTCACCTACAATCAAGGAGCATTCTGAACCTCACCAACGACGGAATTGTGGCAAACTTCCAACACGGAACCCTCATGATCAACAGAAAATACTGTGTTTTCTGGCGGTCTTTGGCGACCCTTCTGACACTCCCTCGCAACCCCTCCCCCAGGGGTCCCAAACCCCAGGTTGAGAAATGCTGTCTTAAGGCCATCCAGTCCAACTCCCTTCACCAGGGCAAGAAAACATAAAGCCCTCCTGACAAGGAGCCATCTAGCCATAGATATAGATAAATAATATTATTAAATATATATGATTCACACACACACACACACGTTTATGACAGATATAGTACCATAGATTTGAAAGGGACCCCTAAAGAAGGACAATTATATGTTGCATGTTCCAGAGTAGGCAAATCAGACAATCTTTACATCAGCACTGACAAAGAAACAACAATACTGTTTACCCACGAGGATAGAGAAAAACATATATTAGAAACCAACACTTTCTCATTACTTTATTTTCCAGATCACCAGACTGGGCCACAGCAACGCGTGGCAGGGGACCTTTAGTAATTTATAATTTTATCCCTTGCAATTGACCCAGCCCACTGTGCTCAACTTTTTATTATTTTACTTCATATCCTATGTTTACCTTGTATTATTTTGTTTTGTTTACATTTTATTTGATATTATTTGTTGAATGTATTCTTTTGCTTTGTTGTAATTGTTGGGCTTGGCCTCATGTTAGCCGCCCCGAATATCCTTGGGGAGATGGTGACGGGGTATAGATAAAATTATTATTATTATTATTATTATTATTATTATTATTATTATTTTGTCTGTTCAGTTTAGAACTGGAAAGACTGCAGAAGATCATTCATAGCACCTTTTCCCTATCCCATCTGGATGGAACAGACTGCATTTATAAACAAGGTAGACCCAATGGATGGGGATGGTGGGTTTTGTTGTCCCAAACATTTGGAAGTTACCAGATTGGGAAAGTAAATTAGTCACAAATGGGAACAGATTTAGGGTGCATCTACACTGTGGAATTAATGTAGTTTTGACTTGAACTGTCAGGGCTCAATGCTACAGAACACTGGGAGTTGTAGTTTGGTAAACCACCAGCACCATTAGCAGAGAAGGCTCAAGACCTTATAAAACTACAACTCCTATGATGCCATAGCACTGAACCTTGGAAGTTCAAGTGGTGCCAAATTGCATTAATACTATAGTGTAGATAAGACATGGGCAAACTTGGGCCCTCCAGGTGTTTTGGATTTCAACTCCCACAATTCCTAACAGCCTCAGGCTCCTTCCTTCCCCCTCTCAGCCGCTTAATGGAGCGCCGAAGTTTGCCCATGCCTGGTGAAGATGTACCCAAAGATGGCTGAAGAAATCCACAAAAAGCTTTTTCTTCCTCTTTCTGCAGCTCATTTTTAGACTGGCTTCAACAAGGGTTAGTCCTAAATCCTGTTTTTATAAAGCCAGGACACACACACATAGTTAAGTACTCCATAGATTCATGTGCCTCTGAGCTTTTTAAAAACTGCTTTCCCTCACCAGTTGTTTCATTTTGGTCATGTCAGGAGCAACTTGAGAAACTGCAAGTCGCTTCTGGTGTGAGAGAATTGGCTGTCTGCAAGGACGTTGCCCAGGGGATGCCCGGATGATTTGATGTTTTTATCATCCTTGTGGGAGGCTTCTGTCATGTCCCCGCATGAGGAGCTGGAGTTGATAGAGGGAGCTCATCTGCCTCTCCCTGGATTCAAATCTGTGACCTGTCGGTCTTCAGTCCTGCCGGCACAGGGGTTTAACCCACTGCGCCACCAGGGGCTTCCATGGTGATGGCGGACAAAAGTGGCAGGACATATAGGCCAAAACATGTGAAAGAAATTATTTAATGCATTTATTTATTTTAAAAATAATTTTTTGATGCTTCTTTATTTGAAAACTTAAAATCATATATTTTAATTTTAACTGAAAAATAAATTAACAAATTAAATTATATTAAATTAATTAAAAAACATGCGTTTCCATTTTGCCACGAATCGAGGACAAGACAATGGGGCTACCAGGGCAGATAGAACAACTTTTGATATTATTATCATCATTTTCGTCATTTTTTTAAATGGCATTCATTACTTTTTTCATTTAATAATACACAGTGATGAACAGATATATATTAAGAATGCCCTGCAACAGCCACAGCAGCTTCTCAACCAGAGGGCCGGAACCGCTGGGGAGGGTCACAAGGGAGTGTCAGAGGGGTCACCAAAGACCATCAGAAAATACAGTATTTTCTGTTGGTCATGGGGGTTCGGTGTGGGAAGTCTTAGGACAGTGATTATTGTCTATTTGTGCACGTTTCTGTTTTTGTTTTTAATGTTGATACGGTCAATGGACTAATCAATAAACTTTGCTTGCTATCATTAGTGGGGTTCAGAATAATCTTTGATTGTAGGTGAACTATAAATCCCAGCAATTACAACTCCCAAATGTCAAGGTCTGTTTTCCCAGAACTCCAGCAATGTTCACATTTGGGCATATTGAGGTTTCGTGCCACATTTGCTCCATATCCATCACAGTTTGAGCTCACAGTGCTCTCTGGATGTAGATGAACTACAACTCCAAAACTCAAGTTCAATGCCCACCAAACCCTTTCAGTATTTTCTGTTGGTCGTGGGAGTTCTATGTGCCAAGTTTGGTTCAATTCCATCGCTGGTGGAGTTCTGAATGCTCTTTGATTGCAGGTGAACTATACATCCCAGCAACTACAACTCCCAAATGACAAAATCACCCCCCCTCCCCCAACCCTCGAGTATTCAAATTTGGGCGTATTGGATATTTGTGCCAAATTTGGTCCAGTGAATGAAAATGCATCGTGCATATCAGATATTTACATGATGATCCATAACAGTAGCAAAATTACACTTATGAAGTAGCAACGAAAATAATTTTATGATTGGGGGTCACCACAACATGAGGAACTGTATTAAGGGGTTGCGGCATTAGAAAGGTTGAGAAACACTGATGTAGATTAACTACAACTCCTATAAATCAAGGTCAATTTCCCCCCCCCCCCAAACCTGGTTATGGGGATTCTGCGTGTTCTCCAGACATTTTTGGGGTTCAGATCCCATCAGCCCTCGACAATGTAACTAGATGGTGGATGGTGATGGGAGCCGCAGTGCTTGTGGAACAGGCATCAGCAAACTTTGTCCCTCCAGGTGTTTTGGACTTCAACTCCCACAATTCCCAACAGCCAATAGGCTGTTGGGAATTGTGGGAGTTGAAGTCCAAAACACCTGGAGGGACAAAGTTTGCCCATGCCTGTTGTAGAACATCTGGATTGAAAGAAATCAACTGCTTTCTATTTCTTCTTCACATTCACAAGATTTACGTACCTCGACCATTTCGTTGCCTACTATTTCCTGTTCGTGGATGAATTTATCCGATTTGGCCACCAGCTTTCCGTCAACCAGGTTCACTGTGCACTGTTTGAATAAAGAAAGAAAAGATGCTGAGCAGTGGAAGTAAAGGAGATAATGGGACAGCAAAAGCTGGAGAGTCATTTATTTTCCTTTTTAATAGATTCTTTTCCAGTATTTAAAGATCCCAGGATGGCGCACATATTAAATCAACACAAAAGAAAAGGATTAGAAAGGGCATGGGAACTTCACAGCCAACTGAGCCAGTCATGGCCAATGGGAAGGAATGCTGGGGGTTGCAATCCAGGGGAGTAACCAGGGGAACATTTGCACAGTTCAAACTAGTGCGCCAGCTGCGCCCATACCTTGGGAAGTCTGACTTGCCCACGGTAGTCCACACTCTGTTTACATCCCGTATAGACTACTGCAATGTGCTCTACATGGGGCTGCCTTTGAAGACTGTTCGGAAGCTTCAAATGGTCCAATGGGCAACAGCCAGGTTGCTAACAGGAGCAGTGCTCAGGGAGCACACAACTCCTCTGTTGCGCCAACTCCTCTGGTTGCTAATTGCTACCGGGTACAATTTTAAAACGGTAAACGGTTCTGGCCCAGTTTACCTGTCTGAACGCATCTCTCCCTATGAACCATCTAGACCAGGGGTAGGGAACCTTTGGCCCTCCAGCTGTGGTGGACTTCAACTCCCACAATTCCTTGAGGCTCGGCATTCGCCCCAAAGGCTTACCTTGGCCCAATGCCGAGCCTCAAGGAATTGTGGGAGTTGAAGTCCACCACAGCTGGAGGGCCAAAGGTTCCCTACCCCTGATCTAGATGCTTAACATTGTCTGGTGAGGCCCTGCTCTAGATCCCGCCCCCTTCGCAGATGCAATTGGCGGGAACGAGAGACAGGGCCTTCTCAGCGGTGGCCCCTCGGCTATGGAACGCCCTTCCTAGGGATATTAGATTGGCCCCCTCCCTCCTAGCATTTTGAAAGAAAGTCGAAACCTGGCAGTGTAACAGATTAATTGAGGTCCACAGAACGACTGGACGATGCGACGGAAAAATGATTTTAGTGATGAGACGCTGAGGACTTGTGTTTTATGGTTTTTAATGTTTTATTGCTTTTATATGGTTTATATTATATGTAATGTTTTTAACTGTATTTATGTTGTTTGGGGGCATTGACTGCCAACTGTAAGCCGCCTCGAGTTGCCTCTGGGTTGAGAGGGGCGGTATATAAATATGGTAAATAAATAAATAAATCCAACATATATGATTCCCACCCTTTCACTAGACTAGTTTGCATTCATTGGCAGATGGAGGCACTAGTTTTTGCATTATTATGTATCAGAATTTCTTGGGCTGGACCTGTTTTTTTGAAGACATGTGCTAGAATCCTATATAGTTGGTCTCCACATTTTGTGGGTGGAGTCCCTGCTGGTGCTAAACCCTTGTGCCGGCAGAACCGAAGACTGACAGGTCAGAAGTTCGAACCTTGGAAGGGTGTGGATGAGCTCCCTCTGTCAGCTGCAGCTCCCCATGCGAAAACATGAGAGAAGCCTCCCACAAGGATGGTAAAACATCCGGACATCCCCTGGGCAACATCCTTGCAGATGGCCAATTCTCTCACACTAGAAGCAACTTGCAGTTTCTCAAGTCACTCCTGACACAGAAAAAAAATATGGCTTTGCTAATTCACTGATTTGATTACAGGTAGCCCCAAAGTTACAAATATCCAACTTACAAATGACTCCTAGGAAGAGAAAGACAATCTAACCCTCGAAAGGGAAATCAACTCCTGGAAGAGTTTTTGTCATGGGTAAAAGGGGTCTCCACCGAAGCTTTATCCCCAATCCTTGTTTCCACAACAAGCCACATTTTTCAAAATCCAGAGACAGAAAGTGAGGGGAAATCTGCTGAACAGGGGCACAGAGAGCAAAACAAACGCTACAGGGGTGTTAACCCTTCCCTATGCGATCTCAAGGCATATACAATACAAATATTTGGCTGGAGTCACACTTTAAAAAGGTCCGTGTTCCGACTTACACACAAATTCAACTTAAGAACAAACCTACAGAACCTATCTTATTTGTAACTTGGGAGCTGCCTGAAATATGTTCTGGGTCTCCAGGTCTTCCAGCATGACCCTATGGCCAGCATCCAGAGCTGTCCTGGAAGACATAGAGCAGGGGTTCTCAAACTTTTAAAGCCAAAAGCCGGTTCACAGTCCCCCAGATTGTTGGGCGGCTGGACTATATTTTAAAATATTTTTAAAGTACACCAAACATATATTATTTGTAGTGCAAAAAACCATGAAAGAACAGTACAATATTTAAAATGAAGAACAATTTTCACCAACATAAGCATACCAGTATTTCAGTGGAACGTGTGGACCTGCTTTTGGTTGATGAGAAGTCAAGTCAATTAGACTTGTTCTGTGCCTTTAAGTTGTTTCAGTCTAAGAGCAACCTTAAAGCTAAAGTTTAGGGCGGGGGCTGGGGAAATGACCTTGGAGGTCCACATCCAGATTGCAGACCCTAGTTTGGGGACCTCCAACCTAGAGATTCGTAGAGAATACATTTCTAGAGACTTCTGCAGGTTCTCCAGCATGATTTTATGGTCAACCACTAATGTCATCATGGAGAACATAGAGATTCCCAGAGACAATTTCTCTAGCATTCATAAGTCCTTCAAAACGATCATATGGTCAATGTAAATGTGAGTTACCTTGACTTTCTTGCCGTCCATGGTGGTCATGTCTGCCTCTTTCCCCAGTGTGAATGAGTTTGTGACGGACTTATTGGGGGTCTTGGAGGTGACGACGAAGGTGTTCCCTGTCTGGCGGATTTCAGTGACTGGCTTGACATCTTTGGCGACTTTGATGATATCGTCAGGCAAAGCTGGGAAACAGAACCCCAAAAATAAGTAATCATGCATTTGGTTAGGCACTAGAGATGTAAAGAGTATGGACATCAATGGGATATGGACATCAATGGTCTTCTGTTGTGTTGGGCCAATAATTCATTTCACTTCTTGGTCATTCTATAATTAATGCAATTTTGCACCACTTTAACTGCCATGGTTCCATGCTATGGGTTCATTGGAGTTATAGTTTTACAAGGTCGTTAGCTTTCTTTGCCAAAGAGTGAGGATTCCACACCAAACTCCATGGCAGAGCTGGTGTTTCAACACTGGTCTCCAGAGTTGAGGTCCAACAAAAATGTAAATAGAGAGGATTTAAATTTATGAATAGGTGAAGGATGTTGCTAATAGTTGTAGCTGACAGTGGAAATACAATTCTGCAATACTATACCAGATGGGTTGTTGTAGGTTTTTCAGGCTGTATGGCTATGTTCTAGAAGCATTCTCTCCTGACATTTCGCCTGCATCTATTGCAAGCATCCCCAGAGGTTGTGAGGTACAACCTCTGAGGATGCTTGCCACAGATGCAGGCAAAATGTCAGGAGAGAATGCTTCTAGAACATTTATTTATTTATTTATTTATTTATTTACAGCTTTTATATTCCGCCCTTCTCACCCCGCAGGGGACTCAGGGCGGATTACAGTGTACACATATATGGCAAACATTCAATGACAATTTTGACATACAAACATATACAGACATAGACAGAGGCTATTTAACTTTTTCTGGCTGCCAGGGGAGCTGTCGCTTTCATTGTCTATCTGCGACGCTGATGAAGCACTTCCGCATTCCCCGCATGCTTCCCCGCTGGAATGCTTTGCTGGAGTCTTCTTTATGGCCTCATAAATCAGTTAATTTAGCCTCCCCACACTTTAAGGTGGTACCTTATTTTCCTACTTGACAGATGCAACTGTCTTTCGGGTTGCAAAGGTTGACAACAGACTACACACAATTGGTTGGAAACCCACTCCAACCCGGGCTGGCTTTGAACTCATGACCTTTTGGTCTTAATGTAGCTGACACTCAGCCTACTGTGCCACAATCCCGGAGAACATGGCCATACAGCCCGAAAAACCTACAACGCAGTGATTCCAGCCATGAAAGCCTTCAACAATACAGAATACCAGATGTTCTTCTGAAATAGAATTCTACAGTAGGATTGTGAAATAGCTGTTTTGTAATAGAATTCAATATGCAGCAAAATTTTGAATACCAAAGTAGATGCTGTTTGACCCAACAAAGAACATCAGAACATTGTAATAGGTTTCTATGTAGGTTGCCCAAGAAATGCCTATATTCCAATGCTTAGAGCTTGGTGTTTTGTCCCTTTTGGGATCATAGCTCCAAGCATCCCCTCAGGCAGCATGGGACATAGCAGGATTTTGGGTATTGACATCCCCAAAATATCCTTTCCAAACTCAGGCAGTATTTATTATTTTGATGCAGATGGATATGTAGACCCTCTCCATTATTTTCTGGCTTGCAAAAAATAGTGCTCCAGCTAAGAACAGAAAGCTAAAATGTAATTATGGCATATTATTCTCTTGCCACGACTCAGTGTCTTCCAGGAAACAGTTCCTATCCCTCAAAGATAGCTAGGATGATGGGACGTTACCTATCTGGATGGCACCAGTTTAGGGAATGGTGCTCTATGGAGGAATGTAACCCCTTTGATAACAAAGCCCCCAAGTTGCTTACCAATAGCTTTCAGGAAATCTTCATAGTTCTCCTGGGAATAGACCTGCCATGTGCCGTTGAATGCCATTTTGCCGTAACCCTGAATGTTAGGACAGTCTAGCTGGTAGGAAAAGGATAGGGGCAATGACTAAGGGGCCAAATGCTATTTATAAAGGAGGAAAGGTGTCCAAAGTGAAGCTGTGAATTGTGAAACCTGGAGATATCAATCATTAACCTGTACTTTGTAGGAATAACCTCCTGTTCGTTGTGCTGGAGAAATCCTTGATGGATTCAGGAAGAGTTATTGCCAAATCATATAGTCAAGGTTTGGGGGATGAATAGCCAAGGCAATAAACCTCAACATATTTATTTCTGAATTTTACAAATAAACATTGAAACACCTTGTTACAATCAGCATGCATCCTTCAGTGCAGTCCTCTCCGATGGCACTGATTTAATCAGCTTCATTTAAGATGTCCCAGTTTCTCTTTTTGCCTCCGACTTTCCCTTTTGTCCTTCCGTTGCTGCAAAATGAGTTCAAAGCGCATAAGTAGTTTGCATCAATTAACTTGGCAGCGTGAAGAGATGTGGTGTAAAATCATATCCTTCCCAGGGGACTCAGGGAAAAGCAAACTGCAGCAGCCTCTCCTGTTTTAACTGTTTTTCCTTATGAATAATGTCACCATCTTTGCCCCATCTTTCAGTTGCTTGGCTGAACATGTCCTGGTTTTTAACTGCAAAATACCAGAGGATATGTAGTATCCTTTGGTTGCATTTCCACTAAGGTTGTGCATTTGGGGTAAACCTTGACCCATTTCGTGCCCTGGCTTTCGGTGGGGGCCTCGGCCGATTTTTTAGGAGCCTCCCGAAATCGGGAGGACAGATATCTGTTTTTGCTCTGGGGTGCCAAAAGATCCATTTTCTGTTGGCCCATTATGCGAGGAGAGGGGGAGTTCCCAGGCTCCCCTTCCTGCGCATTTTAAGGAGGTTTCTTCTTACCTGCTGTTTTTACTCTCTAGGAGGCTCTCGGCTGCCTTTCCAAGGCAAGGAGGCAAGTTCTGTTTCTTACTCTAGAGGAGGTGCTAGGCTGTAGGTACTGGCAGGCATGCACGATTCCTGGGCCTGAACGCCATACATGCACTCTCTTTCCAAAGCAAGGAGGCAAGTTCTGTTTCTTACTCTAGAAGAGGTGCTAGGCTGCAGGTACTGGCAGGCATGCATGATTCCTGGGCTTGCACGCCATACACGCACTCTCTTTCCAAGGCAAGGAGGCAAGTTCTGTTTCTTACTCTAGAGGAGGTGCTAGGCATGCATGATTCCTGGGCCTGCACGCCATACATGCACTCAAGATCTGTTACTTACTCTAGAGGAGGTGCTAGGTTGCAGGTACTAGCAGGCATGCACGATTCCTGGGCCTGCACGCAATACACACACTCTCTTTCCAAGGCAAGGAGGCAAGATCTGTTTCTTACTCTAGAGGAGGTGCTAGGTTGCAGGTACTAGCAGGCATGCACGATTCCTGGGCCTGCACGCACTACACACACTCTCTTTCCAAGGCAAGGAGGCAAGATCTGTTTCTTACTCTAGAGGAGGTGCTAGGCGGCAGGTACTGGCAGGCATGCATGATTCCTGGGCCTGCAGACAATACATGCACTCTCTTTCCAAGGCAAGGAGGCAAGATCTGTTTCTTACTCTAGAGGAGGTGCTAGGCTGCAGGCACTGACAGGCATGCACAATTCCTGGGCCTGCACGTCATACACACACTCTTTCCAAGGCAAGGAGGGAAGTTCTGTTTCTTACACTATAGGAGGCACTCAGCTGCAGGCACCGGCAGGTGTGCACACTTTCTGGGCCTGCATGCTACACAAGCTCTCTCTTTCCAAGGTAAGGAGGTCCTTGCCTTGGAAAGAGAGTGTGTTTGTGGTGTGCACCTGCCAGTACCTGCAGCCTAGTGCTCGGCTGCAGGCACTGGCAAGTGCGCACTTTCTGGACCTGCATGCTAGACATGCACTCTCTTTCCAAGACAAGGAGGCAAGTTCTGGGAGGTGTTTGGCTGCACGCGCACACGCTTTCTCATCTGGGCTACACCTTGCCAGCCAGCCACGCACTGCTTTCAAGGAGGCTTCCCAATTCCAGGTAAGGAAGAGTGATGATCTCCTGGAAGAGGAGAATAGTTTTTAGGGAATAAGTGTTTACTTTTTGTTTGCTGTGGAATTAATAAAAAACATTAAATGGTGATGGCAAAAAGCAGGATTGGAGCTGGGATCGGCTCCCACTTGCTTTCGTGTCAAGCTGAATTTCATAGCGGGAGGGACTTTCCCCTTTCGTGCTCCTGAAGTAGCGAAAGAATGAAACGAAGGAAACAGGAGAAACAAATTCTGCGCACAGCTTTAATTTCCACTTACTTTCTGATTGGTTGAATGGATGGATTTATTATTAATTGCTTTGACTGAAGATCATACTAATACGTCAGTTGCACAGATAATCTAATATCAATCCAATCTGATTTTAGTTAGGATTTATAGTTGAAACTCAAACATAATTAACTCAGCTTGGTGTAGAGGCACATTTGGAAATTCTTCCTTAGGTTTAAATGGCAACACAATGCATCTTGGTCTAATGGGCAACGTGTCTGCTCAACCTGCTCTTCTGGAGTTTGAGATGGGCAACGTTCAAGCTCCTGTTCTTCTTCTTAAGTCAAATAACACTTGTGTTGGGCAGGTCTGCAAATAGAGCAAGAGAAGTTCCAAGTTTCCTAAAGGCACTAGGATCCTAGCCTTGGAAGGTAAGCAGAGTCAGCTTTGGTTAGTGCATCAGTGGGAGACCATGAACAAACACAAGCATTGATAAGGCTACATTTCATAAGAAGTAACTGGCAAAAACACCACTAAGGATACCTGGACTAAGAGTTCATCTGCAGTGAAGAATTAGTGCAATCTGACACCTCTTGAACTGCCATGTCTCATCGCTATGAAATCCCGGGAGTTATCATTCTGACTAAGGACCTGAGACATCTAAAATTCCCAGGATTTCATGGCATTGAATGATGGCAGTCCAAGTAGTGTCCAATTGTATTAATAGTAGATGTACTCCAAGAAAACCTTGTAAAATTTTTGGGATCTCCATAAGTCGGCAGGTGACTTGAAGGCAGCTACACACTTTCAAGGACCGTCAGGTCTCAGGGGTCCATTCCAGTCCTTTGGGATTTTTGGTGCCCTTTCTCTTTAGTTTGTCTTTCCTGGGCTTTGCAATACGCCCTCCACGTTTTTCATACCTCACTAAAGGCAAGAGAACAATTGAGCTCAAACAGCATGATGTTTTAGGTGCCTTGTCCATCCCAGCAATGTTTTTCATCAACAGAATACAACTCTCCAACCTAGAAAAAGTATATCACCCTATGCCATGTAGAACAAGTATCAGGTCTGCAATTGCTACTTTCTTTATATTTGATGGGAATGAGATTGATCAAATAGTGGAACACTACCAGACTCTGGTGGCCTCCCGATTCACAAAGGCATCTCCAACATGGCCTCGAAATTGTGAGATGAATCATCACTTGAAGCCCAACTACGGATTGTTATCTTTGGCATGGTCTTCGTGCTGTTGAGCCTTGTTTGCTGTGCTGTTGCTTAATTTGCACATAGTCTGTGCCCTGGCGGTTCTGACCTACCTTGGTCAACATTGGTAGCCAAGTGCGTCTCCGTTGGGGATTCACAACCAGAGTTACAAATGTGTAACCTGGAGTTAGGTATCCATAACTCATTCATATTCACAACCCTTGCATATTCTTTCAGGCAGTGGTTCTCAGCCTTCCTAATGCTGCAACTCCTCAATACAGTTCCTCATGTTGTGGTGAGCTCCAACCATACAATTATTTTCCTTGCTACTTCATAATTGTAATTTTGCTACTGTTATGAATCGTAATGTAAATATCTGATATACAGGATGTATTTTCATTCACTCGAACAAATTTGGCACAAATATCCAGTATGCCAAATCTGGATACTGGTGCGGTTGAGGATTGATTTTGTCATTTGGGAGTTGTAGTTGCTGGGATTTATAGTTCACCTGCAATCAAAGAGTATTCTGAACTCCACCAATGATGGAATTGAACCAATCTTGGCACACAGAACTCACATGACCAACAGAAAATACTGGAAGGGTTTGGTGGGCATTAACCTTGAGTT
Organism: Anolis sagrei ordinatus; assembly: GCF_025583915.1. NCBI lineage: Eukaryota > Metazoa > Chordata > Lepidosauria > Squamata > Anolidae > Anolis > Anolis sagrei. Next base: position 30,132,562 of record NW_026847771.1, on the reverse strand, counting down.
TTGGAGTTGTCGTTCACCTACTTCCAGAAAGTGCTGTGGACTCAAACAATGATGGATCTGGAGCAAACTTGGCATGAATACTACATATGCCCAAATGTGAACAATGGTGGAGTTTGGGGGAAATATATCATGACATTTGGGAGTTGTAGTTGCTGGGATTTATAGTTCATCTACAATCAAAGAGCATTCTGAACTCCACCAACAATAGAATTGGGCCAAACTTCCCACACAGAACCCCCATGCCCAACGGAAAATATTGGAGGGATTTGGGACGAATTGACAGTGATTTAGGGGAGATGTAGTTCACCTACATCCGGAGAGCACCATGAAACCAAACAACTATGCCAAAGGGGTTCCTAAGACCACCGGAAATATGTGTTTTCTTCTGGTCTTTGGCAACCCCTCTGAAACTCCCTTATGACCCCCCCCAGGGGGTCCTGACCCCCAGGTTGAGAAACACTGCTTTAGGGTAAGGAATATATTGCTGGTTTTGTTATTGCGTGCCTTCAAGTTGTTTCCAACCTACATCAACACTAAAAATAACATCTCACAGGGTTTTATTGTTGGGCTTTTTGGGCTTATACATTGGCGTTTAGCAAATCCATTTTTAACATTGTGTGTCTTGGATGATTAAAGAAGGTATTTTTCCTTCTCCTCATTACAGAACATTTTTTTGCAAGATCTGTTGAAGACAAGACTAATAATTCAGTCACGACAAATTCAAATACATTGATTTCAATTACTCTAGTATGACTAAATCAGGACTCAGTTCGAAAGCTCCAGTTCAATCTCAATAAACCAAGCTCTTGCTATGCCTTTTTTACTTCTCTCCTTATGGTCCAAGTCAGATTTGTGCCTTTTAATGAATATTTTACATGATAGTCTTCGTCCGTATGTACCTATGCGTTTATATGCAACATATAGTCACAGAACACTGTAATGGTACTTATGGGGATGATGGAAGATGTAGTCCATCAAAGCAATTATTTTCTGAATTCAGTGCAGTAGGCAGCAGAAAGGTCTTTCCATCGTTACATCTGTATTGAACCTTCCTCTCTTTCTTGTTTCATATGAGAGCTTATTTAATTACCCTTAGATTGATCTTTAATGTTATGACATGTTGATTGTTTTGTATGTATTTGATTTCAATTCCTGTTGCAATTGGCTTTTGGAAAAATAGATCCAATATGAAACAAAGAAGTGAGTAACTTGGAATGACCTGGGATGTATGCACAGAAATACGCTTCGTTGCATTTTGAGGAGCAGTTTAAATGCGACCAGGTTGCTTTCATGGAATACATCCATTTGACTGCATTTGACACTGGAAGAGGTCATTGGTATTTTTGAGCAATTGCAGTGAACTCTGCCAACTCTTCCTTTGCGATGACCTTGGGGAGCTAAAGTTTAAGCTGATGTGCCATGAATGTGTCCTGTACTAGAGTTCCTCTGAGGTGACCTGAGAAACATGTGGTTTTCAATCTCATGGCTAATAGAGCTGGGGATGTTGGGAAACTGAGTCCTATCATGTTGGGCTTTATCATTGCTTTGGATTTTTTCCAGACTTTGAAATACTCATTCATCAGGCCTTCTGCATTTGCGCGTCTGACTTTTCATGGCCTCAAACTATAAGAAAGGAGATTCCACCTGAACATTAGGAAGAACTTCCTGATCGTGAGAGCTGTTCAGCAATGGAACTCTTTGCCCCAGAGTGTGGTGGAGGCTCTTTCTTTGGAGGCTGGATGGCCATCTGTGGGGGTGCTTTGAATGTGATTTTCCTGCTTCTTGGCAGGGGGTTGGACTGGATAGCCCACGAGATCTCTTCAATTCTATGATTCTATGGTTAATGGATATACTTATGCATAGATTTGATTATATCTCTGGATCTTCCACATCAACTTTCTCCAGTCAAGCTGTAGGACCAAGAGATTCCTAGAGAGAGAACCTTAAGTGGAAGTCAACCATAGAATTGTACTACTAATCCCAGGATTCCATGGGATGGAGCCATAGCAGTGCTATAGTTCTGCAGTGTGAGTGGCCTCCTGAGTTTATCAATGCAAAACATTAGTGTCATTGTTTGGGTGTAAGCTCCAAATTGATTTATTGAACATACATTTGAAAAGGTATAGAAAGAACCACACAGCAGGAAAGTATAGATTCCCCAGGTAGATTAAATGAGAAAAGACATGAATCAGTGGGATTTTCATGCAGTTTGACTTTAGCTGATGCACTGATTTACATCCTGACTTTTGCTCACTGCATTTGCCTTTGGGTGATGTGTACAGAGAGCGCCAAACCGAAAGAAGGCATCATGTTGTTGTTAAATGCCTTCAAGTTGACTTCGACTTAGGTAAAGGTAAAAGTTTCCCCTTGACATTAAGTCCAGTTGTGTCCAACTCTGGGGGGTGGTGGTCATCTCCATTTCTAAGCTGAAGAACTGGCGTTGTCCGTAGACGCCTTCAAGGTCATGTGGCCAGCATGACTGCATGGAATGCTGTACCTTCCCAGCATAACTCAATGACTGATCATTGATTTATGCTGAAGGACCGAGAGGTTCCTAGAGAGTTGTTTCCTTGGATGTGCATTTTTCCAATTTCACAATGGTCTTATGTTCTGAACCAGACATGGGCAAACATCGGCCCTCCAGGTGTTTTGTACTTTAACTCCCACAATTCCTAACAGCCTCAGGCCCTTTCCGTTTCTCCTTCAGCTGCTTAAGTGGAAAAGAAAAGTGAAAAGGGAAAGGAAGGGGCCTGAGGCTGTTAGGAATTGTGGGAGTTGAAATCCAAAACCTCTGGAGGGTCTAAGTTTGCATGCCTGCTCTAAACCCTGAAAACTGAAGGGTCTACTGCAGGTAGGGGTAAACCCAGGCCCGGGGGCCGAATGCAGTTCCTTGGGCTCTTTTCTCAGGCCCTCCTCTCTCACACCATCCCATCCTATCCTTCCTTCTCTCTTTCTTTCCTCCTCCCTCCCTCCCTTCCCTCTCTCTTTCTCCCTCCCTCCCTCCTTCCTTTCCTTCCTTCCTTCCTTCCTTCCTTCCTTCCTTCCTTCCTTCCTTCCTTCCTTCCTTCCTTCCTTCCTTCTCCCTTTCCTCCCTTCTATTCTTCTTCCTCCCTCCCTTCTCTTTTTCCTTCCTCCTTTCCTCCTGGGAGATGTCTAGCTGGGAGAAGAGGAAGTAGAGAGGGAAAATGAGAACCATGTTTCAAGATTTAGAGGGTGTCCCATTGAGGAGGAAGAGGAGAGGGAAAACTGACTTTCTGCTGCTCTAGAGACCAGGGCACAAGGGGTCAATGGGTTCAAATGACAAGGAAAGAGATTCAGCTGAGAAAATTAAGAACTTCTTGAGAGTAAGAGATGTTGGAGAGTGGCACAGGCTGCCTGGGAGTGTGGTGGAGTCTCCTTCTCTAGAGGCTTTTCCTCAGAGGCTGTCTATCGGGAGTGCTTTGATTGTGTCTCCTTGCATGGCAGGGTGTTGGACTGGATGGCCCTTGGGGGTCTCTTCTAGCTCTCGGATTCTAGCTCTCAGATAGTCAATATGGGGTCTAATGGATACACTTTTTCTCTCCCATCCACCATCTCATCCTGACCAAGGTCGACCCTTTTGGGATCCAAGCTTTTCCTGTCTTTCCTTCAGTTTCTGCCTCCAAAAGAGAAGAGGAAGGGGTGGAATGGGCAAGGAGGGGACTTGGGGAAAACCCCCTTCCTCCTGGCCCACCCACCCCGCTCTGGCTCACCATGCGGCCCCGAGTTAGAAAGTTTGCCCATGCCTGGTCTACTGCATTCTTCCCTAAATCACAAATTAGAGGGTCTACTGTTTATCCTCCTAAATTGCAAAACCAGGTTTCAGTATGAAGGAGCCCAAAGAGAGAGGATTGTGGTAGTTTCCAATTCAGTGCCAAATACATGTGTTGATCTTGAGTATCAAGTACTCTCATAATCATCCAGGAGATAACGGGGCAGTGGAAGAAAGTATCTGGAATTAGACGTGAATACAGCGGGGGTGGGAGTTATATTACCCTCCTGAAGTTATTGGACTACAATCCCCTGCATTCCTCATCTTTGCAGGGAACTGCAATCCAACCATGTCAGGAGTACAACATGATTCCCATCCCATCTGATAGTGGCTTCTTGGAAGTGAAGGTAGGAAACACTCTGCACACAAGGAAAGAAAACCAACTTCTGAGTGATGCTTTCATGCGGTTCAGAAGGTGAGCTCTGGGTTTCGGAGCTACGCCTTGGCTCCCTTGGCCGCCATCTCTTCCCGGATCTCCTTGGGCTCCTCTCCCCTCTTGTAAACGCTGACGGTCACCTTCCCTGTTTCGGAGCCCCACTTGTTCTTGACGTGGATGCTGAACTTCCCCGTGTCTTCGCTGCTGACATTCTCGATGGTGATGGTGATGACCGTCCCTTTCACATCCATCCGGTACCGGTCCTGGAAAGTGATGGCTTTCTCGTTCTTGTACCAAGTGATTTCTGGGTACGGGTCACCAGAGATGATGCACGTCAAGCAGAGGGTCTGGGTGACAAATGATAACAACAGTGTTACTGTGGGGATTCTCATTTGGCAACTGTAAATACGAAAAGGTATTTCATAGGTTAGGAAAGGAATACAATTGATATAACACTGATGCCCAGTGTTAGCATAGTACCTCCATAAAAGTCGGGGGGGGGGGAGGAATTAAAAATAGCTTTTTAAAAATCTGAGTGAACATCCCGCTATGCATTTTTAGGTCCTTCAGCAACTCTTTGGTCAACTTCATTCTAGGAATCTCCAGATTTCCCAGCACAAATCTACAGGCAACTTCCACCTATGGCAGCGTTTCTCAACCTGGGTGTCAGGACCCCTGGGGATGGGGTTGCCAGGGGGGTATTTTCTGTTTGTCATGGTGTTCTCTGTGGGAAGTTTGGCCCAATTCTATCATTGGTGGGGTTCAGAATGCTCTTTAAATCCCAGCAACTACAACTCCCAAATGTCAAGGTCTATTTTCCCCAAACTCCACCAGTGTTCACATTTGTGCGTATTAAGGATGCATGCCAAGTTTGGCTGAGATCTATAATTGTTTGAGTCCACAGTGCTCTCTGGATGTAGGTGAACTACAACTCCAAAACTCAAGGACATGGCCACCAAACCTTTCAAGTGTTTTCGGTTGGTAATGGGAGTTCTGTGTGCCAAGTTTGGTTCAATTCCATTGTTGGTGGAATTCAGAATGCTCTTTGATGGTAGGTGAACTATAAATCCCAACCACTACAACTCCCAAATGACAAATTTAATCTTCCCCAACCCCACCAGTATTAAATTTGGGCATATTGGGTATTTGTGCCAAATTTGGTCCAGTGAATGAAAATACATCCTGCATATCAGATATTTACATTACAATAGCAATGTTACAGTTCTGAAGTAGCAATGAAAATAATTTTATGGTTGGGGGTCAGCACAACATGAGGAACTGTATTTAGGGGTCGCAGCATTGGAAAGGTAGGGAACCACTGTCCTAAGGGGACCCCATTATATCGTCTCTGATGGAACAGGGCAGAACAGATAAATGGTTGCCTCTCCTGCTCTGTAAATGGCAAAAGCTCTCTTGTGCTGATCAAAGTAAGATCTTATTAATCCTGGTAACACTTTCTTTTTAATAGATTCAATTTAATTCTATTTCAATGTTTGCATGTTTTCTAATGTTTGAATTATATAGTGTATTGCTTCTACTATTCGCTGCTTTAGGTCTCTTTCTGAGAGAGATAAAGCAGGATACAAATAATAATAATAATAATAATAATAATAATAATAATAATAATAATAAGACATCACGATTATGGAAAAGAAAAAAGTTTGGATTATTGATGTCGCCATACTAGGTAATAGCCGAAATGAGGAAAAACAACAGGAAAAACTCAGCCGTTATCAAGAACTCAAAATCGAACTGCAAAGGCTCTGGCATGAACCAGTATAGGTGGTCCCAGCAGGGCGGCTCAACCCATTACGCAAAGTAAGCATTTGCAGTATAATTGATTTTGCCCAGGGGCGCTCTTGAGGCGCTCTTGGGGGAAAATAGACCTTGACATATGTGAGTTGTAGTTACTGGGATGTATAGTTCATCTACAATTAAAGAGCATTCTGAACTCCACCAATGATGGAATTGAACCAAATATGGCACACAGAACTCCCATGACGAACAGAAAATATATATCAGTGATTGGTTGGGGGGGGGGGGGGCCAAAATACTGTTTGCTTACAGTTGAAAATTACCTAGGGCCGCCTCTGGGTCCCAGTGGTCATCGGCACACTGGGTGCCGTGCCAAAAGACCTCAGCCGGCATTTGGAAACAATAAACATTGACAAAATCACGATCTGTCAAATGCAAAAGGCCACCTGACTTGGATCTGCGCGCATCATTCAAAAATACATCACCCAGTCCTAGATGCTTGGGAAGTGTTCGACTTGTGATTTTGTGATACGAAATCCAGCATACTGTGACATACTGTGTTTTTGTGTCAGTAAAATAATAATAATAATAATAATAATAATAATAATAATAATATCATCATCATCATCATCATCATGGTAGGATTAGTGTGTCCATAATCTTTGTTGTTATGTGCTTTCGAATTTATACGGCTATCTTAAGGCAACCCTATCATGGTGTTTTCTTGGCAAAATATTCTCAGAGTGACTTTAGCTTTGGCCTGCTTAGAGGCTGAGAAAGTATGACTCGCCCAAGGTCACCCTTGAGTTTCCCTGATTAAGAAAGGAATTCTGTTTCCCTGATGAAGAAGGGAAACCACTGCACCATGCTGCTCATAATCACAGCCATACCTTATTCTCCATGATGGTGGCAACATCTGGAAGGCCACGGACAACTTTGGCTCGGTCTGGAGGGAAAACAGAAGTTATTGTTGCCATTATGACACCCCTCCCTTTTAACGTATGAAGCTATGCAGTTTTCTTAGGTCATGTCATATAGTTCCCCACATCCTAGGAGGGGAAGACAGTTTCCCCCAGCTTTTTGTTGTCAAACTTTAAAGAACTAAGAGTTTCTAGCTCCATTTTGCAGAAACCGTGGAGCAGTCTTGCTATAAGGAAATGGAATCATCAGCTGAAAGCAAAGGAAATTAAAGGGCAAATGAAGGAAAATGAACCTAGGAACACTACGAATAAGATTTCCCATTGTTTAGGAAAACATTGACTGTGAAACAGTACAGTGAAACAGTACAGGGAAGACAAGCGGACAAACGTCCGCATGCTGGAAGGAGCAAAGACCACCAGCATTAAAGCAATGGTCCTCCGCCATCAACTCTGCTGGACCGGCCACGTTGTCCGGATGCCTGACCACCGCCTCCCAAAGCAGTTGCTCTACTACACAATCAAGAATGGAAAACATAATGTTGGTGGGCAGGAAAAGAGATTTAAAAATGGGCTCAAATCCAACCCTAAAAACTCTGGCATAGACACTGAAAACTGGGAAGCCCTGGCCCTTGAGCACTCCAGCTGGAGGTTAGCTGTGACCAGCAGTGCTGGAGAATTTGAAGAAGCATGAATGTAGGGCAGAAGAGAGAAACGTGCCAAAAGGAAGGTGCATCAAGTGTATCAAGCCAACCCCGACCGGGACCACCTTCCACCTGGAAACCAATGCCCTCACTGCAGGAGAACATGCAGATCAAGAATAGGGCTCCACAGTCACCTACGGACCCACCACCAGTACACTGATCTTGGAAGACAATCCTTCTTGGGCAATGAGGGATTGCCTAAGTAAAACTATATATATATATATATATATATATATATATATATATATATATATATATATATATATATATATATATATATATATATATATATATATAGAGAGAGAGAGAGAGAGAGAGAGAGAGAGAGAGAGAGAGATCTCCAAGAAAGAGCCTTCCATGCTTTTTCATGTACTCACGTTCTTCCACAACAGCGGCTTGTCTGCAATGAAAAAGGGACATAAGAGTTAAATAGGGATTCTCATAGCTGCAATGTATATCTAATATAATAGGGCAGCATATTATGCAAGGTTCCAGGACTCTTTGTGATTTGGACAGATTTGGTAGTCAGATTTGGTAATTTTCAAGATTTCCTCCTTTCTGTTGAAATTGTCCACATGCTTGTGGATTTCAATGGCTTCTCTGTGTAGTCTGACATGGTGGTTGTGAGAGTGGTCCAGCATTTCTGTGTTCTCAAATAAGATGCTGTGTCCAGGTTGGTGCTCTGCTATGGCTGACTTTTCAGGCTGAAGTAGGCTGCAGTGCCTTTCGTGTTCCTTGATTCATGCTGCAATTGATGTTCCCTATGGGAACTCACTTCTGGTTTTCACTTCATGCGTTTTTGGCTTTCAAATTTGGCAGGGGGTGCATGTTGCGCTAGTTGGTTTGCAGGCTGCCTTTCCTCCATCTTCTGTGATATTTCCCCATTGCATGCACACAACAACCCTGTGAGGCAGATCAAGCTGAATGACAAAGATAGACATACAAAGCCTTTGTAGCTTTTTTCCCGTGTCAGGAGTGACTTGAGAAGTTGCAAGTCACTTCTGGTGTGAGAGAATTGGCCACCTGCAAGGATGTTGCTCAGGGGACGCCCGGATGTTTTACCATCCTTGTGGGAGGCTTCTCTCATGTCCCTGCATGGGAAGCTGGAGCTGACATAAAGGAGCTCATCATCCCCCCCGATTCGAACCGCCGACCTTCAGGTCAGCAGTCCAGCTGACACAAGGGTTTAACCCATTGCGCCATGATGGTTCCATGCCTTTGCAGCCAGTTAAGGATTTCAACATGGGATTTCTTTTTCAGGTGCTCACAATGTCACTACTACAGGGTTTTCTGCATGGAGAACGGAGTGCCAATGACATTAGAACAAATGGGGAAATTCAGGGATCAAAAACTCACTTGAATTTTTGATGTTCAACCAGTGCATCATCAAAAGCTGATAGAAAGAAAGAAAGAAAGAAAGAAAGAAAGAAAGAAAGAAAGAGAAAAAAGAGGTAAGTTGAGGCCAGGCGTGGGTAAGCTTAGGCCCTCCAGGTGTTTTGGACTTCAACTCCCACAATTTCTAACAGCCTCAGGCCCTTTCCTTTTCCCCCTCAGCCTCTTAAGCTACACTGTACACTGAAGAATCAATGCAGTTTCATACCACTTTAACAGCCATGGCTCAATGCTATGGAATCGTGCGTGATGCAGTTTTGCGATGTCTAACAAAGAAGGCTTGTACTTGACCAAACTATAACTCTCAGATCCAGACCTTATATGGACTCCTCCAAGGTACTGGACAATGCAAGTTACATGTATGTTCCAATGCACATCTTTCATATAGAAATGCGCAGAGCCATCCGTTGGCTGCTCACCTTTCCCAGACAGGTCAGTCGACAATTTGCGTGACTCAGTCCCATTCGTTAACTCCAAATCGTATTTGCCTTTGTCGGATTCCTTGGGGTCCAGGATGTGGATCCAGACTTGGTCCATGGTGGTCCCCGTTTTCAGCCTGTCCCCTCCTTCCACACGTTTGTCACTGAAAACAGAAAAGGGCATTCTATAACCTGGTGCCTTTTCGCACTACTGAAATATAGCACAGTTATTTCATCTAAACTGCCATGGCAACTTGCTTATGGAGGATTCAGCTTACGGAGGAGTGTGTAAAAATCTCGCCGGAGAGTTTTAGTGAATTAATGAATGAATGAAAGAAGGAAGAAAGAGGGAGGGAAGGAAGGAAGAAAAGAAGGGGAAGGGAGAAAGAAAAAGAAGGAAGGAGGGAGGGAAGGAGGGAAGGGGAAGGGAGAAAGAAAAGGAAGGAAGGAAGGAAGGAAGGAGGGAGGGAGGGAGGGAGGGAGGGAGGGAGGGAGGGAGGGAGGGAGGAAGGAAGGAAGGAAGGAAGGAAGGAAGGAAGGAAGGAAGGGGAAGGGAGAAAGAAAAGGAAGGAAGGAATCATAGAATGATACAGTTGGAAGAGACCTCGTGGGCCATCCAGTCCAACCCCCTGCCAAGAAGCAGGAAAATTGCATTCAAAGCACCCCCGACAGATGGCCATCCAGACTCTGTTTAAAAGCTTCCAAAGAAGGAGCTTCCACCACACTCCGGGGCAGAGAGTTCCACTGCTGAACGGCTCTCACAGTCAGGAAAGGAGAAGAAGGAAGGAAAAAAAAGGAGGGAGGGAGGAGGGAGGGAAGGAGGAAGGAGAGGGGTGGAAAGGAAGGAAGGGAAGGAAGGGAGGGAGAAAGGAAGAAGAAGGAGGGAGGGAGGGAAGGAAGGAATGGGAAAGGAGGAAAAAGGAAGGAAGGAAGGACGGAAGGAAGGAAGGAGGGAAGCAAGGAAAGAAGGAATGGAAAGGTGAAATAAACAAAGGAGGGAGGAAGGAAGGGAGGGAAGGGAGGGTGGGAGGGAGGAAGGGAGGGAGGGGAAGGAAGAAAGAAAAGGAAAGAAGGAAGGAAGGAGGAAAGGAAGGAACAGGAAGGAAGAAAGAAAAGGAAGGAAGGAAGGAAGCAAGGAAAGAAGGAAAAAAGGAAAGGAAGGGTGAAAGAAATGAAAGGGGAAGGGAGAGAAAAGGAAGGAGGGAGGAAGGGAAGAAAGGAAAGAAGGGAAGAAGGAAAGGAAGAGTGAAAGACAGGGAAGGAAGGAAGGAATGAAAAAGGAAAGAAAGAAGGAAAGAAAGAAACAAGGAAGGAAGGCAGGAAAGAAAAGGGAAGGAGGGAGGGAGGGAGGGAGGGAGGGAGGGAAAGGAAGGAAGGAAGGAAGGAAGGAAGGAAGGAAGGAAGGAAGGAAGGAAGGAAGGAAGAGAAGGAATGAGAGAAGGAAGGGTAGGGTAGGGTGAAAGACAAGAATGAAGGAGGGAGGGAGGAAAGGAGGGTGGGAGGAAAGAAGGAAGGAAGGGAGGGAGGGAGGTCTATATAAGGACGTAGCATGCAGGGAAAGGTCTTGGGCATATCTTGGCTTCTTTAGCTGAGATACAACCATCAATGGCTGGTAGGTTCCATAACCATGGGATACGGAGTCCACTCTGGAGTTTGGGCTGAACTTTAAAAGAACTATCCATGCTCCTTAAATGGTTTAGATTAGAACAACCCTGTCCCATTGTCCCAGTGATGTAGAGACTACTCACCACCATGGTGAAACTTGCAAACACAGCCTGTCCTTCACATTCATTTGGGCGAGGGCCCACAAAATAGTTGCCTCAGTCCATAAATGCAAACTACAAGAGAGGAGATTCCATCTGAACATGAGGAAGAACTTCCTGACTGTGAGAGCCGTTCAGCAGTGGAACTCTCTGCCCCGGAGTGTGGTGGAGGCTCCTTCTTTGGAAGCTTTTAAACAGAGGCTGGATGGCCATCTGTCAGGGGTGATTTGAATGCAATATTCCTGCTTCTTGGCAGGGGGTTGGACTGGATGGCCCATGAGGTCTCTTCCAACTCTTTGATTCTATGATTCTATGAAATGCACACGCTTTTCATACTCAGAACAATATACTGGAACGACATACTTGTGATCCCATGTGGCTTTCATGGCATCTGTGTAGCATTTCACCTCGCTGTCGATCTTGATGCCTTCTGGGGTTGGTTGGACTTTCAAAGGTGAGGCAGAAAGAACTAAAGGGAGAAATCAGAGCATGGCTGAGCCTCTGCCTTTTGTTTTTCTATTCAAAGAAACTTCATTTTCTTCCAAAATGAAGATCATGTCTACTACGAAGTGGCATCACTAAGGTTAGTACCAGTCCACCTAGTACTTATTATTATTTGCATGCTTTATCAAGAAGTTCTTGATACAGTCCAGTGCATGCTACAGCACGGTCATTACTATAATTACATTATACTAATAGCATTATTACTAATATTAATATTAATTGCATTCTATTAATACTACTTGTACTAACAGTATGCAGGCTTAGGAGAAAAGAACTTACTGCTGATCCTGGCAAGTTCTTTGAGGATGTCATCAAAGGCTGTCAAAAGCAATTTTTAAAAATCAGGGACAAAAATGACAGAACCAAGGAAATGCAGCTAAAGTGGAATCATTGTGCTATAATCATATTGTGTGAAAGGACATCCGGTCTATGAGGGCAAAGGAAGGTGTTGCCCAACGAGCCCAGAGGATCATACCTTCCTTGGAAAGATCCAGTTGAGTCGTATCTTGTCCTCTGTCGTCAGAAACGACTGCTTTGTATACTCCTTTGTCTGCTTTGGATATCTAGGAAATACACACAGAAAAATATACATTAAGGAATGAGACGTCTATAAGCCATACATAGGATATCTGTTAGTAGGGAAAGACAGACAGACAGACAGACAGACAGATAGATAGATAGATAGATAGATAGATAGGTAGGTAGGTAGGTAGGTAGGTAGGTAGGTAGGTAGATAGATAGATAGATAGATAGATAGATAGATAGATAGACAGACAGACAGATAGGATGACATCTGTCCTCCCCACGGTTTACCTTCTTAATCCGTAGGAGTCCGTCACCTGTCTTTGGATCGTATTGGCCATCTGAGCGGTTTTTGTTATCGAAAAACCACTGAAAGACGCTGTCTTTCTTCATGTTTGCTGCCTGTTAAGAGGAAAAAGTGAAAATTAGGACGATTCTAGAGTTTGGGGCAATGGGCATCTGCTCACCTGACCACTTACACCTCTTCCAACCAAAACGGAGAACAGGAGGCATGTTTAAGTCAGCACTGGGAAAAGGGTGCATCTACACTGTATAGTTAATGCAGTTTGATCCCACTTTGACTGCGATGGCTCAATGCTAGGGAATATTGGGAGTTGTAGTTTGGTGAGACACCAGCCCTCTTGGGTAGAGAATGCTAAAAACCTCTCATGGATCCATAGCACTGAGCCATCGCAGTTAAAGAGCTGTCCAACTGCATTCATTCTACAGTGTAGATGCATGCCGAGCCTGGTATGTTGGAGCATGCAAAGAATCAGTGTGTGTGTCAACTGTAAAATGAGATGCATGAAGGTGATTGGTTGGGCATTGCCAGGGGAGATGGCTGAACCTGGGGCTTTTGGATACTGTTACATTCTTATTCAGGTTGCTAGCTGTGCAGGAGCTTTGCAGAGAGAGACAGGCTGATTTGCTTCTTGGCTGCTGAAAGAAGATATCTCACATGGACACAGAAAGGACCATTTTGAATATCTCTAAAAGGACTTTTTGTGAGTCAGTGTAACTGTTCACATAATTGTATATGTGTTGCTCTGAATTACGAAGAGTAAATTTCTTGTTCTTTATTGATAATCTGCGTGGCAAGACAATGTGTGGACGGGTCAAACGTGAACTACCCATGATTTTCATTCAGCACATGGTACAATATGTAAAAATGGCTGAGCATCGCTCTGCAACAATGTTAGCTGTTTACTATTTATTTATTTATTTATTTATTTACGACATTTCTATTCCGCCCTTCTCACCCTGAAGGGGACTCAGAGTTGTTTATAAGTTATATGTAAATACAATACATACATTATATTATTAGCATAGCACAATATTACTAGCATACATTGCCATATTGTACTATACCACTATATTGTAATATTATTAGTAATATTACATGTCAGTTCTTGTGGGTTTTTTCGGGCTATATGGCCATGTTCTAGAGGCATTTCTCCTGACGTTTCGCCTGCATCTATGGCAAGCATCCTCAGAGGTGAGGTCTGCTGGAACTGGGAAAAAAGGGGTTTATATATCTGTGGAATGACCAGGGTGAGACAAAGGGCTTTTGTAAGTTGGGCTAGGTGTGAATCTTTCAACTGACCACCTTGATTAGCATACAATGGGCTGACTGTGCCTGGAGCAAACTCTTCTTGAAAGGTGATTAGATGTCCCTGCCTGTTTTTCTCTCTGCTGTTTTTGCTGTTGCAATTTTAGAATTTTTTTTTAATACTGGTAGCCAGATTTTGTTCATTTTCATGGTTTCTTCCTTTCTGTTGAAATTGTCCACATGTTTGTGGATTTCAATGGCTTCTCTGTGTATGCTTGCCATAGATGTAGGCGAAACGTCAGGAGAAATGCCTCTAGAACATGGCCATATGCCCCGAAAAAAAAAATATTATACTGGCAGTGGGTATTATTTATCTTGAAGGAAGATCTCCTTTTTGGTCAGTTTCTGGCCTGATTCGATTTACCTTACACGTCAGCAAGACCTCGCAGTCCTCAGTAACCTTCCACTGCAGTTGCTCAATGAAATGAGGTCCTGCAGGAAAAATGAGAAGTCATATTAGTCAACTTTCTACAATTTCACCATTTCTTTTGAGCTCCACCTGGTGGTAAATCATAGCTGGGCACCTTTGGGAACAGACCAGCACAAGGTGGTCACCAATGAAGCAGTGAATAGTCCAGGAGCTTTTCCTATCAGACAGACAGTGAATAGTCCAGGAGCTTTTCATATTTGCCAAGGCCTCTTACCGTGTTTTCTCTTCCAATCTTTCTTTTTGGCATCGGCTTCCGCTTTCAGTTTATCAAAATCTAGAGGTAGGTACAGAAGCATTGGGTCAGCACAAAATAGCAAGGAAGTAGGATTTCATGCAACGAGAATCATATTTAATAATAGTAATAATCCCAGGTGACAGCAGGATCGAAGAGAAACAACTGGAAAAGCTGACACGATATGAGGATTTAAAGATCAAACTGCAAAGACTGTGACACAAGCCAGCAAATGTGGTCCCAGTGGTGATCGGCACACTGGGTGCAGTGCCTAAAGACCTTGGCCTGCACTTAAACACAATTGGCGCTGACAAGATTACTATCTGCCAGTTGCAGAAGGCCACCTTACTGGGATCTGCACACATTATTCGCCGATACATCACACAGTCCTAGATTCTTGGGAAGTGTCCGATGTGTGATCCAATACAACAGCCAGAAGAGTGTCCGCTGTGGACTCATCTTGTATTTCAAATAATAATAATAATACATTTATATCCTGCCTTATTTCCCCGAGGGGACTCAAGGCTTTTAATCTTGCAATCAGATAAACTTTCGCCCTAACACAAGACCTATGGACTGTTCAGATCCAAGGAAAGCTTGGAAAAGTTACTTTTTTCGGAGCATAGCTTTGAATTGGCCATGCTGGTCAGGGAAACCCAGGAGAAAAATATGTATGACTTTGGCCTCATCTGTCACATAATCCAGTTTCTGAATCCAAATTATCTGCTAGTTCAAAGCGGATAATCTGGATTCAGAAACTGGATTATATGGCAGTGTCGATCCAGCTTTTGGCCCCATTTACACCGCCATGTAATACAGTTTGCAATTCATATAATGTAACTCAATGCAGTCGAACTGCATTATATGCATCTACACTGTTCATGTAAAACACCTTCAAATGTAGTATAGCTTTTGTTGAGAGAGGAAACAACTGTGTTTGTTATCATACGATCTGGTCCTTCGTTTCAAAACTCAGATCCTAGGCATGTGATCAAGAGGATTGTAGGATTGGGCCCTTGCTGATCCGTACCACTTTCAAGGTTTTAGTTTTGTATGCTCCTTTATATGACAAACAACCGTGCACACCTGAACCATTTTGCGGACTGCGGTAAACGAACAAATGTCCACATTTGCAAAGACGGCTATACACAAATGTCAACAGTAGAAGTGTAATCATAGAATCAAAGAGTTGGAAGAGACCTCATGGGCCATCCAGTCCAACCCCCTGCCAAGAAGCAGGAATATTGCATTCAAATCACCCCTGACAGATGGCCATCCAGCCTCTGTTTAAAAGCTTCCAAAGAAGGAGCCTCCACCACACTCCGGGGCAGAGAGTTCCACTGCTGAATGGCTCTCACAGTCAGGAAGTTCTTCCTCATGTTCAGATGGAATCTCCTCTCTTGTAGTTTGAAGCCATTGTTCCGCGTCCTGGTCTCCGGGGAAGCAGAAAACAATCTTGCTCCCTCCTCCCTGTGGCTTCCTCTCACAAATCATAAAGAGCTAATACAGGTTGAGTATCCTTATATGAAATCTAGAAATATTTTGGGTTTGGCTTTTAAAAGATTTTGGAATACCTGTGTTTGCATATAATAATAATAATAATAATAATAATAATAATAACTTTATTTATACCCCACCTCCATCTCCCCCAAGGGAGATGGAGGTTACACCAGCTTACACCAGGATGACAAGCAGCTTACACCAGGCCACGCCCATCAATACAATAAAACACAATATAAACACAAATACACAATAAATAAATAAATAAATAACATAAGATGCAAAACCAATATAAGTAAACAACACAACAGTAAACAACACATATGCGTACATGATGAAATATCTTAGAGACAGGGCCCCAAGTCTAAACATGAAAATTCATTTATGTTCCATATATAACTTAGGCACATCGGCTGAAGGTAATTTCATACCATATTTGTAATAATTTTGAGTGTGAAACCAAGTTTCTGTCCATCCAAAGCAAAGGTATCCCTCTCTCAACTACCCATGCAAACAATTTGGAATTTTGGAGTGATTTTGATATTTGTATAATGGAGGCTTAATCTGCGATTAGCTTTCTTTTCATTACACCCCAAATTGGACACTTTCAGCTTTCTGTTGAGCTTTCCTAGACTTCTGTATACATACCATCTCCAACCAGAGCCAAAGTGAACTGGTTTTCTGCCTTGCCGTCCTTCAGCTGGGCAGAGTAAGTCCCTTTGTCATCTTCAGAGAAGTCTTGGATGGTCAGTTCTACCAGGCCTTTGGCTCGGTCGAAATCGATCTTATGGCTCTAAAGTCAGACCAAGCGAAACAGCTCATGAGGAAGACAAACACCACCCACTCTCTCTCACACACACACACCATCAGAACACAAAAAAGCCATAGGAATAAGAAAAATTCATTCATCCACTTTGATTGACAGGCACCATTGCGGGTTTTACTTATGTGGATTTGATTAATATGGTCTCTCCAGGAGGTTCTACGTCTCTTTTGTGACTGTATGGTCAACCTCCAGTTGAAGTTGTGTGGAAGATGTAGAGACTCTAAAACACTCCTGTAGGCACTTATAGGTTAATAATACACACAGTCCTTGAGTTACAAACATCTGACTTACAAACAACTCACAGTTAAGAATGGGGCTGAGACCACAGGAAGCGAGATAAATCTATCCCTCGGAAGGGAAATTCACTCCTGTAAGAGTTATTATCATGGGGAAAAGGGGTCTCCACTGAAGCTCTCTCTCCAATCCTTTTTTCCACAACAAGCCATTTTTTTTCAAAATCCAGTTATCACAGGGAACCCTCGGTGGCACAATGGGTTAAACCCTTGTGCTGGCAGAAGTGAAGGTCGGAGGTTTGAATCTGGGGAGAGCTCTCTCTGTCAGCTCCAGCTCCCCATGCAGGGACGTGAGAGAAGCCTCCCACAAGGATGGTAAAACATCAAAACATCCGGGCGTCCCCAGGCAACGTCCTTGCAGACGGCCAATTCTCTCACACCAGACACGAAAAAAACAAACAAACAAAAAACAGGGACAGAAAGTGAAGTGAAATCTGCTGAACAGGGACACAGACAGGAAAGGAAATCCCACAGGAGTTTCCTATGCTATACAAAGTATATATATATACATACACACACACACACACACATATATATACATATACATACACACACACACACACACACATGCTGGAGTAACACTTTAAAATGTATCTGTTCTGACTTATGTACAAATTCAACTTAAGACTACTGCAATGCTCTCTACGTGGGGTTGCCTCTGAAGACTGCCCGGAAGCTACAACTAGTACAACGAGCAGCAGCCAGATTACTAACGGGAGCAGGGTACAGGGAGCATACTACTCCTCTGTTGCGCCAGCTCCACAGGCTGCCAGTCAGCTTCTGAGCACAATTCAAAGTGCTGATGTTGACCTATAAATTCCTAAACGGCTCTGGCCCTATTTACCTGTCCAAACGGATTCTCCCCTATGAACCATCAAGGTTGTTAAGTTCTTCTGGAGGGGCCCTGCTCAGTCCCACCACCTTCGCAATTGCGTTTGGTGGGGACGAGGGACAGGGCCTTTTCGGTGGTGGCCCCTCGGCTTTGGAACTCCCTCCCGATGGAGATTAGATCTGCCTCTTCCCTGCTGACGTTTAGAAAGCAGGTAAAAACATGGCTTTGGGATACTGCATTTGCAGAATGATGACTGAGTCAATAACTACTGACTTTTCTGGCGGATGGCGATGGGTTTGTGATTCTTTTGGACGAACTGATTTTTGCTGTAATTTGTATGAATTGTATGAAGCGTATTTTAATGTATTTTATATTGATGACCTATAATGTTTTTCTTATTATGTTGAATTTTATGTTGTTAGCCGGCCCGAGTCCCTCCCCGGAGGTGAGAAGACCGGGGTATAAAAACTCTAAATAAATAATAATAATAAATAAATAAGAACAAATACACACAACCTATGTTGTTCGTAACTTGGGGACTGTCTGTAGTGCACTTGCAATAAGTATATAACATTTTTAATTCAGGCTACTGACAAAAGTAGAGCTGAACATTAATAAATTAATAGCAGTGCACCAGGTTCATTCATCTGATTTACTATTGTTTTTAATATTATTTGCAACACCTTTTTGTACCGTGTTGTAGGATGTAGGTGGAAACATAGATACAGAAAAGAATGGAAATTTGTCATCCATCTTTCTCTTTGTTTGCTTAAAGAAAGTTCATTTATAGGGGGGTGTTGAGTAATATTATTTCTCAAAAGGGGGAGATAGGCCAAATAAATTTGGGAACCTCTGCTCTAAACATTCTTAGAGGGGTAGAATAATTAATAGATAGATACCAGCAGATAGGGGTAGAGATACAATTGCAGAAGGAGAATAAAAGAGAACTCACTGGGGTGCTTGAAAGCTCCTTCCCATTGAAGATCAAGTGAAGCTCTGCCTCCGGAGAGAGCTTTTCAACCTCCAGCCAGAGCCGGACCTCCCCTTTCTCCAGCACATCGATGTTCCATCCAGATATCAACTCGATCACTAAGAGAAGATCATATAAAAGATGCTCAAATACAAGACCGATGCCTAAATCTAATTGTTAGCCACAATTAGCATGGACCCACTTGTTGTAGATCAAGCAGAGGTTCCTGGTTTAACTGATGATTTAGAGAGGAATGTAAGCTTTCCTGTGGCACAAAGTGATGGGTTCTCAAGTCTGGGAAATTCAAGTCTGGGAAATGATGGTTCTCTCTGTGTAAAAACTGGCTCGGAAAGTGCAGGGTCTCAAGGGCATTCTGGGGATTCAGAAGTAGCAATAGCAGATAAGGAATCAAGTGGAGTGATAAGGAGAGTTCCCAGGAGAACCCACCTGGAGCTACTCAGATCAACAAATGGCTGTGATTACAAATCAGAGTCGAAAATAGATTGTATCGGTCAGAGAGATTGCGTAGGAAAGTTGTGAAGGAAATTCACGGGAAACTGAATGATTTCATGGGTGTCTATTAAACAAGTTGTTTAATTTATGCTCAGTTCAGGCAATGCTGCATTAGAGTGAGAAGCTAAGCTTGAGTTCTCTTGTTCCTGGTTCAAGTCAAGCTTTGATTTTGGATTTCAATATCCTGGAAGTTTTCTGTGTTCCTGTTCATGTACTCCTGTTCGTGTTTTGCTAGTTATGCCTTCTGGATTGTGAACTTATGCTGTATCTGTGATTCCTGGACCTCTGGAACTTTATGAGACATTTGGATTATTGTCTGGTTTTCAACTGTTGCTAAACCTTTTTGGATTATATATCTTCCTTTCTTATTCCTGATTTTTATATGCTTTTCATAAGTTTTTTACAATAAACCGTTGGCTTATATTCCTGGATTCTTGTGCGGTGTGGTGGTCATAGATGCTTCCAAGCCTGGAGTGCAACACCACTAAATTAAGTGAGTTGACATTATTTTTTTGTTTGTTTACGACATTTATATGCCGCCCTTCTCACCCCGAAGGGTACCCAGAGTGGCTTACAAGATATATATATATATATATATATATATATATATATACACACATACATACACATACAAACATACAATATATTGTATTATTAGCATAGTACAATATCAGTATTATATATTACTATATTGAACTATACCATTATACTGTAATATTATTAGTACTATTACATGTAATATAAAATATATAATTATAATATTACATAAGAGCTGATTTCCCCGGTTCCAATTGATATAATGTGTAATTGGCACTATTAATTAGATTTATTCTTGAATGAGACTGAGCACATTAACACACGAAGCTGCTTATGCACAATTATGGTGTGGCTTAATGTATGACATTGTGACTGTCCCAAAAGTTGTATCTATTGCACTTGATTTGTGATTGGCTTGTCTCTTTTCATTGATGGGGAAAACCCGTCAATGAATCAAATATCCTTCTTGTTCTATTGGTCTTCTCTATGTGAGATTCTCCTTCTGCTACAGTTCTGACATTGCAAAGTGGAGGAAGGTCTCATGAGAATGCAGAAACTGTGCACTTGTGGCAAAATAGAAGAAATAAGGGGGAAAACTCACAAAGTGAATGTGTAAAAGACCACAGGAATTTGCATCAACAAAGTGCCAGGAACTGCACTGAGATGTGGAAGAGATCGTTCCAATTATGGTATGTTTCCATTTGCTAAAATAACACTGTTGCGATGAGATAACAGATTAGTGTGATCAAGTCCTCAGCAAAGGCTCGACAATAGTAACTTCATTCAGTGCCACACCTTTCTACCAGCAACATGGGATTCAAGGTGGCTTACACAAATGCTACCAGGCATGGGCAAACTTGGGCCCTCCCTCCAGTTGTTTTGGACTTCAACTCCCACAATTCCTAACAGCCTCAGGCCCTTTCCTTTTCCCCCTCAGCCGGAAAAGGAAGGGGCCTGAGGCTGTTAGGAATCATGGGAGTTGAAGTCCAAAACACCTGGAGGCGGGGGGGGGGGGAGTTTGTCCATACCTGTTATAGCCTATAGAACCTGGTATTCACTGGCAGTGTCCCATCCAAGTACCACCCAGGACTGGCCCTGCTTCGAATGGATCTGGTTTAGCAACACTTACAGGGGTTTCGGATCTCATGGCTGATCTTCCGGAGCTTGTCCAGTTCTGGAAAAAAAAACACATACACGAAGGTGTCTTAGAGGTTGGAAGTCAGAAGGAAAGGTAAATTCGATGTTATTTTCCTGATAATGAATACCCTTTGGTTTGGCAGAGAGGTAGATACTCTGCTGAAGAAAAAGGTACCTTGATAAAGCCACTGGTTTAGAGTACAATCCTATATATTTCTGCATTTATTTATCTATTTGCAGTATTTATATTCCACCTTTCTCACCCCGAAGGGTACTCAGGGCGGATCACAATGTACACATACACGGCAAACATTCAGTGCCTGTTTCAGACATACAAGACAGACAGATTTAGGCATTTTCCAACTTCGGCGCCCGGAGGTTATGCTCAATTCCGGCCACAGGGCGGTGCTGGCACTTCATCCACTATGATGCTTAGCCCTTTTGATAGTAGTATTTCCTCTTTGTTCTTTTGATCTCCAACATTTTTATGGTGTCGTAAAATACCTCTCCGCTTTAAGCGGTACCTAATTTCTCTATTCACAGCTCAGCTGTTTTCTAACTGCTTAGGTCAGTGGTTCTCAGCCTGTGGGTCCCCAGGTGTTTTGGCCTACAACTCCCAGAAATCCCAGCCAGTTTACCAGCTGTTAGGATTTCTGGGAGTTGAAGGCCAAAAACACCTGGGGACCCCAGGTTGACAACCACTGGCTTAGGTGAACAGTAAGCTAGGCTTAACAGTTGGGTACTCAATCTGACTCGGGCTTGGAACTTGCCACCTTCTGTACAGCAGTGATCTATTGCTGCTGGCAATTAACCAGCTGTGCTACAGTCTTACCCTTATTCTCACTTTGCATATTCTCACTTTGATGTTGCTTGGCATTATATGCCTCAGTTTCAATCTCTGAAATATTGGAGGCTATTTATTTATTATTTTATTTACTGCATTTGTTGACCGCCGTTCTCAGCCCTAGGGCGACTCACGGCGGTGTACAACATATAAAAACAGTTTACAATAAGGCAATATCACAACAGAATATCAACATAACTATCAATAATACAATAATACAATTACACTAAATCATCCGCGTCGTCTCATCGTAGAATCATAAACCAATCAACAAGACTGAGCAAGGATTTAAAACATATACGATACAGGAAGTTACAAACATCCGACTTACAAACGAATCATAGTTACAAATGGGGTGAGACAGCAAGAAGTGAGAGAAATCCACTCCTTGGAAAGGAAATCCAATAAAATAAAATAAAATGGAAGAGTATTATCACTGGGAAAAGGTTTCTCCATTGAAGTTTTCTCACCAATCCTTGCTTCCACAACAAGCTACATATTTGAAAATCACAGGGACAGAAAGTGAGGTGAGATGTTCTGAAAAGGGGCACAGACAGAAATACCACAGAGGTGTTCACCCTTCCCTATTCTATCCAAAGCTAAAATTATAGACACACACACACACACATACTAGTTGTACCTGCCATGCGTTACTATGGCCAACCTTTCCTCTTTCTCTCTTTCTTTCCCTCCTTCCTTCACTCCCTCTCCCTTCCTTCCTTCTTCTTCTTCCTTCTTCTTTCCTTCCCCTTTTCCTTCCTTCCCTTTTTTTCCTTCCCATTTTTCCTTCTCTTCTTCCTTCCTTCTCTCTCTTTCCTTCCTTTCCCCTTTTTCTTTCTCTTCTACTCTCTCTTTTCTTCCTTCTTTCCTTCCCTCCCTCTTTCTCTACATCTTCCCCCTTCCTTCGCTCCCTCTTTCCTTCCTTCTTTCCTTTTTTCTCTTCCTTCTCTAACTTTCCTTCCTTCCCTTTTTCTTTCCCTCCCTCTTTCTCTCCTTTCTTCCTTCTCTACCTCTTTCCTTCCTTCTCTCTTTGCTTCCATGCTTCCTTCTCCCCTTCCTTCCTTCCTTCCTTCCTTCCTTCCTTCCTTCCTTCCTTCCTCCTCCTTCCCTTCTCTTCCTTCCTTCCTTCCCTCTTTCTTTCTTTCTTTCTTTCTTTCTTTCTTTCTTTTCTTTCTTTCTTTCTTTCTTTCTTTCTCCCCTTCCCTCCCTCTTTCTTCCCTTTTTTCTGTATTGTCATTTAGCTTTTGGAGGCTTTTAAAGTCCCTTCTGCTGTGTTTTTCAGTATTTTTATGAGTGAAGGACATACATTGGGTTATTAGGTGTCTTGTGTCCAAATTTGGTGTCAATTCCCCCAGTGGTTTTTGAGTTCTGTTAATCCCATAAACAAACATTACATTTTTATTTATATAGATATGGCTGGAGTTACACTTAAAATGTATGTGTTCCGACTTACATACAAATTTAGCTGAAGAACAAACCTACAGAACTCATCTTGATTATAACTTGGGGGCTACCTGTAAAAACATTTATAATTTACCTTCCTCGGTCAAAACGTGACTGGCGGAGATGTCTTCATCGGTGTCAGTTACTTCCACTGAATAGGTTCCCAGGTCCCTTTCGGTGGCATATTTCAGGATGAGCTTAGATCTTAAATGAAAGAAGAAAAATCGAAGCAAGAAAAATGAGGTCTATTGAGAAATGGAATACATTTCAAAGTTGGGTGTTTGTTGCAATTTGGCAATAGCAACAACAAGGCATAGAATGGAGTAGAGAGTACATAATTCTGCTTGCTGAAAATGTGAACTTTCATTTGACAAAGTATTTCAGGACCATGAAAATCCCCAAGTTTCTGCTTAATGGGAAGCAGTTGCTGTGTTTGACGTAGTCTGTTCCTCTATTGTTCAAGAAGCAGCTGACTGACAAAGAAAGATTCGGTAATATATTTTGGAAGCTGCTTCCTGCTCCATCAGAAGTTTTAGAAACTTTACATCAAGGTGGATATTGCATCTCCCAGAGGCTCTGAGTCTGGAACCCGGACTTTGAGACCCCAAACTCACTTGTCATCTTTATCGACAGCTTGGACTCGGTCTGGTTTCGGAGGCCCTTCATAATCCTTGGACCACATAAATTCAGAAGTGTCCACTACTTCGGGGGCCTCAAAGGCCATGTAGATAAACCCTTCTTCGTCTACCCCAAGTTCAATTTCTTTAGTACCTGCAAAAGAGGGTTTTTTTTAAAAAAAAAGTTATTTTCCAATATGTAGAGAAGAAATATCAATGGACCAACTTAACCAATTTAAGGCTGATGGGGTTTGAGGTGGAGAAAGAAACTGGAATTTTACTGAACACAGACAGGGTTAAGCAGAACAGAGTGGGACTATTAACTTCCCCTGATCTAGATCAGTGGTTCCCAACCTGTGGTCAGTGGATCACCAGTGGTCTGCAATAACAAAAATATGGTCTGAGGTCTCACCATTACTACACCATTGCTTTGAAACTATGTGGCAATGAGAGCAACTGGTCTCTTATAGTGCCCAGTGAATGGGGATGTCAGGAGGGGAGAGGCTGACTACCTACAAAAGATTGCTACTACCACATCAGCTCCAGATTATTAAATATGGTTTTCTGTGGGCAAGCAGATGGCAAATACTGGGTGGCATATGTTCTGTATCAGAAACTTGAGCTGATATGGTCTATCCAATGCAATGTTGTGAATCAGCACCCCAAAGAACCAAACCAAATCAAATCTAAAGTTGACCAAAAACTGATTTGTAACCTTTTTGGTACTAATGGAGAGTGGTCCCTGGTCAAGTGGTCCCTGGTCAAGTGATCTCAGGTCAAAGTGGTCCCTGGTCAAGTGATCCCTGGTCAGTGTTCCTTGGTCAAAGTGATCGCTGGTCAAAGTGGTCCCTGGTCAAGTGGTCTCTGGTCAAAGTGGTCCCTGGTCAAAGTGGTCTCTGGTCAAAGTGGTCCCTGGTCAAGTGGTCCCCGGTCAGTGTTCCTTAGTCAAAGTGGTCCCTGGTCAAGTGGTCCCCGGTCAGTGTTCCTTGGTCAAAGTGATCCCTGGTCAAAGTGGTCCCTGGTCAAGTGATCTCAGGTCAAAGTGGTCCCTGGTCAAGTGGTCCCTGGTTAAGTGGTCCCTGGTCAAAAAAAGGTTGGGAACCACTGCTTTAGATCCTCCAGAGCAATTCCAGTTGTCAACTTCCGCTGCATACTGATCTTAGAATTACTCTGGAGGACCTACAAATGCTTTGAGAAGTCTTATGTCTAGGAACCTCTAGGTCTTCCAGCACAAGTCTATGGCCGACATGTGATTGAAGTTGACCATCATGCTGGAGGTCATACAGCATGCTCTTTAGCTCCTCCACCTCTACTCTGTCATCAACCTCTGATGGGCATTGACCATTGTATCCCTCTGGAGGACCTACAGATGCTTGGAAATATGTTATTTCTAGGAATCTCTAGGGAACCGCTGATCTAGAAACTATACTCCTGTTGATGCAACTGATAATTGCATTGGCCTTTTTAGCTGCCACATCACACCCTTGACTTACACTCATCTTGATTTAACATTTTGTTGCTTTATACCTGGTTTGGTTTTTACTATGACAGGATCTGATGGCAAAGATGGTGGACCAATCCCTGCCTTGTTCATGGCCCGCACTCGGAAAATGTAGCTCTTTCCTGTCTCCAGATCAGAAAGCTGCAGAGGGAAAATATTACAAGAAGGAGCAGATCACAGACAGCAGTGGATAGAGGTCATAAGTAAAGCTGATGCAGACAGGCAGACTCAATTTCTTGGGTGGAAAGTGTGACCTCGGAAGTTATGTCGGTAAATGGACTGGAAACTGTATGCTCAGGAAATAAGCTCCTCCTAAAAGAGAGATTTCTAAAAGACTTCTAGACTTTCCACTGCAACATTTGGTTAACTTCTGTTGGAAACAGAATCCTGGATTATATGGTGCCAGTTAAATTCTAGTCTTATTCGGACTCACAATCTCAAACTAATTATCATGAGTTGTTTCCCAGTCAGAAGGCAGTGGTGAGAGTAGTTTTGAAATGGTGCTGTGGAATCATGTTTTGAGATCATTCCTAACAGGCTGAAATAAATATGGGGGGGACCCTTTTTTTCAACTTCAGGGAGCTGCATTCCAACTTTAAGGCAGTTGGCAAAGCAAAGTGGACAAGGTTGAATGGAAATCTATGCCATTAGGCCACTTTCTTGATTCTTTCACATACAAGAACATTACACAGTAATAGGCATGTCTACTCAGAAAAAAAATCTGGAGAAAAACTTCATCAAGATGCAAAACAAAGCTCCAGACAATCACTTCCTGGATTTTAAATGCCCTCTTATCTTCAAGCATTGACCCCTTATTTCCAGACACTTGTTTCTTATCTCCAACCATTGATCCCTTATCTGAACTTCTTGACCTCTTATCTCCACTTACTGACCTCTTATCTTCATTCACTGAACTCTTATCTCCTCTCACAGATCTCTTATCTCCATTCACTGAACTCTTCTCTTCATTCATTGACCTCTTTTCTCACAAATCTCTTATCTCCATTCACTGACTGCTTATCTTTATTTATTAATCTCTTATCTCCATTCACTGACCTCTTATTTTCATTCATTGACCTCTTATCTCCACTCACTGACCTCTTCTCTTCATTCACTGACCTCTTATCTTCATTCATTGACCTCTTATCTCCACTCACTGACTTCGTCTCTTCATTCATTGACCTCTTCTCTCACAGATCTCTTATCTCCATTCACTGACCTCTTATCTTCATTCATTGACCTCTTATCGCCACTCACTGACGTCTTCTCTTCATTCATTGACCTCTTATCTTCTCTCACGGATGTCTTATCTCCATTCACTGACCTCTTATCTTTATTCATTGACTTATTATGCCCATTCACTGGTTTCTAATCTCCAACCACTGTCCTCTTATCTCCACTCACATCTCTTATCTCCACTCATCGATCTCGTATCTCCACTCACTGACCTCTTTCCTTCATTCACTGGTCTCTAATCTCAAACCACTGACCTTTTATCTCCACTCACTGGCTTCTATTCTCCAACCACTGACCTCTTATCTACGTTCGTTGACCTCTTATCTCCTCTCACTGGTCTTTTATTTTCATTCACTGATCTCTTATCTCCAACCACTGATCTCTTATCTCTACTCATGTATCTCTTATCTCCAATCCCTGATTGAAGCAGAAGGCATTTGAAGGCTGTACGGGGATCCCCAGTGGACTGCAGAACTGATGTTCCCTACCTTATCCTTGTCGCAAGAACTATATACCCATTGAGATGTGCTATGGCAATTAAGAATTACCATACAGTTTGATGACCCACCAAACGAAGACAAAAAACCAGAAAGCCTTGCGTCCTGTCAGATGTTTGACTGTCTCCACCCTCAATTTCAGTAGTTCCTATCAAGAGAGGAACAGCTGTAATGTAAATAAAGAATGCAGCAGCAGACCTTCATGTGGGTGCTGTTTATTGGCTCCTTGTTGAGTTGTTCCCAGGTATCTGATCCCTCCTCACAGGCCTCCACGAAATATCCAATGATGGGGCCTGCTCCGGTGTACAAAGGTGGCTCCCAATGGACCATGAGAGACGTGTCTCGCACTTCAGAACACCTTACATCATAGGGAGGGCCTGTTTGTATGGAAGGATAAGATTTTGATGCACATAGGGAAAAAAGAAAGGAAAAACAGAGAGACAAAGTGTGCTTCTACACTATAGAACAGTGTTTCTCAACCTGGGAGGGGGGCGTGAGGGGGGTTTCAGAGGAGTCACCAAAGACCATCAGAAAACACATATTTCTGATGGTCTTAGGAACCCCTTTGGCAGACGAAGCTGAAAATCTCTCCACCTGTACTTCTCTTCCTTTTTGGAAGAGAATCCTCCCACCAAAAGCCCTCCTCCTCTGTGATTGGCCAGCCTCTCAGCAAGCCTCTCAGCCAGTGGGAAAACTGTTCATGAGACTCCATGTGGGAAGGGGAGAACAGGTGTGCTTAGCACATGGCAGCACTGCATGCATGCGTTGGCAAGGGAGAGTGAACAAGGTTGAAAGGAGGCTCACAAGTCCCTTCAAGGAAGGGAGAAAGTGCCGTGTGATGTGGAACTGAGAGTGGCCCAGCAGCATCAGGAGGAGACGCAGCAACAGAAGCAGCTTCAGTAATTTGTAATGCTATTTATTAGGAAAAAAGTCAGTCTTTCCTTTTGTTTTTTAATTAATGCTCCCATTAGAAAATGCATAAGGATGTGGCTGAACTACAACTCCCAAAATTGTGGGTCAATCCTCCCCAAACCCCACCAGAATTCAAAGTTGGCCACATTGGGTCTGCGTGCCAAGTTTGGTCCAGATCTATCATTGTTTGAGTCAACAGTGCTCTCTGGATGTAGATGAACTACAACTCCAGAACTCAAGGTTAATGGCCACCAAACACTTCCAGTATTTTCTGTTGGTCATGGGAGTTCTGTGTGCCAAGTTTGGTTCAATTCCATTGTTGGTGGAGTTCAGAATGCTCTTTGACTGTAGGTTAACTATAAATCCCAAAAAACTACAACTCCAAAATTACACAATCAATCACCACAACCCCACAGTATTCAAATGTGATTGTATTGAGTATTTGTGCCAAATTTGGTCCAATGAATGAAAATATATCCTGCATATCAGATATTTACACTACAATTCATAACATTGGGAAAATGATAAGTTATGAAGTGGCAACAAAAATAATGTTATGGTTGGGGATCACCACAACATGAGGAACTGAATTAAGGGGTCGCGGCTTTAGGAAGGTTGAGAAACACTGATCTAGAATGAGTGCAGTTTGACACCACTTTAACTGCCGTGTCTCAATGACATGGAGTCATAGGAGTTGTAGTTTGATGAGGCACCAACATCAATTACAAGTTGATGATAAAGTTGTACTGGAGGTGTTTATGGAAAGGTGTTATCTAAATGTAAAAGAGCACAGTTTTTAAAACCCTGGCTTCCCATTTTTGCAGCCCCTCAACCCAAACCCCAGAGAATGTGGAGGGTTGACCATAGTCGTAATCCTGGCCTGCATTTTATTTATTTATTTATTTATTTATTTGATGCATTTATTAACCGCCATTCTCAGCCCTCTCGGGCGACTCATGGCGGTGTACAGCATAAAAAGGCAATTTACAAAAAGACAATTACAACAACATATTAGCAATACAGCAATACAACAATTAAAAGTTACACTAACTAATCCGCTTCGTCTCATAATAGAATCGTAACCAATCTCGTATTCCTTGTTCCATTCCAGTCATCTTTACCACATTATTATAGCACTTAATTAAATGCCCTCTCGAACAGCCATGTCTTAAGGCTTTTTCGGAAGGACAAAAGGGACAAAATTTTGGGCTTTACCTGGCTCTGGCATTGTCCATTCTTCACACTTGAAAACATCACTGGGTTCAGATACACTTCCAACCCCAACCACATTCATGGCGTAACCACGGAACTCGTAGAAGCGCCCGTTGGTCAGGTTGTCAGCCTGCAGAATCGCAAGATCCTTAGAACATTTCCCAAAGCTTTGTCTAAAAGCAATTGTATCCCCCTCCCTGCTCATACAAAAGCTTAACCAAATGCAAATGCAAAATGAAATAAAGCTAAACACTGTGTTGTTGTGAGTTTTCTGGGATATATGGCCATGTTCCAGAAGCATTCTCTCCTGACGTTTTGCCTGCATCTATGGCAGGTTGTGAGGTCCAGGGTGGGAGAAAGAACAATTGTCTGCTTGAGGCAAGTGTGAATGTTTCAAATGGCCACCTTGATTAGAATTGCACAGCCTTGCAGCTTCAAAGCCTGGCTGGTTGCTGCCTGAGGGAATCCTTTGTTGAGAGGTGTTAGCTGGCCCTGATTGAATCTTATCTGGAATTCCCCTGTTTATTAAAAAAACCTCTAAAATCAGGACAGTAACTAAAGAGGTTTATATATCTGTGGAATGTCCAGGTTGGGAGAAAGAATTCTGGTCTGTTTGAGGCAGGAGTAAATAACAGTAAATAAAGAACAACACTCAACAACAAGGAGATTCCAGACAAAAAACAACAACAACAACAACAATAATAAAAATTTGGAACAAATTCATAGCCTTTTTAAGGAAAAATAATATTAAGTACTGGTGAAACAAGAAGGAAAGATGAATCCCGAACATGAGCACAAACTAGGTTAGTGACTAACCACTAAGATAAGACTAGTTGGATGAGAAAATAAATATATGTTCGCTTGAAGACCCTGGAAGTCAAGAGGAATGTAAATGTATTTAATGTATTTATATGTATATTTAAGGCAATGTGTCATAGGGTCGGGGGGAGGCAGGGAAGAGGGTAGGTAAAAAGATAGGTAAGAACATAATGTATTTACGGACAATGAAATTGGGAAGGGAGAAATATGTGAGAATTAAGAGATGCGAAGGAAACTACCCAATCAACTACTGTAGTAGATATTTTAAGCCGTAGGGCAATTAGTAGAGGTGGTTGTAATGTTGTGATTTGTGTTTTTTGTATGTGTTGTTAAATGTTTTTGTATGTGTTTTTATTTTGTTTGGTATGTGTTGTTAAATGTTTTTTATAATAAAAATTAATAAAAATTATATTAAAAAACCTTTATTTATACCCCGCTACCATCTCCCCAAGGGGACTCAGGGCGGCTTACATGAGGCCAAGCCCAACAACACATCAGTAAAACAATGAAGCAATAAGCAAATAAACAACACAATTAACCTAACTCAGATATAGACAATAACACACAAAATTAAAAATAAAATAAAAACCTATGGCCGGGCTAGATGTAATAGTTTAAAAATTTAAAAATAAACACTGGGCATGAACAGAGGTAAGATGTATCTAAGCAGGAGGGTTTTCAAAGAAATGTAGGGAGAGCAACCCAACGTGTAGTTAAAGTGCTTCTAAGGACATTTTGCAGGGAATTGTTTCCTTTATTCAGGGAAGGCACACTGGAATAGCCATGTTTTCAGGCGCCCCACATTGGCAAGACTGCCAATGTGGGGGCTTGCCTATCAGGGCCTGCTAATCACCTCCCAAGAAATGGTTACCCCCAGGCAGTAAGAAGCCAGACCTTGAAACTGCTAGGCCATTAAATGCTAATCAAGGTGGCAAATTGAAACATTTGCACCTACCTCAAACTGACAAAAGTTCTTTCTCCCACCCTGGACATTTCACAGATATATAAATCTCACTTGCCTAGTTTCCAACAGACCTCACAACCTCTGAGGATGCCTGCCATAGATGCAGGCAAAACGTCAGGAGGGAATGCTTCTGAAACATGGAAAACTCACAACAAACCAGTGATTCCTGCCATGAAAGCCTTTGACAGTACATTAAAGCTAAACCATTGCAAAACTATAACCCAAGCTGCTGGCCCTGCAATGAATCTGCACACATTTGATACAGCTATCACAAATAACCAAGACAGAGAAATTGCTAGTTTTTTTCTCTACATCCTTCCCAGGAAACAAAATGCAAGCCTCCATACCGTGTAAACCCGTTCTGGGATTGGCTTCACGTTGACCTCATGCCAATCGATCTCGGCCACATCATGCTGATCCAGGAAATAGCCCAGAATAGTTGTGCCTCCTTTGCGTTTTGGGGGCTTCCAGCCAATGGTCATGCTGTTCTTCCCGCAGTTCAGCAAAGCAAAGTCCCGAGGAGGAGATGGACAAGCTGAGTGAGAAAGAAAGAAAACTGTAATCCAAGTTTGGGATCCAGTCTAACATGCATCTCCTAAAATTGTCTGGGTCTTTATTTGCAAGTTGGGGAAGTTTGAAAACAAGAAAAGTTACAGCCAGACTTTCTCAGCCAGCATGGCCCCCTATTGCGGTCCCCCAAAAGGAGTGTTACTGTTTTCTGGGATGGCACCCATCCTTTCATAAAACATACTTACAGATGGCCTGTCTGGCAAGGATGGGGTCAGACTCAGGGGACCTGTCGCCAACTCCTGCTTCATTGACACATTTCACGCAGAAGATATACTCTTTGCCGGTTTTGAGCCCCGGAACAACGAACCTAACCAATAAATGGAAATCCAAAATAGTAAACATAAATCCCTTCCTTTGACTGTCCCTCCCAGTCTTAGATATGTGTGAGGTCCAAACTATCCACTCAAGGGAACGTCAGGCCCCTTCTTCACTGTTGGAGCATGCAAGAAATCGAAGTGTGTGTGTATCAACTGTAAAATAAGAGGCATGAAATTGATTGGTTGGGCAATGCCTGGGGAGCAAGCCGAGCCTGGGACTTTTGGATACTGTTACATTTTCGTTCATGCTTGAGCTATGCAGGTGCAGAGGGAGAAGAAGTGAGAGGTTGAGAGAGACAGAGTTGGTGTGTACTCTTGTTCCATGAGCTGCTGAAGGTGTTTGCCCTAATGGACAAAGAAAGATAATTTTAAACCTCTCATAAAAAGGACATTATGTGAGTTGATACAACTGATCACATTGTACATATGTTGTTCTGAACTAAGAAGAGTAAATGACTTGTTCTTTTTTGCTCATCTGCATGGCATCATTTCTTTCCCTGACTGATCAAACGTGAAGTACATGTGATTTATTTTACATTGCGCTACATGCACTGCCATATAATCCAGATTATTAAAGCAGATAATCCACATTATCTGCGTTGAACTGGATTATATGAGTCTACATTGTCATATAATCCAGTTCAAAGCAGATAATCTGGATTTTATTTGAGAATGTAGAAGGGGTCTCTGAGTAGCTTTGTGCCTAAAGGAGATAAAAACAAGATGGTGTGCCCATTGGGTTCCAATACTGGTCTTGGAAGGTGAGGATTGCTTT
The DNA here is from genome assembly GCF_025583915.1 of Anolis sagrei ordinatus. NCBI lineage: Eukaryota > Metazoa > Chordata > Lepidosauria > Squamata > Anolidae > Anolis > Anolis sagrei. Next base: position 30,099,834 of record NW_026847771.1, on the reverse strand, counting down.
GTAAACTCACTCGTGACACTTAAGGGGCTTGTTGTTGACCGTCTGCCATTCGTCTGTCCCAACCTCCTGGCTGTATACGTAATAGCCAAGGGGCTCTTCCTCACCCTCCTTGGGCTTGCTCCACTGGACAAGAACAGACGTGTCAGTGTCTCTGAAGGCCAGAACCTGAGATGGCGGAGGCAGGGGAGCTAAAGGAGAAAGAAAAGAATGGGAAAGGAAGAGAAATGGGATTCAGCTAAGAAGATCAGGCGATTTCGGATTCTGTGCTAACCCATCTCAGGTTCCGGTTCTGTTTGCTTGCTTTCTCATTTGAGCCATTACAAACTGACTGTATCCTAAGATACATTTTGCCCACCCCTGATTTTAAGTCATAGCCCCTTTATTTATTTATTATTTACTAGCTTTCCCCTGCCACGCGTTGCTGTGGCCCAGTCTGTTGATCTGGAAAATAAAGTAATGATAAAGTGTTGGTTTCTAATATATGTAATGTCTTTCTGCTTGTGGGTAAACAGTATTTCTTGCTGTTTCTTTGTCAGTGTTGATGTGGAGATTGTCTGGTTTGCCTACTCTGGAACATGCAACATATAATTGTCCTTCTTCAGGGGTCCCTTTCAAATCTAGGATACTATATCTGTGTGTGTGTGTAAATCATATCTATCTATATCTATGGCTGGATGGCTCTTTGTCAGGAGGACTTTATGTTTTCTTGCCCTGGTGAAGGGAGTTGGACTGGATGGCCTTGAGTATTTTCTGTTGGTCATGGGGGTTCTGTGTGGGAAGTTTGGCCCAATTCTGTCATTGGTGGGGTTCAGAACGCTCTTTGATTGTAGGTGAACTATAAATCCCAGTAACTACAACTCCCTAATGTCAAGGTCTATTTCCCCCAAACTCCTTCTGTGTTCATATTTGGGCGTATTGAGTTCTTGTGGCAAATTTGGCCTAGATCCATCATTGTTTGAGTCCACAGTGCTCTCTGGATGCAGGTGAACTACAACTCCCAAACTCAAAGTCAATGACCACCAAACCTTTCCAGTATTTTCTGTTGGTCATGGGGGTTCTGTGTGGGAAGTTTGGCTCAATTTGGTCGTTGGTGGGGTTCAGAACGCTCTTTGATTGTAGGCGAACTATAAATCCCAGTAACTACAACTCCCTAATGTCAAGGTCTATTTCCCCCAAACTCCATCTGTGTTCATATTTGGGCGTATTGCGTTCTTGTGGCAAGTTTGGTCCAGATCCATCATTGTTTGAGTCCACAGTGCTCTCTGGATACAGGTGAACTACAACTCCCAAACTCAAGGTCAATGCCCACCAAACCTTTCCAGTATTTTCTGTTGGTCATGGGGGTTCTGTGTGGGAAGTTTGGCCCAATTCTGTCATTGGTGGGGTTCAGAATGCTCTTTGATTGTAGGTGAACTATAAATCCCATCAACTACAATTCTCAAATGACAAAATCATAATTTTTGAGTGATGGTCACTCCTTGTGTTGTGAGACGTTTTGTTGCCAAATTTGGTGTGATTTCGTTCATTGGTTCTTTTGTTTTTAAGGAACTCATTATGCACAGAGCATTTATATGTATATATAGATTACATGCATTTCTACCCTGCCCTTCTCCCCCCAAAGGGGACTCAGGGAGGCCTCACATAAGCATCATGTCAACATATAAACAACAAGGGTTACAATTAAAACAGTAAAATCATTAAAACACATTATACAGATACATTACCAAGTTCATTAAACAATAAATTAAGATGCCAGTTAAAACCAAGTCCAAGTCGGGTAAATCCAGTGTCGCATATATCCTAACTTTGCTTCTAATTGTCGATATCTACTACACAAACACCTGGTTCCAAAGCCAAGTCTTCAATTGGGAGGTTAAATCTAAAATCTAGAAATAGTTTTCTAAGATCTACAGAGACACTCACTGGAACACCTCAGCAAGCGAGAGTCCAAAAGTGGCAGGCTCAAACCCAGAACCTCAACCAATGGCTGATACCCAATGAGAGACTCCCCCCTGGGCACACAGAGGACTGGGCGACCTGGAAGGCACTGAACAGACTGCGCTCTGGCACCACGAGATGCAGAGCCAACCTTCAGAAATGGGGCTACAAAGTGGAATCCTCGACATGCGAGTGTGGAGAAGAGCAAACCACTGACCACCTGCTGCAATGCAACCTGAGCCCTGCCACATGCACAATGGAGGACCTTCTTGCAGCAACACCAGAAGCACTCCAAGTGGCCAGATACTGGTCAAAGGACATTTAATCAAATACCAAACTCACAAATTTTGTATTTTGTCTGTTTGTTTCTGTTAGAAATGTAATATAATTTGACTGGTTGTTCTGACACGACAAATAAAATAATTGGGAGGTGGCCATCCTGATGTCCTTAGGGAGGGAATTCCACAGATGGGGGGCCACTGCCGAGAAGGCCCTGTCCCTTGTCCCCACCAACTGCGTTTGTGAGAGTGGTGGGATCGAGACAATCTTAAGCTTCGTGATGGTTCGTAACAGGAGACACGATAGGACAGGTAATCTGGGCCAGAACCGTTTAGGGCTTTAAAGGTTAAAACGATGGAATTGGACAATGCTTTACAATATGGAGACGCTAATGATGTTATTTTTTTATTGCTGTTGTGGTTTATATAATTGTAATGTTTTTAACTGTGTTGTGAAATTATGTATACTGTTTTGTTGGAAACCGCCTTGTTGAGTCGCCGATATGGCTGAGAAAGGCGGTATACAAATACAGTCAATAAATAAATAATAAATCAAACCAGCATTTTGAATTGTGCTCGGAAGCAGATTGGCAGCCAGTGGAGATGGCGCAACAAAGGAGTAGTACGCTACCTGTACGCTGCTCCGGTGAGCAGCCTGGCTGCCAACCATTGGAGTAGTTGAAGCTTCTGAGAAGTCTTCAAAGGCAGCCCCATGTAAAGAGCGTTGCACTAGTCTATTTGGGATGTAACCAGAATGTGGACCACCGTGGTGCCCCTTCCTTCCTTCCTTCCTTCCTTCCTTCCTTCCTTCCTTCCTTCCTTCCTTCCTTCCTTCCTTCCTTCCTTTCTTCCTTGTCAGCAATAGTGAATCCAGATTTTAGTCTAAGTATATCAAGTATATTCAGCACTTTGGAGAACTCCTTGTAAAGCTGGCCCAAACTGGAATGGGCCCACTGCATCACTGATATGGGATCCATTATAGATACTGTTAGGGCAACTAAGAAATCAGTTATTGAGTGTGTTAACTGTAAAATGCAAGGCACGAAGCTGATTGGTTGGGCCACGTCTGGGGAGCTAGCTGAGCCTGGGAATTTTGGCAACACTTTCATATTTAGGCTTGAGCTGTGCAAGTGCTTGCAGAGAGAGAGACACACTTGCTTCATGAGCTGCTGGAAGGAGATTTTCCACACGGACACCGAAATACCATTTATATCTCTCAAAAAGGGCATTGTGTGAGTCAATTCAACTGATCTCATAATTGTAAATATGTTGTTCCACTTTATGAAGAACTACTTGTCTTTATTGATCATCTGCATGGCATATTTTCTTTCTCTGGCAAGACAGTGTGTGAACTACACGTGATGTGCGTTATGCCAACAGATTCCCCCAGTTTTCCACTTCCCTGTTGTCCTGGTAGAGAACAGGTGCCCGCAACATGTCAGGCTAAATTGTGACTCTTTCATTTTAGCAATTTATATGACCTTGGTCTTGCATCCTACATGTGGAATAAAACACTGTTTATGTAACTTGGTTTTGAGGAGAATCATAGAATCATAGAATCAAAAAGTTGGAAGAGACCTCATGGGCCATCCAGTCCAACCCCCTGCCAAGAAGCAGGAATATTGCATTCAAATCACCCCTGACAGATGGCCATCCAGCCTCTGTTTAAAAGCTTCCAAAGAAGGAGCCTCCATCCACACTCCGGGGCAGAGAGTTCCACTGCTGAACGGCTCTCACAGTCAGGAAGTTCTTCCTCATGTTCAGATGGAATCTCCTCTCTTGTAGTTTGAAGCCATTGTTCCGTGTCCTAGTCTCCAAGGAAGCAGAAAACAAGCTTGCTCCCTCCTCCCTGTGGCTTCCTCTCACATATTTATACATGGCTATCATATCTCCTCTCAGCCTTCTCTTCTTCATGCTAAACATGCCCAGCTCCTTAAGCCGCTCCTCATAGGGCTTGTTCTCCAGACCCTTGATCATTTTAGTCGCCCTCCTCTGGACACATTCCAGTTGTCAATATCTCTCTTGAATTGTGGTGCCCAGAATTGGACACAATATTCCAGATGTGATCTAACCAAAGCGGAATAGAGGGGTAGCTTTGGTTAGACCACATCTGGAATATTGTGAAGAGAAATAAGATTGCACCAGGACTGTGGCACAGCTGGCTGGGAGTCAGCTGCATGAAGATCACTACTGACCAAAAGGTCATGAATTCGAAGCCGACCAATTTGAGTAGTTTGCGACCAATTTGAGTAGCTTGCTGTCGACCTTTGCAGCCAGAAAGACAGTTGCATCTGTCAAGTAGGAAATTTAGGAATTGCTTATTCGGGGAGGCTAATTTACGACGCCATAAAAATCTCCAGCAAGCATGCAAAGAACGAGGAAGTAGTTCATCAGTGTGACAGACGGTGAAGCGATAGCTACCCTGGTGGCCAGAATACCCTCATGAAAAAGCTGGAATATTAAGTAGCTTCTGTGTGTCTGTCTATGTATGTTGTGTGTCTATGGCACTGAATGTTTGCCATGTATATGTACATTGTTATCTACCCTGAGTCCCCTGCAGAGTGAGAAGGGCAGAAGATAAATACTGTAAATAAATAAATAAATAAATAAAGTGTGCTCTTTCCAGGAGATTAGTTTAGTTTTTCTTTCTCTTGGTTGTAGCTGAGATGAGTGTCAGTTCTTAGTGGCCAAAATCATCACCTCCTTTAGCCAGTAAACAGCCTCAGCAGAGTTCATGGTGTAGGTCTGATCGGTCTTTGGGGAGGCAGAGTTCTGGATGGTGTCAACAGAGTGAGCAAATGGCATCACTTACGGACCATCCAAAATAATTCAGAGCAAAGAACCAGACCCTGCTAACAAACCCATGTTATAAGACACAAAGTAAATATTTTACAGTAGAGTCTCGCTTGTCCAACCTTCGTTCATCCAACACTCTGTATTATCCAACGAAGTCTGCCTGCCACCCGGATCCACAGCTATTTCAATACATTGCGATGTTTTGGTGCTAAATTTGTAAATACACTAATTACTACATAACATTACTGTGTATTGCACTGCTTTTTCTGTTGATTTGTTGTAAAACATGATGTTTTGGTGCTTAATTTGTAAAATCATAACATAATTTGATGTTTAATAGGCTTTTCCTTAATTTCTCTTTGTTATCCAACATTTTCGCTTATCCAACGTTTTGCCGGCCCGTTTATGTTGGATAAGCAAGACTCTACTGTACTTAAAACGAAAGAATGACTACCTATTTTTTCGCCAGATGAGATGGGTTCACTGGGCAACGAAGGCTCGCTGACTCCATACTTGTTCACTGATCGCACGCGGAAACGGTAGGACTTCCCTTTGGCCAGGTCAAAGACAGCCAAGGTTGTTGAATTGACCGGAGTGTCAAGATTAACCCTCTGCCAACAGTCGCTGCCCTCAATGGACTAAAGAGGGAAAAAGGAAGACCCACAAATGAGTAATTGCCATGAAACTGGATGTTCTACTTCCATAACACTATGTAACAAAATTTGAAAAGTCTTTCGGTTCCTGATTTGAAAGTGTTATTCCTGTTGATTTGTGCAGTTTTTCCATTTTTGGGGCTGCCATAAACTGTGCTGAATTGAGACTCGATGAGCTATTGATTGAAAAACTAAAGCAAAATGTGCTGCGGGATGTTCTTCATGCAAAAACAAAGTTTTTGGGATTTAATAAAGTGTTTCCATGTTTTTTGCGATAGAACCAATTAGGAAATGGCATTTAAAACCCAGGAACAAAAAATGTGTCACATGGTGGAATCCATGGTGTCTGCACTGTCTTGTGAATTGGCTACTCCATGTCAGTGCATGATGAGTTTGAAGTTGAAAAAAAAAATCTTAACACTATCTTAACACCTCTCAGCAAGAGATTTTCCCAGGCTCAGCCAGGCCTTCAAATGCTAATGAAGGTGGTCAGTTGAAACATTCACACCTAGCTCCAGCAGGGAAGAGCTCTTTGCCCCACCCCAGCCATTCCACAGATATATAAACCCATTGTCCCAATTCCAACAGACCTCACTACCTCTGAGGATGCTTGCCATAGATGCAGGCGAAACATCAGGAGAAATGCCTCTAGAACATGGCTCTATAGCCCGAAAAAACCCGCAAGAACCTAGTGATTCCAGCCATGAAAGCCTTCGACAATACGAAAAATCTATCCGTTAGCTGAATCCTAGCCAAATAGGATCAGTGCCTTTGATAGTTCCAATGAAGGTCGAACTAAAGCCTGGAGTGGATTCACTGCAAAACGTAATCCAAAAGGCATTTTTGGTAGCCTACAGAGAGTTATGCAGTTGACCCTATACATTTGCAGGGCTTAGGGGTGCAGGACCCCTGCAAAAGGGAAAAAATGACAAATATAGGCCTAGTAGCTCTCTTTTTGGTTTGAGAGATCACTTTTCTGGGCATTTTAGGTCCTCCAGCACAATTAGATGGTCACTTTCTGCTGGAAGTTGACCATAGAATCATGCTGGAGGATCTACAAATACCTAGAGAAAACGTATTAGTTTTAGGTTTTAAATTGTATATGTTTAAACAGTTTATGAGGCCTGTGAAGAAAAGTATACTCAAACTTCTTGCGAAATGAATGTTTAATGGATAAGGCTTTTAAATACGGATGCGTTTAATTTATCGACATGGCTTTTAATATTTGTATGAAATGTTTATTTGATTGTGTTTTATTGATTTGTTATTCTTTGACTTATTTACCTGTGACATATTAATTATTTGGTTTATTTATTATGTACTTTTGTATCGAGTGGCTGCCATTTGAGTTCCCAGAAGGGAGATGGGACAGGATACAAATTATTATTATTATTATTATTATTATTATTATTATTATTCTGACACAAAAACACAGTATGACACAGCAAACGAGATCTATATGCTGGATTTTGTATCACAAAATCACAAGTCGAACACAAGTCGATTGTGTGATGTATTTTTGAATGATGCTCACAGATCCAAGTAAGGCGGCTTTTTACAGTTGACAAATTGTGATTTTATCAATGTTTATTGTTTCCAAATGCCGGCTGAAATCTTTTGAACGGTACCCAATGTGCCAATTACCACTGGGACCACCTGCACTGGTTTATGCCAGAGCCTTTGCATTATTATTATTATTATTATTATTATTATTATTATTATTATTATACTAGCTATCCCCTGCCACGCGTTGCTGTGGCCCAGTCTGTTGATCTGGAAATAAAGTAATGAGAAAATGTTGGTTTCTAATATATGTAATATCTTTATGCTTGTGGGTAAACAGTATTTCTTGCTGTTTCTTTGTCAGTGTTGATGTGGAGATTGTCTGGTTTGCCCACTGTAGAACAGGCAACATGTCATTGTCCTTCTTTAAGGGTCCCTTTCAAATCTATGATACTATATCTGTGTGTGTGTGTGTGTGTGTGTGAATCATATCTATCTATCTATCTATCTATCTATCTATCTATCTATCTATCTATCTATCTAATCTATCTAATCTATGGCTGGATGGCTCTTTGTCAGGAGGACTTTGATTACATTTTCTTGCCCTGATGAAGGGAGTTGGACTGGATGGCCTTAAGTATTTTCTGTTGGTCATGGGGGTTCTGTGTGGAAAGTTTGCCCCGATTCTGTCGTTTGTGGGGTTCAGAATGCTCTTTGATTGTAGGTGAACTGTGAATCCCAGTGACTACAACTCCCAAATGTCAAGGTCTATTTCCCCCCAAACTCCATCTGTGTTCATATTTGGGCCTATTGAGTGCTTGTGCCAAGTTTGGTCCAGATCCATAATTGTTTGAGCCCACAGTGCTCTCTGGATGTAGGTGAACTACAACTCCAAAACTCAAGATCAGTGCCCACCAAACCCTTCCAGTATTTTCTGTTGCTCATGGGAGAACTGTGTGCCAAGTTTGGTCCAATTCCATCGTTGATGGAGTTCAGAATGCTCTTTGATTGTAGGTGAACTATAAATCCTAGCAACTACAACACCCAAATGACAAAATCATAATCTTTTGAGTGATGGTCACGCCTTGTGTTGTGAGACGTTTTGTTGCCAAATTTGGTGTGATTTCATTCATTGGTTCTTTTGTTTTTAAGGCACTCATTATGAACAGAGCATTTATATATATATAAATTATATTTTGTTTTTATCGCTGTTCACTGCTTTAAGTCTAATTAAAAGAAAAAAGCAGTATATAAAAAACAATAACAATAATGATGATGATAATGACAACACACCAACTATAACACTTGTGGAAAAGAAATCTGTTTTTATTATAGACATTAGACCTCATCACACTAGAGAATGAATCCACTTTAAATCTGGTTTCTGCCTCCTGCAGAATTCTGGAGTTTGTAGTTTAGGGAGGCTGTTAAAGGTTCCTCCCTAAACTTCAAACCCCAGAATTCTGCAGGAGGCAGAAATCAGATTTAAAGTGGATTCATTCTCTAGTGTGATGAAATGGCAAAGAAACCCTGAAAAGCACTTGCAAAGCCTTAGTTTGGACAGAACATCAATCCACATGCTGCAGAAGGCAGCACATTTCGGAACTGCGCATATTCTGTGAAAATGCCTCTAATATCCTAGGCCCTTGGGAAGAGCCAAATATTCAGAGACGAATATTCAGAGACGAATCCAGACACTTGGACCTAATATGCATGTGTGCTGTGTTGTTATGTACAAATAAATCAACAACAAATAAATAAAGGTTGCATGTAGGGCAGCAACAGAGGAGGTCACAAATACAGGAATTCCTGCATAATTAGATCCACAAATGCTGAATCTGTAAATGAGGAAGAATGGCTAGATAACCATTCTGTTTTCCTTTCTGTCTGGGATTGCAAATATTTGTGAAAGAGGGAGATACATGTGGAAATAACACCCCAGAGCAGTGTTTCTCAACTTGGGGGTCGGGACCCCTGGGGGGGTGGTGAGGGGGCGTCAGAGGGGTCACCAAAGACCATCAGAAAACATAGTATTTTCTGTTGTTCATGGGGTACTGTGTGGGATGTTTGGCCCAATTCCATCACTGGTGAGGTTCAGAATGCTCTTTGATTGTAGGTGAACTATACATCCCAGCAACTACAACTCCCAAATGTCAAGGTCTATTTTCCCCTAACCCCACCAGTGTTCGCATTTGGGCATATTGAGTATTTGTGCCAAGTTTGGTCCAGATCCATTATTGTTTGAGTCCACAATGCTTTCTGGATGTAGGTGACCTACAATTCCAAAACTCAAGGTCTATGCCCACCAAACCCTTCCAGCATTTTCTGTCGGCCGTGGGAGTTCTGTGTGCCAAGTTTGGTTCACTTCCATCATTGGTGAAGTTCAGAATGCTCTTTGATTGTAGGTTAACTATAAATCCCAGAAATTACAACTCCCAAATGACAAAATTAACTCCCTCTCCTGGCTGTATCAAGTATTTGTGCCAAATTTGGTCCAGTGAATACATCCTGCATATCAAATATTTACATTATGATTCATAACAGTAACAACATGACAGTTATGAAGTAGTAGCAAAAATAATGTGATGGTTGGGGGTCACCACAACATGAGGAAATGTATTAAGGGGTCGCGGCATTAGGAAGGTTGAGAAACACTGCCCCAGAGAAAAGAGAGTGACCTGTCATTGGCTTACCTTCTCTACAAAATAACTCAGTGGCTCTTGGCCCCTGGGGTCTGGCTCGTCCCAAGAAAGGACCACATAATCTTCCCGGACTTCACTGGCATGGACATTGGTGGGCGGCAGAGGGATCTTGATCTTTGCTGCGGGAGGAAGGAAAATGTGAACACATGTTTGGACCCCAAGATGAAGTTTCTCATAACAAGGGACAGAGGGAGCAATGAATCCCATGGAAACTTGTCCAGAAGGACGTCTGTCAGTCAGTGATTCAAGGACCAAATGATAGCCATCACAGATGAGTCAATGCAAGCAGGGCCGCAGCCAGAAAAAAATTTCGGGAGGGGTTGAAATTTTTTGGGGGGAAGGTTGAAAATTTCGCGGGGGGGGGGGGGTTGAAACCTGCCTCCTAGCTCACGCTGAAGCAAAGAGCACAGCAGGGGGCAGAGCAGCCTTCAATAGCCTGCAGCTCCGCCCTGTCAACCACCTCCACCAAGTCTGGCCTCCTTAATGAGAGCATTCAACATCCCCCCCCCCCCCAACTTGGTTGCTTCACTACTGTTCTGTCGCGTGCTGGGCCTGTAAATAATTGTCTTTAGAACAGGATGTGCAACCTTTGCCCAGCGGGAAGCCAGGGGGCCTAAAGAGAAGTTCTCAGAGGTTTCCACCACAAACAGTCTTTAGATGGCTTGAGAAGTACAACAAAGTCTTTTATTAATGAACAATCAAACAGAAACTTCTCTTGTCTTCAGTAAAGTTAGGCAAATGATTCCAAGCTTTTAGGCAACTGGTGAATTCCTAATCTTGCCCACGAAGGTCAGGCAACTGTCTTCAATAACTTCTTCTTTAAAGGAAAATCCCCGTTTTAACTTCTCCCAGGCTGACTGTAATCTAACCCTTACTGATGTGGGCTCCGCTACCGGGTCGAACTGCGTCTCGAACGCTGAGTGGACCTACCAGCAAGGCAGTAGATGTTCTCCAGCTGGAGTTCTTTGGTCTTTAGGGCTGTTTTCCTGGAAATTCTTTGGAGACTCTTAAGACCTTTCTCCCCCGGAAGGTCTTAAGGGTTGAAGCTTTTGTACAGGGGAAGCTTGCACACATCCTGTACATAAGCTTACCTTGCTGAGACTAACTAAAAAATGGCTCCCTTCCCTTCCCAATTGCCCTGAGCAAGGGGCGGACCAAAACTTAACGATGATGGACAGGTGACTTGCCCTATGACTGCAACCAAAAGAAGCCACCTATCTGCAGAGTCCCTGAAACCTAGGACTGCAAGCAAACATTTAATACAAAGCAAATAAAGTTGGAGCTCCTGGTAGAGCTGTACCAGAACAACTACATCGGCTATTGCTGCAAGTAATGACAGTGTGAATAAATTGCCAATATTTGCTTGAGATAGTGCTTGCAGTTCTGGAGGGACTCTTAATTTTTTGCATCTCATAGACTTAGCATGGGGATTTGGTTAACCAGTTAAAATTCATGAGTAAACCAGTTTTAAAAAAAAAATCTGAAAAATTTCGAGGGGGGGTGGTTGAACCCCTAACCCCCCCCCTCGCTACAGCAAAATACAAGCAAAATGTTCAACTTCTTCCCCAATGTATATCACATCTACCTGAAATTGCAACTCAGAGCTTCTGTTGGAAGTTATAGAGATTTATTGAAGGATCGCCATCCCTTTCAACTCCAAACCCGGGAATGGGCAGCCGCAGAGAGATGATGATGATTATTGGGTTGCTGTGAGTTTTCTGGGCTGTATGGCCATGTTCCAGAAGCAATCTCTCCTGACATTTCACCCACATCTATGGTAGGCATCCTCAGAGGTTTTGTGGTTTTTTGGAAACTAGGCAAGTGAGGTTTATATATCTGTGGAATGTTCAGGGTGCTGGACACTCTAACAATCACCATGTCAGATGACACAGAGAAGCCACTGAAATCCTCACACATGTGGACAATTTCAACAGAAAAGAGGAAACAATGAAAATGAACAAAATCTGGCTAATAATATTTTTAAAAAATCTAAAATCAGAACAGTAAATTAAGAAAAACACTAAAAAAACTGGGGAATTCCAGACAAGAATCAATCAGGGCCAGCTAATACCTCCCAACAAAGGACCCTCTCAGGCAGCAACCAACCAGGCTTTGAAGATAAAAGGCCATTAAATACTAATCAAGGTGGCTAATTGCAACATTCACACTTGCCTCAAACAGACAAGAGTTCTTTCTCCCGTCCTGGACATTCCACAGATATATAAACCCCAACAAACCTCACAACCTCTAAGGATGTCTGCCATAGATGTGGGCAAAATGTCAGGAGAGAATGCTTCTGGAACATGGCGATATAGCCCAGAAAACTCACAACAACTCAGTGATTCCGGCCATGAAAGCCGTCAACAACAAGATGATGATTATGTTGATGATGATTAATGATAATAATGATAATAAAATATTGACAGGCAGCTCGGCCTGTCATTGAACATTGAGAAAACCAAAGTGATCTTTCAGCAGTCACGAACCAACCCATCTGCAATGCCATAAATTGGATAAAAACTATAACTGGAAGCCACATTTAGCCTCAATCTCCGAGTCCTAAAGTCAGAAATGTGGAATTGGTAGAGGTTAAATGCAATCCATTGCTCTTGAAGGGGTGAAAAACATCTAGATTAAAGAAGAAGATGGGAATGGGTGAAGGAGCATTGGGATGGCTTGGGAGATGAAAAATAGCCCCAGGGATGCATAATTCCCAACTCTTTTCCAAATGGCAACATGGCCAAAATCAAGGGTAGAAGTGTATTTGATACCAAGATTAAATTTCCTTTGAACTTACGCTCCAGTTCATCTTTGGAAACGGTGATGGTCCGCATCCCATCGTCATAACGGATGTCTAAAGATATGGAAGAGAAAGACAGAGAGGTTAAGAATGAAGACACATGAAAACAAAAAAGGAAACCCAGGAAATGAGGGAATTTCCTCCCGATTTAAGAGGATTCCAGCATCCACTCTACGTGAATCTGCAAGGATTTGAATCCTGGAGTCCAGGTTTAAACCACTATAGCATGCTACCTCTATTGCTGATATACGAGGGTTGAATGAAAAGTAATGCCTCCACCTTCGTAATTTCTTAACAGATGGCAGTATGCGGCAGGTACTGGCTTGTTCAGTAGACTCTCCTCTACATTTCCATGTTGGCGGGAAGCCTTAGCATTGAACAGTTGTATTGTTAAAGTGCAAAGTATGGAACCCTGCACATACGGCCGATCAATGCAACTTAAGCAACGTGCAGTCATTGAATTCTTGACAGCAGAAGGTGTCATCCCAAGGAGTCATTGGAGAATGCAAGCTGTTTATGGTGATTGTGTTGATGGGAGTACTGTGCGTCGTTGGGCGAGTAAGTTTAAAGATGTTGAGGTGGAAACACCTGACTTGCGTGACAAACAAAGGTTGGATGTCCTGTGACAGTAACCACCAAGTTTCACAAGCAAAAGTTTGACAGATTGATTCAGGAGGATCGTCATATCACTCAGAGAGAAATTTCAAGCATAATCAGCATTTCAAAAGAACGTGTGGGTTACATTATTGCTTTGCTTGGCTATCGGAAGATCTGTGCACGATGGGTACTCAGGATGTTGACACCTGAAATGAAAGCGCACAGACTTGAAACTTCAGAGACTGGATCTCACCACTGTACGACATCCTCCATACAGTCCAGATTTAGCACCGTCTGACTTCCATCTGTTCCTGATAGTGAAAGAAGATCTGTGGGGACATCATTATGCTTCTGATGAAGATGTTGAGAGAACTGTGAAATGCTAGTTGCGGAAACAGAATGTCGACTTTTTCTGTGACAGCTTCAGAAAACTTGTTCATCATTGGCAGAAATGTATCCAATTGTCTGGTGATTATGTGGAAAAGTGAATAGTGGTAGCTAAAGAGCACATTCTAAGGATTATTTCTGCATTTGATTTATTAAAATATTCCCATCCAAACCTAAGTAACAAAGGTGGAGGCATTACTTTTCATTCAACCCTCGTATAAGAGAGTGAAAGACAGGGAATAACTATCCTTGATATAGACATATCCAAAATCTATAATACAGTGAATGTCTTCTTTCACTGGTGGGTTTCATTGACTTGGAGGTTGATTTTGAGATCTAGAAAATCTTATAGAAAGTCTGTACTCATCAATCTTTTGGCCTCATTGGGGTCGGTCATCGTCACTGGATCGCTGGACTTGGATGGGTGGCTGATCCCCGCGCAGTTGACTGCCTTCACTCGGAATTGGTACGTCTTTCCTTCAATGAGTCCTATAATGGGAGACCGGCAGGTTTTCACGAGTGCTTCATTGCACGGCACCCACTCGTCTGTGTCCAGTTTACACCTGAAGAAAAGAAACACCATCATTGTCTTGGTGGAGATGGAAGCTGTGGTCCAGTACAGTTATGGAAGCAAATATTCCTTATGAATCATAGAGTTGGAAGAGACCTTGTGGGCCATCCAGTCCAACCCCCTGCCAAGAAGCAGGAAAATCGCATTCAAAGCACCCCCGACAGATGGCCATCCAGCCTCTGCTTAAAAGCATCCAAAGAAGGAGCCTCTTCCACACTCCAGGGCAGAGAGTTCCATTGCTGAACAGCTCTCACAGTCAGGAAGTTCTTCCCAATGTTCAGATGGAATCTCCTTTCTTGTAGTAAGATCACTCTCACCAAAAAGGTCATGAGTTCGAAGCCAGCCCGGGTTGGAGTGGGTTTCCAACCACTTGTGTGTAGCCTGTTGTCGACCTTTGCAACCCGAAAGACAGTTGCATCTGTCAAGTAGGAAAAGAAGGTACCATCTTAAAGTGTGGGGAGGCTAAATTAACTGATTTATGAGGCCATAAAGAAGACTCCAGCAAAAGCATTCCAGCGGGGAAGCATGCGGGGAATGCGGAAGTACTTCATCAGTGTCGCAGATGGACGATGAAAGCGACAGCTCCCCTGGCGGCCAGAAAAAGTTAAATAGCCTCTGTCTATGTCTGTATATGTTTGTATGTCAAAAATTGGCATTGAATGTTTGCCATATATGTGTACACTGTAATCCGCCCTGAGTCCCCTGTGGGGTGAGAAGGGCGGAATATAAAAGCTGTAAATAAATAAATAAATAAATAATAGTTTGAAGTCATTGTTCCGCGTCCGAGTCTCCAGGGTAGCAGAAAACAAGCTTGCTCCCTCCTCCCTATGACTTCTTCTCACATATTTATACATGGCTATCATGTCTCCTCTCAGCCTTCTCTTCTTCAGGCTAAACATGTCCAGCTCTTTAAGCCGCTCCTCATAGGGCTTGTTTAAAAGCCTTCAAAGAAAGAGCTTCCACCACACTTTGGGGCAGAGTCATCCATCCTTATGAAAGGATGGATGACTCCATTGTTATTTTTAAACAACCAGAGCTCCATTGCAATAAGAGTTATCATAGGGAGGGTTGTCATATGGATAAACTGAGGAAAATCACATCAAATTGTTGGTTGCTTTTACCTTTCTATAAAATAGCCAAGGACAGGGCTTCCTCCATTATCGCTGGGCGGGATCCAAGACAGCACCAGGCTGTTCTTATTCACATCAAGGCATTTCACACAAAGAGGTGACCCAGGAGCTCCAACCGTTTCAGTTTCAGCATCTAGAAAAAATATACGTAGCAACAATTGAGATTATCTTGCCTCACACCAGGGAAAGAAACCACTTGGATTGGTTTCCATCCTTGTTTGAGAGAAAGGGATGGGTATGGATTTATGTAGACCCTCAGAAATCAATGGGATTTAAGCCAGTTGTGATGATAAACCCCCTTGGTTGCTATTAACCTTCCCTGAGTCTCTAAAGCTGAATTTACACTGTGGGATGAAGGCAGTTTGACACCACTTGAACTGCCATGGCTCAATGCTATGGAATCCTGGGATTCCTCCTCTGACAACTTTTTTAGCCTTTTTTGCCAAAGAGGGCTGGGGACTCACCAAACTACAAAATGCAGGATTCAATCGCAAGGAGCCATGGCAGTTAAAGTGGTGTTAAACTGCATTAATTCTACAGTGCAGAAGTGCCCAAAATCTGGGTCCATCTAAGAGGCAGGAATGGCTTTTACTCAGTGTGGGATCTGGGCATGCATAGACAGTTACGAAAAGATTGGTTTTGTAGATTTGTTCTTAAGTTGAATTTGTAAACCAGAACAGGTATATTTTAAGTGTAACTCCCCAAACATATATATGGTAAAGGTAAAGGCTTCCCCTTGACATTAAGTCTAGTCATGTCCAACAAAGGTCATCTATGGACCAAGAAGCCATGGCATACAGCCTCTACACTCATCAGATGGAACCAAACTTCTGAAGGACAAAAAATCAATTGCACTACGTTGGAAAGGACACTACCAAAGCCTCCTGAATCGCAGCTCCAATGTGGCTGAAGAGGTTTTTTCACAAATCCCGCAACAACAAACCAGGGATGAGCTTGCAGCACTGCCTAGTTTGGAAGAAGTCAGCAATGCCATCAGCCAACAAAAAAAAAAATAACAAAGCCAGTGGACCTGATGGGATCCCTGCTGAAATCTTTAAAGAGGGAGGACCTGAGCTGACCCAACAACTCCACCAGCTCATAGAAAAAGTGGGGGTGAACAAGAAAATCCCAGTAGATTTCAAGGATGCCACCATCTTCACCCTCTTCAAAAAAGGGGAAAAAACAGACTGCAGAAACTATCGAGGTATCTCCTTTCTAACCTCCGCTGGGAAAATCCGCGCAAGAATCTTGCAAACCGCCTCTCAGAAAACACCCTCCCAGAATCTCAGAATGGCTTCCGCCCCTCCAAAGGAACAATGGACATGATCTTCACTGCACGACAGCTCCAAGAAAAATGCAGGGAACAAAATCAACCTCTGTACATGGCATTCATCGACCTTGCAAAGGCATTTGACACAGTGAATCGCAGCGCTCTCTGGACCATCCTCCAAAAATTCGGGTGCCCTAAAAAATTTGTGAACATCCTGCAGCTCCTCCATGATGACATGACAGCAACAGTTTTGGACAGCAATGGCTCCCAAAGTGACCAATGTAAGGTGGAATCCGGTGTCAAACAGGGATGTGTTATTGCCCCAACTTTATTCTCCATCTTCATCGCTATGATACTTCACCTTGTTGATGGGAAGCTTCCCAGCGGAGTGGAAATCATCTATCGGACAGATAGCAAGCTATTCAACCTCAGCAGACTGAAAGCCAAAACCAAGGTTACAACAACATCTCTTATAGAACTCCAGTATGCTGATGACAATGTCGTCTCTGCGCATTCAGAAGAAGATCTACAAGCCACTCTAAACACCTTTGCAGAAGCATACGAGAAGCTCGGCCTGTCACTGAACATCGAAAAAACCAAGGTGCTGTTCCAGCAGACACCAGCCAACCCCTCTCCAATGCCAATGATACAGCTTAATGGTGTAACATTAGAAAATGCTGACCATTTCCGCTATCTTGGCAGCCACCTCTCCACCAAAGTTAACATCGACACCGAAATACAACACCGTCTCAGCTCTGCAAGCGCAGCATTTTTCTGAATGAAGCAGAGAGTGTTTGAGGACCGGGACATCCGTAGAGGTACCAAGGTGCTTGTTTATAGAGCTATTGTCCTCCCAACCCTGCTCTATGCCTGTGAGACGTGGACTGTCTACAGACGTCACATGCAACTCCTGGAACGATTCCATCAGCACTGCCTCCGGAAAATCCTGCAAATCTCTTGGGAAGACAGGCGGAAAAACGTCAGCGTGCTGAAAGAAGCAAAGACCACCAGCATTGAAGCGATGGTCCTCCACCATCAACTCCGCTGGACCAGCCACGTAGTCTGGATGCCCGACCACCGTCTCCCAAAGCAGTTGCTCTACTCCGAACTCAAGAATGGAAAACAGAATGTTGGTGGGCAGGAAAAGAGATTTAAAGATGGGCTCAAAGCCAACCTTAAAAACTCTGGCATAGACACTGAGAACTGGGAAGCCCTGGCCCTTGACCGCTCCAGCTGGAGGTCAGCTGTGACCAGCAGTGCTGCAGAATTTGAAGAGGCACAAATGGAGGGCAAAAGGGAGAAGCGTGCCAAGAGGAAGGCGCGTCAAGCCAACCCCGACTGAGACCGCCTCGCACCTGGAAACCAATGCCCTCACTGCAGAAGAAAATGCAGAGCAAGAATAGGGCTCCACAGCCACATACGGACCCACAAGAATACTGGAAGACTATCATCCTCGGAAAACGAAGGATCGCCTAAGGCAGGATGTATGTATGAGTGGTTCTAAACCTTTGGGCCTCCAGGCATTTTGGACTTCAACTCCTAGAAATCCTAGCTTCAGTGGAGATCCTTTTTCCTCATGATAATAACTATTCCAGGAATGAATTTCCCTTCCTAGCGTAGGTTTCCCTCACTTCCTATTGTCTCAGTCCAATTATTAACTGTGAGTTGCTTGTAGTAATATGTTTGTAATTCGGGATTGCCTGACTATTTGACCTCCAGCTAGTATTGCCATGGCCTCAACACGTCTCTCTTCAAATAATTAAAATAATCAAGGTAAATATTCCCCAATACTCACCCCTAACGAAGACATAAGCTCGTTGCTCTTTGTATCCGTCTTGCATCGGGATCCGGATGCTGTAAAACCCTTCATCCTCTTTGTAAGCACAAGGTACGGCCAGGGAAGCCTCACGGTCTTCACAGCGGATTTTCCTCCGGTCCGAATCTTTCAGCAGCTCTCCTGGAGCCCAAACAGAGATGCATTTTATGCTGTTGCAAAATAAATCTTCAAAAATTATGTGGGGAAGGTTATCAGAAGAAAAACTCCACATTTCTATTTATCAGCGCTGGGCATGCTTTTGAGGATGCTGGAGAAATGGAAATGGCCAGCAAGAAAGGAGGGTCAAACATCTCTTGCACTGGTTTGCTGGAGCATGTAAAAATCAGTTACTGAGTGTGTTAACTGAAAATGCAAAAGCATGAAACTGATTGGTTGGGCCATGCCTGGCGAACTAGCTGAGCCTGGGCAACAGTTACATTTTTAGGCTTGAGCTGTGCAGATACTTGTAGAGAGAGAGGCACACAGTTCTTGCTTCACCGAAAGACCATTTAAATCTCTCTCAAAAGACATTGTGTGAGTCAGTACAACTGTTTGTATGACTGTATATGTGTTGCTCTGCATTACAAAGAGTAAACTCCTTGTTCTTTGATGATCATCTGCATGGCATATTTTCTTTCTCTGTCAAGACAGTGTGGGGGCTGGTAAAACATGAGCTACCTGTGATTTTCATTACACCACATGATAGCAAAGATGTGTGTTGCATATCTGAAATAGCAAAGGAATGGTAAATTGTTTCCTCCAGTTTGGGGTAGAAAGCATGTTGACAATGGGTTGTTGTAGGTTTTTTCAGGCTATGTGGCTGTGTTCTAGAGGCATTTTCAGCTGATGTTTCGCCTACATCTATGGCAAGCATCCTCAGAGGTAGTGAGGTCTGTTGGAAGTAGGAAAATGGGTTTATATATCTGTGGAATGACCAGGGTGGGACAAAGGACTTTTGTCTGCTGGAGCTAGGTGTGAATGTTTCAACTGACCACCTTGATTAGCATTTGATGGCTTGGTAGTGCCTGGGGGGAATCTTTTGTTGAGAGTAATTTGATGTGCCTGATTGTTTCTTCTCTGTTGTTTTGCTGTTGTAATTTTAGAGTTTTTTTTAATATTGCTAGCCAGATTTTGTTCATTTTCTGGTTTCCTCCTTTCTGTTGAATTGTCGACATGCTTGTGGATTTCAAGGGCTTCTCTGTGTAGTCTGACATGGTGGTTGTGAGAGTGGTCCAGCATTTCTGTGTTCTCAAATAATATGCTGTGTCCAGGTTGGTTCATCAGGTGCTCTGCTATGGCTGACTTCTCTGGTTGAAGTAGTCTGCAGTGCCTTTCGTGTATTTCCCCAGGCACTGCCAAGCCATCAAATGCTAATTAAGGTGGTCAGTTGAAACATTCACACCTAGCTCCAGCAGACAAGAGTCCTTTGTCCCACCCTGGTCATTCCACAGATATATAAACCCATTTTCCTACTTCCAACAGACTTCACTACCTCTGAGGATGCTTGCCATAGATGCAGGCGAAACGTCAGGAGAAAATGCCTCTAGAACATGGCCATATAGCCCGGAAAAACCTACAACAACCCAGTGATTCCGGCCATGAAAGCCTTCGACAATACATGTTGACAATACTTTCAATTCAAAGTCCCAAATACAGACCATACAGTGTATTTTAAATGGTGACAGACCTGGTATTTTTCAGGTTCCCATGTCAGTAGAGCAGTGGATTAAAATGATGACCTATAGTTGAAGGAGCTCTCCAAGGTGCTGAATTCCAGCCTCAAAATAGGTTCAGTACTTTGGAGAGGTCTTCAAAAGTTATCCAATGCCTGGAATGGATTCACCATCATGCTTACATAGGGTTTTTTTTTAAAAAAAATCATGTCAGGAGCGACTTGAGAAACTGCAAGTCACTTCTGGTATGAGAGAATTGGCTGTCTGCAAGGACGTTGCCCAGGGGACGCCCGGATGATCTGATGTTTTTATCATCCTTGTGGGAGGCTTCTCTCATGTCCCCGTATGAGGAGCTGGAGCTGATAGAGGGAGCTCATCCGCCTCTCCCTGGATTTGAACCTGCGACCTGTCGGTCTTCAGTCCTGCTGGCACAGGGATTTAACCCACTGCGCCACCGGGGGCTCCCTTACATAGTGTGCCTCTACACTGCTGAATTAATGCAGTTTGATAGCTCTTTAACTGCCATGGCTTGATGCTATAAGAGCTGTAATATGCTGAGACAGAAACGCTAAAGATTTTGTAAAACTACAAACCCCATGACATGACAGCATTGATGTATGGTGAGGCCAAACTGCATTAATTCCATAGTGTAGATGCATTGCTAATTAATCAGAAATACAAACCGTCTCTGAACCAGCAGACATCCCGTTGGTGCTCCAGCAAATCCATTGTAAAGGAACAGAAAAGAGTGAATGGCTCCTTCTCGCGGGAAAAGACGTGTTTCAAAGTGGTGGCAAAGTCTGCCTCCAAGCCTCTTAGTGACTCTGAAAAAGAAGATAACACCAGGTTAGGCATGGCATGACAAGGAATCTCTTCTTGTAACACTGGATAATATTTGGCAATTTACACTCTTTCAGTCTCATAGGGGAGCCCCCGGTGGTGCAGTGGGTTAAACCCCTGTGCTGGCAGGACTGAAGACCGACAGGTCACAGGTTTGGGGAGAGCGTGGATGAGCTCCCTCTATCAGCTCCAGCTCCTCATGCAAGGACATGAGAGAAGCCTCCCACAAGGATGATAAAATATCAAAAACATCAGGGCGTCCCCTGGGCAACGTCCTTGCAGACGGCCAATTCTCTCACACCAGAAGTGACTTGCAGTTTCTCAAGTTGCTCCTGACACACAAAAAAAGAAAAGCCTCATAGGAAGGTATTGGTAACGGCAACCCTCTTCGGAATAAATCTTTCTGAGAAAACTCCATCATAGCATTACCATAATCTGGGAATTACATTAAGGCCCAAAGCAACTGTCTTGCGTCCTATATTGGGGAAATAATGGAATCTTAGAGTTGGAGGGGACCCCAAAGGCCATCTACTCTACCCCTTTCTGCCAGGCAGGAAGACACAATCTAAGTCCTCTTGACAGATGGCCATCCAGCCTCTGTTTAAAGACCACCAAAGATCCTTTTTCTGGCAATCCTTCCCTCCATTTCCCGGCATAGAAATAGATCAAAGCTGTGCGATGAAACCTCATCTGAACCTAAAAAAGAGGAACAACAGCAATGACCTAATGCCATAGACTTACTTTTGTATATCTCTGAGTCAAATCCAGACTTCTTCCCGTAATATTCTGCAAAACAGCGGAGGTGAGTTGATAAGGGAGAGCAAGACATGGGAAAAAGGGCAAAAAGGGGAAGCAAACAGGAACATTTTATTTATTTATTTATTTATTTATTTATTTATTTATTTATTGCATTTATATACCGCTTTTCTCACCCCTGGGGGGTCTCAAAGCTGTTACACATCAAATAAATGGCAAAAATTCAATGCCTCGCATATAATAAAAACAGTACATCTAAAACAATAACTATAAAGTAAATAAACATCAAACATGAACATGAAACATTTTGACATTACACTGATCCTGAGGTTGTCATCCATCTGCTACGCTATTGTTGTCACTCACTGAATGCTTGTTTACATAACAAAGTTTTAGTTGTTTCCTAAACACCAGAGGAAGGGGGCCGATCTAATCTCTCTGGGAAGGGAGTTCCACAGCTGAAGGGCCACCACTGAGAAGGCCCTGTCTCTCGCACCTGCAACAGTGGCGGGACTGAGAGCAGGACCTCCCCAGCTGATCTTAATGCTCTAATTGGCTCATAAACAGAGATATGTTTGGATAGGTAGTCTGGACCAGAACCATATAGGGATTTGATTTGTGCTCCGTAGTAGACTGGCAGCCAGTGGAGCTGATGCAACAGGGGGTTATATGCTCCCAGTATGCCGCTCCAGTAAGGAGCCTGGCTGCTGCCCTTTAGACTATTTGAAGCTTCAGAACAGTCTTCAAAGGCAACCCCACATAGAGTGCATTGCATCTAAAACACAGACATGTGCCTTTCACCTTAAGAACAGACAAGTATCCCGAGCTCTGAGGATCACCTGGGAAGGAATCCCACTGGAGCATTGCAGCACACCCAAATACCTGGGAATCACTCTGGACAATGCTCTGACCTACAAGAAGCACTGCCTGAACATCAAGCAAAAAGTGGGTGCTAGAAACAATATCATATGAAAGCTGACTGGCACAACCTGGGGAACACAACCAGATACAGTGAAGACATCTGCCCTTGCGCTATGCTACTCTGCTGCTGAGTATGCATGCCCGGTGAGGAACACATCTCACCATGCTAAAACAGTGGATGTGGCTCTTAATGAGACATGCCGCATTATCACGGGGTGTCTGCGCCCTACACCACTGGAGAAATTACACTGTCTAGCCGGTATTGCACCACCTGACATCCGCCGGGAAGTAGCAGCCAATAGTGAAAGGACCAAGACAGTGACATCTCCAGCTCATCCCCTGTTTGGGTATCAGCCAGCACGTCAACGACTTAAATCAAGAAATAGTTTTCTAAGATCTACAGAGACACTCGCTGGAACACCCCAGCAAGCGAGAGTCCAAAAGTGGCAGACTCAAACCCAGAACCTCAACCAATGGCTGATACCAAATGAGAGACTCCCCCCTGGGCACACAGAGGACTGGGCGACTTGGAAGGCGCTGAACAGACTGCGCTCTGGCACCACGAGATGCAGAGCCAACCTTCGGAAATGGGGCTACAAAGTGGAATCCACGACATGCGAGTGTGGAGAAGGGCAAACCACAGACCACCTGCTGCAATACACCCTGAGCCCTGCTACATGCACAATGGAGGACCTCCTTGCGGCAACACCAGAGGCACTCCAAGTGGCAAGATACTGGTCAAAGGACATTTAATCAACTACCAAACTCACAAATTTTGTATTCTCTCTGTTGGTTTGTTTTGTTTTTGTTAAAAATGTCTGGTTGCTGATGACACGATAAATAAATAAAATAGATATAAATAGTAGTCTATTCAAGATGTAATGAGAGCATGGACCACCATGGTCAAGTCTGACTTCCCAAGGTATGAGCACAACTGGTGCACAAGTTTAATTGTGCAAATGTTCCCCTGGTCCCCTCTGAAACTTGAGGTTCCGGGCTCAGCGATGAGTCCAGGAGGACTCCCAAGCTGCGAACCTGTGTCTTTAAAAGCCTGTTTACACTCTGTACCTTCTTAGAGCGACATCATTTTCCTTCATAAATATTTTTAAGTGAGGAAGCTATAATGAAGACACAGCTGGAGGCAGAGATGTGGTAATGGGTCTAAGAAGGAGAGGGAAACATATCCCCAGACTTACTTCGGACAAGGACCGTAGCAAAGGAGTAAGCCTCGCCATATGGGTTTTTCACCTCAACACTGTATTCTGCAGAATCGTCCAAGGAGCACCTGAAAAATAATATATTTAAAATATATTGTTTATACATTATTTTATATTATTTGCAAAACACTAGAGCCTTGAGAAGGACTCAAGGCTCAACCTTTATAAAGCAAGGTCAGGAAAACTTTGCCCTTTCTATTTCAGACCATAATTCCCATCATCCCTTACTTTTGGCTATACTAACGGGCTTTTGAGAGCTGAAGTCCAAAGCTACTAGAGTGTGCCAAAGTGTCCCAGTGCTTAAACATACATTTCATTGGTATGAATGATTTTAATGTGTTTTAATCTGTGCCTTTTAATACATGTGTTTTTATCTATGTATTCCTGTGTGGTATCTTGCCTCAAGCCTTGTGGAGATGAGGATAAAACAACAACAACAACAACAACAACAACAACACTTTATTTATCAGGGCAGATCACAGTACACATACATGGCAACCATTCAATGCCATTTGGACAGACAAGGACAGAACAGACAGAATGGAGGTATGTTGTGTCAACATACTTTTCGGTGCCTTGGAGATTATGCTCAATCTAGCCACAGGGGGGTGCTGTTGCTCCATCCTCTATGACGAAGAGTCATTAGGACTTTCTCCTTCTTTTTGGTCCCTGCATTTTCTGGTCTTTTTCTTTTATAGTATCATAAAATACCTCCCCTGCTTTTTAGTAGTACCTAATTTCTCTACTTACAGCTCTTAAGCTGTTTTCTAACTGCTTAGGTAAACAGTGAGCTGGGCTGACAGTCAGGTGCTCACTCCAACTCGGGCTTCGAACTGGCAACTTTTCGGTCGGCAGATCTTATTGCTGCTGGTGGCGATTTACCAGCTATGCTATAGTGTGGCCCATCATCATCATCAAAATCACCATAACAACATTAATAGTAAGAGTAATAATAATAATCTAATGATGTCTAAATATTTTACGTCAACAACAACCAGAAAACTCTAGCTTCTGCAATGCCTTAATTAAGATCATAAAATGGCTCTATCTTGGGATGTGTATTTTGGGAAGCTATTTAGATTGTTCTAGTACACTTCCCTGCAGCATTTGAGGTCTAGACAATTCTAAGTACCACTGAACTCCAAATTCCAATATTCAATAGATTCAATAGAGTGGAGACCTCGAAATTCACATGTCCCAGTGTTGGCACTGGATCAAAAAAATAACCACACATTCCCCGGGATTTTTAAGCTAGTTATGTTACCTGCGAATGTCCAAGGTCAGCATCCCAAACTCATTTTTCATCTTGTATTTCCCAGCTGGACTGAAACGGGGGTCAATCCGAACTCCATTTTTATACCTGGTCAGGTGCAAAGAAATAGGCAGGACAGAGTTTTATTGATGCTTGAATGAATGGGTCATAGTCCTATAAAGCAGCATTTCTCAACCTGAGGGTCAGGACCCCGGGGGGGGGGGGTCGCAAGGGAGGTGTCAGAGGGGTCACCTCCCTTGCGATGACACAGAAAACACAGAATTTTCTGTTGGTCATGGGAGTTCTATGTGGGAAGTTCAGCCCAATTCTATCATTGGTTGTGTTCAGAATGCTCTTTGATTGTAGGTGAACTATAAATTCCAGCAACTCCCAGCAGCTCCCAAATGTCAAGGTCTATTTTCCCAAAATTCCACCAGTATTCACATTTGGGCATATTGAGTATTCGTGTCAAGTTTGGCCCAGATCCATCATTGTTTGAGTCCACAGTGCTCTCTGGATGTAGATAAACTACAACTTTAAAACCCTTCCAGTATTTTCTGTTGGTCATGCGAGATTTGTGTGCCATTTTTGGTTCAATTCCATTGTTGGTGGAGTTCAGAATGCTCTTTGATTGTAGATTAACTATAAATCCCAACAACTGCAAGTTCCAAATGACAAAATCAACCCCCCCCCCAACCCCACTAGTATTCAGATTTGGGCAAATTGTCTATTTGTGTCAAATTAGGTCCAGTGAATGAAAATACATCCTGCATATGAGATATTTACATTACGATTCATAACAGTAGCAAAATTACAGTTATGAATTAGCAATCAAAATAATGTTATGGTTGGGGGTCACCACAACATGAGGAACTGTATTAAGGGATCGCTGCATTAGAAAGGTTGAAAACGGTTGCTATAAAGGCTACATACCCATCTATCATCATGATATTTTGGGAAATATTGTTCAGCTGATTTCAAGTTTGGACTAAAACCCAGAGCAGGTTCCTTCCTCCGCTGCTCCAAAGTCACCAGCTGGAATCTAATGCTATCAAATTTTGGGATTCCTAGTTTGCGGAGACCTCGTAAAATTATCACTCCCAATATTTCATAGTGTTGAGCCATGGCAACTGTTAAACTGCATCAGTGCTACAGTGTAGAACAGGCATAGGCAAACTTGGGCCCTCCAGATGTTTTGGACTTCAACTTCCACAATTTCTAACAGCCCCAGGCCCTTTCCTTTTCCCTCTCAGCCGCTTATTTTTTGACCCAGCATAAGTGGCTGAGGGGGAAAAGGAAAGGGCTTGAGGCTGTTAGGAACTGTGGGAGTTGAAGTCCAAAACACCTGGAGGGCCCAAGTTTGCCCATGCCTGGTGTGAAGTCTCGGCCTAGTTTATTTTCCTGTTTATTTCCCTGGAGTTGGACTGTTCCATTCTGCTAAGTTTTAGAGTAGGAGCTTAGGCTCCCCCTATAGGTTGAGCCATTTGGTTCAGCCCATTCTGCCTCAGAGTCTGGTGAAAGACTTTTTGGCTCCATTCTTTTGAACATAGTTTTAGTAGTTAGCCAGAAAGTGTCTGGTCTGGCTTAGCAGTTTGAACAGGCCATCCTTAGCACGTATTTGCCTTATCGATAGATAGTACATATACATGCAATAGTTAACAGATATATTTGCCTTATAGATAGATAGTACATATACATGCAATAGTTAACAGATATATTTGCCTTAAAGTTTATAGTATTTGTAATAAAGAATAGTTAATAGTTATATTTACCTCATAGAAATTATAGTTGTTACCTCAGAGTTTATATTTTATTATTCTAACTTTATATCATAATCAAACTGCACCTCTGTATACCTTGTTTTGTTTCACCCTGTTTATTCAGTAAACTTCATTGGTCATTTTTAGTCTTGTCTCTAGTGTTTTATTTTGAGGTATTAAAGTAATTTAGGGCATACCAATGGTCACTGGAAAAATAGCCAGACACATTTATTTTTCCCTTAATCTTCCTGGTGTGCCATCATAGTGCTAAGAGGCCTGATCGGCTTGTAGCCGATTCGGATTGCTTATAGAGAGTTAAAAAATAGAGAGCCCTCTCCTTGTGTGGAAGTGTGGAAGAGAGAAAGGCACAACATGAGGAAGAACTTCCTGACTGTGAGAGCCATTCAGCAGTGGAACTCTCTGCCCCGGAGTGTGGTGGAGGCTCCTTCTTTGGAAGCTTTTAAAAAGAGGCTGGATGGCCATCTGTCAGGGGTGATTTGAATGCAATGTTCCTGCTTCTTGGCAGGGGGTTGGACTGGATGGCCCATGAGGTCTCTTCCAACTCTTTGATTCTATGATTGTACAATGTAACAACATTTGAAACACTTTCTGTTCCTAGTTTGAAAGTGTTATTTCCTGTTTAATTATGCGGTACTTACTTTGAAAGCAGTTATTAGACTACAGAAACTTCGTTTTTGTGAATTGGGTGAGACTCTATGACAACATTTCTCAACTTGGGAGTTGGGACTTCTGGGGGAGTCATGAGGGGGTGTCAGAGGAGATGCCATAGACCATCAGAAAACACATATTTCTGATGGTCTTAGGAACCCCATTGACAGAGAAGGCTGAAGATCTCTCCACGTAACGTTCTCTTCCTTTTTGGAAACAGACAGCGAATCCCCCCACCACAAGCCCTCTTCTGCTGTGATTGGCTGGCCTCTCGGCCAAGGGGAGGGCTGTTTCTGAGTCTGCAAGGAGAGTAGAAGAGAGTAGGCGTGCTCGGCGCATGACAGTATGGTGCGCATGTGCAAGCGAGGGAGAGCAAACGAGGCTGGAGGGAGGCTTGCATCCCCTCAAGTCAGGAAAAAGGGCCCTTTGATTGTAGGTTAACTATAAATCCCAGCAACTACAACTCCCAAATGGCAAAATCAACCCCCCGCCTAACCCCACCAACATTCAAATTTGGGTGTATGGGGTATGTGTGCCAAATTTGGTGCACTGAATGAAAATACATCCTGCATATCAGATATTTACATTATGATTCATAACAGTAGCAAAATTACACTTATGAAGTAGCAACAAAACTAATTTTATGATTGGGGGTCACCACAACATGAGAAACTGTAGTAAGGGGTTTGCAGTATTAGGAAGGTTGAGAACCATTGCTCTATGAGATAGTCATTGAAAATCGAAAGCAAAATGTGCAGCAGGATAATGTTCCTCCCGCAAAAACACAGTTTTTGTAGTTTAATAAACTTTTCCCATGTTTTTATGATAGAACCAATTAGGAAATTACATTTATAACCCAGGAACCAAAATCATGTTACATAGTGTTGTCCTTACTGATGTCCTAGTCCTTCAGAGCATTCCTAGGTCAGTCTCCAAAGGGATGCCGGAGATGAAGAGCCTGGCTGCCAACTTACCAAGTCACAGTGGGCAAAGGGGAAGCCAACACAGTACATTCCAGTTTTACGCTCATTCTTTCCCAAACGACATGAGCCCGGAGCGGGATCCAAAACATAGGCGCCCGGCAGGACAGCAGCTCCATGACCTCCTTTTCCATCTGAGCCTTGGCTTCCGCCTGCAAGAAGGAGAGAATTCAAGCCTTTTATCTCCATTCTATAAATATATCTGGAGGTATGGTGCCAACAACGCTTAACCCTCTTCTGTTTCCGGAGCCTATCAACGAACCCAACATCTCTGGCATTCAATGGGTTTTTGGTCTCACTGAACCCTTCCCAAATACATAAAATGGGCCCTGAATTTTGCATATAGCTTACAGATTAAATAATTGGGAAAGATGTGGAGTGAGATATGTTATAACATTAAGGAAAATGTGTTGTCAAGCAGACAAGAGTTCTTTCTCCCTGGACATTATTCCACAGACATATAAACCTCGCTAGCCTAGTTTCCAACAGATCCCTCAACCTCTGAGGATACCTGCCATAGATGTGGGTGAAACGTCAGGAGAGAATGCTTCTGGAACATGGCCATACAGCCTGGAAAACTCACAGCAACCCACTTATTGAACATGTTTATAAAATGCTGTTTCCATGGTATATGATTCCAGAAGGATTGTCTTGAGTGGATAAAATCGCATACAGAAATGTATGTTGAAAGTATGATGAATAGGTTGGGACATTTTAATATATGCAATGGACACTTGAGAAAGTGGACATGTGAGAAATGCCTTATATTACACTATCTAACAAAATTTGAAAAAAAATATATTCCTGGTTTGAAAGTGTTATTTACTGTTTAATTTACTGTTTACTGTTTAATAGCTGCATACTAAGTAGTCCTGGGATTTATAGTTTTCCAATGTCCACACTCCTCTATGTGGGGCAGCCAAGTGCGGGAGGGGGGGGGGGTTAGGGGAGAGGGGGGAGAGTGCACCACCACTTTCTCTCCCTCTCTGCTTCCTTGCTTCTGAAACTTTTTTTTTGTCGTGTCAGGAGTGACTTGAGAAACTGCAAGTCGCTTCTGGTGTGAGAGAATTGGCTGTCTGCAAGGACATTGCCCAGGGGACGCCCGGATGATTTGATGTTTTTATCATCCTTGTGGGAGGCTTCTCTCATGTCCCCGTATGAGGAGCTGGAGCTGATAGAGGGAGCTCATCCGCCTCTCCCCGGATTCGAACCTGTGACCTGTCAGTCTTCAGTCCTGCCGGCACAGGGGTTTAACCCACTGCGCCACCGGGGGCTCTGCTTCTGAAACTGAAGACATGTAACAGCTGACATTTCAGAGAAAGGAGTTTTCCCCCCACAAAGAACATAGGCCATGTGTAGCGATTACAATATGATGGCAAATCTACTGAAAGAACGCTGAGTACGACTGAGTAACACAGATACCGTTAACAGTGTGATGAAGGAAATCATCTGTTTCGTTTCAAAACTGAGTAAGACTGAGCTCTACTCTACCAAACACTTCCCTGCTTCAATGTGATGAAGTCCCTGGTGTTTTTGCAGTCTAATAAATTTTCCCATGTCTTGATGATAGAAACCAATTAGGAAATGACATGTATAATCCAGGAACAAAAATCTCATAGTTGCTGCTGCTGCTGTTGTTGTTATATTAATTGATATTCCATTTTTTCTCTCCACAAAGAAGACTCAAAGTGGCTTATAAAGACTACAAATCTCAACATTCCCTTTCACTGAGTCATGGCAGTTCAAGTGTTGTTAGATTGAACAGCACAGATACACTCAGAGCTTGTTGTTACCCTGAATGGAAAAAACCCACACTTCTTTGTTTGCTGATACTATTTACAGGAGTTGCTACTAAAAATACAAAACAAATGCAAATCTGGTCCCCCTTCACACTCTAAAACCAAAGTATCCATAGCAAAATAAGCCCAAGATTATTGCCTGGATGCCTAGCAAGAAAACCTGGCAGTGTCGGTAGTCTCAAACTGGATTACTTCTACAGTGTGGATGCACTACAGCAGGGGTCCTCAAACTAAGGCCCGGGGGCTGGATACGGCCCTCCAAGGTCATTTACCTGGCCCTCGCTAATGGTCAACCTAAGTCTGAAATGGCTTGAAAGCACACAACAACAACAACAACCCTATCTCATCAGCCAAATCAGGCCCATACTTCCCATTGAAATAATAATAAGTTTATATTTGTTAAAATTGTTCTTCATTTTAATTATTGTATTGTTTTAAAGTGGTTTTTTGCACTACAAATATGTGCAGTGTGCATAGGAATTTATTCATGCTTTTTTCGAATTATAATCCGGCCCTCCAACAGTTTGAGAGACTGTGACCTGGCCCTCTGTTTTAAAAGTTTGAGGATCCCTGCACTACAGCAACAAATCCCAAACAGATGTGTGTTGAAGCCATTTATGGAACTGGGTTACTGTGAGTTTTCTGGGCTGTATAGAACATGGCTATACAGCCCAGAAAACTCACAGCAACCCAGTGATTCTGACCATGAAAGCCTTCGACAACACATACATGGAATGTTGTTCTTTTGGGAAAGTGTGGATATGTGACCATACTCCAGATGGAGCTCTTTGAAAGTTTCTCAATCAGCCTAAGGCTCAAAGGTGGATCTGGGTTGAAGGTTATGATGTTTCGCTGGAATGCCTTATCTGCGTTTAATGACCTCTCTGCTGCACTTTACTCTGCTTTCCTTGCTGCGGGCATCATGTGAACCCAAAGCAAACATGTCCAACTCCTGGGCAGAGTCTGCTTTACCAAGTGCTCCCCAAGACACACACTCTTCCACTCACCTTTCTCCGCAGGGCCTTCCGGTCTGCCTTCACACGCAAGAGCCGGCAATTGCGAATGACCTCTTTCTCCAACTTTTCCATGTCGTTCCCAAAACGGACCTGCATCTGTCCCCTCTCCTCCAGCTTCAGGATGGCAGCCTCCCGTCTCATCCGGGTTTCCCTGTGAATGAAGAGCATCAAGGATCATACAGTACAGGCTGTCCCCGAGTTACAGGCATCCGACTTACAAATGACTCCTAGTTAAGAACGGGGCTGTGACAACAGGAAGTGAGAGAAAACAGGAGGGATTAACATAACTCAAAAACCACTGGGTGAATTGACACCAAATTTGGACACAATACACCTATCAGGCCAACAAGCGACCATCACTCATAACCCCCCCCCAAAAAAACACAGTGGAAGAGACTTAAAAAGCCAAAAAATAAAAAATACATTACAACGCATGCGCAAAACTACATATATACACATATACACAACTATATACACACACACAAAACACATATACACAGACTGGGCCACAACAACATGTGGCAGGAGATGGCTAGTATACACACACACACACAGGGCTGTAGCCAGAAAAAAAATTCGGGGGGGGGGGGGGGGGGGGGGTTGAAACTTTTTTTAGCAAATCATGAAGAGTAGTTCGATAACACAACAACATTTTTAATACATTCCAAAGACTCTTATTGCTCCGTAAAAGGTATAAGATACAAGGTATCCAAGGTTAGTAAGGCCAAAAATAGCCAAGAAATAGTTTTTTTAACCTGAAAATGATCTTGTTCATAACTCTAAGGCCCCATCTACACTTCCATTTCATAGTGTAGATTATCTTCTTTGACCTGGATGTTATGGTAGAGTAGAC
This sequence comes from Anolis sagrei ordinatus, assembly GCF_025583915.1. NCBI lineage: Eukaryota > Metazoa > Chordata > Lepidosauria > Squamata > Anolidae > Anolis > Anolis sagrei. Next base: position 30,067,657 of record NW_026847771.1, on the reverse strand, counting down.
TCACATAATCCAGTTCAATACAGTTCAATCTGTATTATATGAGGCTGGATCTACACTGTCATACAATCCAGATTCTGAATCCAGATTATGTGCTTTGGACTGGATATCATGAGTCTACACTGCCATATAATCCAGTTCAAAGAAGACAATCTGGATTCAGAAACTGGAGGTGCAATCTACACTTCCCATACAATGCAGTTTGAACAGGATTATATGGTCAGTGTAGACCAGTGGTTCCCAACCTTTTTTTTGACCAAGGACCACCTGACCAGGGACCACTTTGAACAGCGACCACTCTCCAACATTAGTACCAAAAGTGTTACAAATCAGTTTTTGGTCAACTTTAGATTCAGCTTGGTTATTTGGGGTGCTGATTCAGAAAATTGCATTGAATAGACCACATCAGCTCTAGTTTCTGATACAGAACATACGCCATCTAGTAGTCGCCATTTGCTCACCCACAGAAAACCATATTTAATAACCTAGAGCCATGGCCCTTATTTTAGGTCTCGCAGCCCACCAGTGGGCTGCGGTGCACAGGTTGGGAATCACTGGTGTAGACTCACATAATGCAGATTGAACTGCACCAAATTGGATTATATGTATCTACACTGCCATGTAATCCAGCTCAAAGCAGATAATCTGGATTCAGAAACCGGAGGTGCAATCTATACTGCCATATAATGTAGTTTGAACTGGATTATATGGTCAGTGTAGACTCATATAATGCAGATTGGACTGCACCAAACTGTAATATATATATCTACACTGCCATATAATGCAGTTCAAAATGCATTATAATAGTAGTGTAGATGGGGCTTTAGTCTGACACCCAATCCACTTCAAACTGCATTATAATGGCAATGTAGATGGGGCCTCAGGCTGAATCCTGATTTTCCACATTGAAGTGGATTATATGGCAAGGTAGACTCATATAATCGACTTCAAAGCAGATGATATGGATCCAGCCCTGCTTAGCTTCCAAGATAGTAGGGTTGCCATGCATTGCTTTGAAGGTGCATGCACATATAGACAACACAATTGGCAAGGGGAGAAAAAGTAACATCTGCTGACTCAGAGTTGTCATTTTCTCCAGTGCCCTCCTTTATGGCAGTTTTGCCTTCAGCCCTTTTTCTTCTGGCATATTTTGTTTTCTAAATACCCTAAATACTGGCAGGAATCCAGCTTGATCGGGCGAGACAGAACTTGAGCTGGATGAGCCAACTTGTTATTAGGCAGCTCCCTATCTTTCAGGGAAATCTGATAGTTCTTATAGTACATCTTGCAGACAGAACCAAAGTCCATCTATGTCTTCGGGTGCATCTACACTGTAGAATGAATTATAGTTATAGTTCCACAAGGCCCCCTCTGCCAAGGGAAGTCATGCTCCCCCTCTATTTTGCCTTGGTCAGCCCACAACTGGAATACTGTGTCCAATTCCGGACACTACAATTGAAGGGAGATGTTGACAAGTTGGAATGTGTCCAGAGGAGGGCGACTAAAATGATCAAGGATTTAGAAAAACAAACCCTATGAGGAGCGGCTTAAAGAGCTGAGCATGTTTTGCCTTCAGAAGAGAAAACTGAAAGGAGACATGATGAGGGCCATGTATCAAGATGTGAGGGGAAGTCATAGGGACAAGGGAGGAAGCTTGTTTTCTGCTGCCCTGGAGAGTAGGATACTGAACAATGGCTCCAAACTACAGGAAAGGAGATTCCACCTGAACATGAGGAAGAACTTTGTAACTGTGAGAGCTGTTCAGCAGTGGAACTCTCTGCCCCGGAATGTGGTGGAGGTTCCTTCTTTGGAGGCTTTTAAGCAGAGGCTGGATGGCCATCTGTTGGGGGTGCTTTGAATGTGATTCTCCTGTTTCTTGGCAGGGGATTGGCCTGGATGGCCCACAAGGTTGCTTCCAACTCAATGATTCTATGATTCTAAGTATTATTGGGGCCTCACCAAACTACAACTCCCACGATTCCATAGCCGTGAGCCATGGAGGTTCAAGTGGGAATCAAACTGCATTTATTCTACAGTGTAGATGCACCCTGAGGTGTCTTTTTTGAAATGTTGGAGGGTATGGACTATATGAGGAGCCCCCAGTGGCACAGTGGGTTAAACTGCTGAGCTGCTGAGCTTGTTGACCGAAAGGTCACAGGTTCAAATCCGGGTAGTGGCGTGAGCTTCCGCTGTTAGCCCCAGCTTCTGCCAACCTAGCAGTTCAAAAACATGCAAATGTGAGAAGATCAATAAGTACTGCTCTGGCGGGAAGGTAACGGCGCTCCATGCAGTTATGCCAGCCACATGACCTTCGAGATGTCTACGGACAATGCCAGTTCTTTGGCTTAGGAATGGAGATGAGCACCATACCCCAGAGTCGGACACGACTGGACTTAATGTTAGGGGAAACCTTTACCTTTTCCTATAGACTATATGATCCAGCATTCCTCAATGAGGATACAAACAAAAGGGAGTTGCAACCCAACAATATCTAGACGACCACAAGTTGCTGAGTCCTGATTTCATGTGCCTCGCCTTGACTCATTAAGAGAGGGGGTAAGAAATAAATTGTATTATTGTTGTTGTTGTTGTTATTGTTGTCGTCATCATTATTATTATCATTATTTGAAACACAACAAGATTAGTACACAGCAAACAAGATCACTATGCTGGCTGTTGATTTGAATCACACGTCGGACACTTCCCAAGTGTCTAGGACTGTGTGATGTATCAGCGAATAATGCGTGCCGATCCAAGTAGGGTGGCCTTTTGCAGCTGACAGATTGTATTTAAATGCAGGCTAAGGTCTTTAGGCACTGTGTGCCAATCACCACTGGGATCCACCTTTACTCACTTGTGCCAGATTCTTTATTATTATTATTATTATTATTATTATTATTATTATTATTATTATTATTTTAAACACAACAAGATGAGTCCACATCAGACACTCTGCTGGCTGTTGAATTGGATCACACGTTGGACACTTCCCAAGTGTCTAGGACTGTGTGATGTATCAGCGAATAATGCGTGCAGATCCCAGTAAGGTGGCCTTCTGCAGCTGGCAGATGGCAATTTTGTCAGCGCCGATTGTGTTTAAGTGCAGGCCAAGGTCTTTAGGCACTGCACCCAGTGTGCTGATCACCACTGGAACCACCTTTACTGGTTTGTGCCAGAGTCTTTGCAGTTCGATTTTTAAATCCTCATATCGTGTCAGCTTTTCCAGTTGTTTCTCTGCAATCCTGCTGTCACCTGGGATTGCGACATTGACGATCCATACTTTGTTTTTTTAACACAATTTTGAGGTCAGGAGTATTATGCTCCAAAACTCTGTCTGTCTGAGTCCGGAAGTCCCAGAGGAGTTTGGCGTGTTTATTATTATTATTATTATTATTATTATTATTATTATTATTATTATTGATCTGCAGATTTTGTACATATTTATATGAAACTCTCTGTTCTTTAGGAAAATAGAAAATAGGTTTTTTTGTACGTACCATGATACTTCCGATGTCAACGCAAGAGCGGATGCGATGGATAACTCTGAAGCTGTGAAGCCTTCCTCTTCCTCACTGTTGAGAGATCAAAAGGGCGAGAATAGATAAAAATAAAAGCATGTAGGAATTCTGATGATTTCAGAGCTTTTTCCCTTTGCCACTACTGTGTCTGAATTGTCCGTAGGTACTTCTACAGCAGTGTTTCTCAATCTGGGGGTCAGGACCCCCGTGGGGGTCGCAAGGGAGGTTTTAGAGGGGTCACCAAAGACCATCAGAAAACACATATTTCTGATGGTTTTAGGAACCCCTTTGGCAGAGAAGGCTGAGGATCTCCCCGCCTCTTCTTCTCTTCCTTTTTGGAAACAGACAGCAAATAGCCCTCCTCCTGCTCTCTGGTTGTAAGTGAACTAACACTCCAAAACTCATGGTCAATGCCCAACAAACCCTTCCAGTCTTTTCTGTTGGTAAGGGAGTTCTGTTTGCCAAGATTGGTTCAATTCCGTTATTGGTAGAGTTCAGAATGCTCTTTGATTGTAGGTGAACTATAAACCCCAGCAACTACAACTCCCAAATGTCAAGGTCTATTTTCCTCAAACTCCACCAATGTTCACATTTGGGCACATTGAGTATTTGTGCCTAGTATGGTCCAGATCCATCATTGTTTGAGTCCACAGTACTCTCTGGATATAGGTGAACTACAACTCTAAACCTCAAGGCCAATGCCCACCAAACCCTTCCAATATTTTCTGTTGGTCATGGGAGTTCTGTGTGCCAAGTTTAATTCAATTCCATCGTTGGTGGAGTTTAGAATGCTCTTTGATTGTAGGTTAACTATAAATCCCAGCAAGTACAACTCCCAAACCCACCAGTATTCCAATTTATGCATATCGGGTATTTGTGCCAAATTTGGTCCAGTGAATGAAAATACATCCTGCATCCTACGATTCATAACAATAGCAAAATTAGTTATGAAGTAGCAACAAAAATAACTTTATGGTTTGGGGGTAACCACAACATGAGGAACTGTATTAAGGAGTCACGGCAATAGGAAGGTTGAGAAACACTGATCTACACTGTGGAGTTAATGCAGTTTGACACCATGTAGGCTGCCATAGTTCAACACTATGCAATCCTGTTTTACAAGGTTTTAAAAGAGCATTAGCCTTCTCTGCCAATGAGTGCTGGTGTGTAATGATTCTTACCTAGTAGGTCGAAGGAGAAGCCTGGGATATCAGTGAGGCAGGCCTCTATTTTGGGAGTGTAAGCCAGGGAAGCAGACATCTTGTGAGGGTAAAGTGAGAAGAGGGGAGGAGCTGGAGCTCTCCTAGGATTGGTTAGGACAGATGGGAGGAGCCAAGTCCTGGGAGGGAAGAGTGTCAGCTTCTAAGAGAGCAGGGAGATTGAATTTGGGAATTGAAGAAGGGAGATGAGTTTTGGGAACAGAAGAGAGGAGAGGTATTTTTGAGCTTAGGGTTTTCTGACAGAGAGTGTTTGTGGCAGGCAAGGCTGCATTATTGGCCAGTCCGGTCAAGTAGTCGCCTGATGGCTTGTGGGTGTTTGCACAAGTGGTTTGCTCTCTGGGTAGAGTAGATTGGCTATAGAGAACTCTGATTAGAGTGGGCTAATTGCTCTGAAGACAGCCTGAGTAGGTTAGTCTGGGGAACTCACTGCTACTGTGTTACTGTAGAGTGAGGAGTTTTGGTAGTAGTTAAGTCAAGTAACCTGTTTAAAGAAAKCATCAAGATTATTGTACTTTAGTAACCATTTAAGCTTTTGTGCCTCATCAAAGAAGTCAGTTGTTTGTTTGATCTTATCAATAAATCTTTTCTCTATTTCAACTTTTAAAGAAGCCTCAATTGTAATTCATCCCTATGGGGATAATTCTAGTTTCTTTAAGATCTTAACATCAGTCATTTTTGGGAGCTAAGAGAGAGCTGTATTGGGTTGGCAGGGAATAGTTTACCMCAGAGAATCATCGTTAATATCCTAAGGCAGTGGTTCTCAACCTGGGGGTCGGGACCCCTGAGGGGGTCGCGAGGGGGTGTTAGAGGGGTCGCCAAACACCATCAGAAAACACAGTATGTTGTGTTGGTCGTGGGGGTTCTGAGTGGGAAGTTTGGGCCAATTCTATCATTGATGGGGTTCAGAATGCTCTTTCATGGTAGGTGAACTATAAATCCCAGCAACTACAACTCCCAAATGTCAAGATCTAATTTCCCCAAATGCCAGATTTGGGCATATTGAGTATTTGTGCCAAGTTAGGTCCAGATCCATCATTGTTTGAGTCCACAGTGCTCTCTGGATCTAGGTGAACTACAACTCCCAAACTCAAGGTCAGTGCCCACCAAACCCTTCCAGTATTTTCTGTTGGTCATGGGACTTCTGTGTGCCAAGTTTGGTTAAATTCCATTGTTGGTGGAGTTCAGAATGCTCTTTGATTTTAGGTGAACTATAAATCCCAGCAACTACAACTCCCAATTGACAAATCAACCCCTCGCCCAACCCCACTAGTATTCAAATTTGGGTGTATTGGGTATTTGTGCCAAATTTGGTCCAGTGAATGAAAATACATCCTGCATATTGGATACATTACAATTCGTACATTACAATTCGTAATAGTAGCAAATTTACAGTTATGAAGCAACAACGAAAATAATATTATGGTTGGGGGTCACCACAACATGAGGATCTGTATTAAGGGGTCATGGCATTAGGAAGGTTGAGAAATACTGTCCTAAGGTGTTAAGTGGTGGCAGCAAATATACCAGGAGAAGATTGAAGCGGTGTTCATTTTTACCAGAGCACACCCATTACATCATATACACATAATACTTCCATGTAAGAAATCCTTTATACTGGTGTCAGCAGGTGGGATGTGATATATTTCCCCCCTTCATCTTTCCCCGATCTGTTAAATGGTGCCTCCCCAAACTACAAAGTGCAGAATTCCATAGCATTGAACCATAGCAGTTAAAGTGGTACTAAACTGCGTTAATATCATAGAGCAGATGGATCCTGTGTTGCATGCTTTCTTTAACTTGTCAGCATCACCTTGTCTTGAACTTGGCTTTTCTTGTTCTGGAGGTCATTTGCAGATCTCGGTGCCTCTCTTCCTTTTGCTCCTCTTCCCTTCGCTGGAAAAAGGTTCGGGTTTCCATGCCGGCGGGTATTTCGGAAGAATTTTCCCTGCCAGAACGACAACATCAACATAATAAAGAAATATAGCCTTTAAAAAGTAGGGAAACAACAACAAGAAGAAAGGGTAGGCAATCTGACGTCCTTCAGATAGTTTGGGCTACAACTCCAATGGGCCCCAAACTAGTGGCCCACAATTATTATTATTATTATTATTATTATTATTATTATTATTATTATTATTATCTTTATTTGTACCCCGCTAGCATCTCCCGAAGGACTCGATGCGGCTTACAAAGGCCAAGGCCTCAAAACACAACATAACAATACAACACCTAAGCAAATTAAAAACAGTTAAAGCAATATTAAACAACAAACAGTAAACAATACATCAAGACACTATAAAAACTGGGCCGGGCCAGGGTAATGGGTACAAGATTAAAAGTGCTGATGTGACAGGTGATATGTAAGGATTAAAGGGTAAGTGCAGTGTGCAGAGTGCAGCAATCTTAGTTCTAATAAAGTGCTTCTGGGACTTGGTATTGGAGATTTCCTAATCTGGGAAGGCACATCGGAACAGCCAGGGCTTCAAGTTCTTTCTAAAGACTGCCAATGTAGGGGCCTGTCTAGATCTTTTGGGAGGGTGTTCCAGAGTCGGGGGGCCACCACGGAAAAGGCCCTGTCTCGCATCCCCACCAAGCGTGCCTGCAACGCAGGCAGGATCACGAGCAGGGCCTCTCCCGATGAACGAAGTGAGCGCGTGGGTTCATAAATGGAGATGCGGTCACGCAGGTAGAATGGTCCCAAACCGTTTAGGGCTTTGTAGGTAAGCAATGATGGGATTTGCCATCTGAAAGATCTGGATGGCACTACATGGCCTGCCTTCGCTGGGAGCCATCTCCATTCCCTGTCCCAGAAATATGGATTTCCTTTCCGCCTTGTTGTGAGTTTTCCGGGCTGTATGGCTATGTTCCAGAAGCATTCTCTCCTGACATTTCACCCACATCTATGGCAGGCATCCTCAGTGGTTGAGGGATCTGTTGAAAACTAAGCAAGGGAGTTTATATATCTGTGGAAGGTCCAGAGTGGGAGAAAGAACTCTTGTCTGCTTGAGGCAAGTGTGAATGTTGCAATTGGCCACCTAGATTAACATAGAATGGCCTTGCAGCTTCAAAGCCTGGCTGGTTGTTGCCTGAGGAAACCCTTTGTTGGGAGATGTTTGCTGATTCTTGTCTGGATTTCCCCTGCCTTTTGAGAAATAAGCAATTCCTAACAGCCTTGGGCACTTTTCTATTTGAGGCATATGTTAACTCTTGTCTGTTTGAGGCATGTGTGAATGTTGCAATTTGCCATATTGATTAGCATTTAATGGCCTTGAAGTATCAAAGCCTTGGCTGGTTGCTGCCTGTCTGTTGGAAATGAGGCAAGGGAGGTTCATATACCTGTGGGATAGTGTCCAGGGTCGGAGAAAGAACTCTTGTCTGTTAGAGGCAGGTGGGAATTTTGCCACTGACCACCTTAATTAGCAATAAATGGCTGATTGCTTCCTGACTGGTGGAATCCTTGGTTAGGGGGGTGTTAGCTGGCCCTGATTGTTTCCTGTCTGGAATTCCCCCGTATTCTGAGTGTTGTTATTTATTTATATATAGTATGACCATTGTGTCCTCAGGGGATAAATTCAGGGGATAAATTCCTGAATTCATTGCAGAAACAAGAAATTGTGAATAATAGCAAACCCTATTGAAATGAACAGCATCCACTAAAACAGTGTTTCTCAACCTTCCTAATGCTGTGACCACTTAATACAGTTCCTCATGTTGTGGTGACCCCCAAACATAGAATTATTTTTGTTGCTACTTCATAACTGTAATTTTGCTATTGTTATGAATTGTAATGTAAATATCTGATATGCAGGATGTATTTTCATTCACTGCACCAAATTTGGTACAAATGCCCAATACACCCCAACTTGATTATTATTATTATTATTATTATTATTATTATTATTATTATTAAACTTTATTTGTACCCCGCTAGCATCTCCCGAAGGACTCGATGCGGCTTACAAAGGCCAAGGCCTCAATACACAATACAACAATACACTCACAATATTGGTGGGCTTGGGGGAGAGTTGTCATTTGTGAGTTGTAGTTGCTGGGATTCATAGTTCACCTACAATCAAAGAACTCCACCAACAATGAAATTGAACCAAACTTGGCACACAGAACTCCCATGACCATCAGAAAATACTGGAAAGGTTTGGTGGGCGTTGACCTTGAATTTTCGAGTTGTAGTTCACCTACATCCAGAGAGCACTGTGAACTCAAAGAATGATGGATCTGGACCAAACTTGGCATGAATACTCAATATGGCCAAATGTGGACGCTGGTGAAGTTTGGGGAAAATAGACCTTGACATTTGGGAGTTGTAGATGCTGGGATTTATAGTTCACCTACAATCAAAGAGCCCCTTGAACCCCACCAACGATAGAATTGGGCCAAAATTCCCACACAGAACCCCAATGACCAGCTAAAATACTGTGTTTTCAGATGGTCTTTGGCGACCTCCCTGACACCCCCTCGCGACCCCCCCAGGGGTCCCGACCCCCAGGTTGAGAAACACTGCACTAAAATTTATTTATTTATTTATTTACTTTACTTGTATACCGCAGTTTCTCAGCCCAACAGGCGACTCAACGCGGTTTACAACAAGGATAAGAATCAATCAACGATATACAATTTAAAACCATAAAAGCATAATATACAATATTGACACAACAATAGACAACACAATGCATCTCATAACTAGAGTCGTGATCCAATCCGTCGTCCAAATTTCCATTCCTGTAATCATCACATTCATTGCACTGTTTAACCGAATGCCCGTTCAAACATCCAAGTTTTTAATCTTCTTCGGAACACCATTAGCGAGGGGGCTGATCTTACCTCCATAGGAAGGGCGTTCCACAGCCAGGGGGCCACCACAGAAAAGGCCCTGTCTCTCGTCCCTGCCAGCCGCACCTGTGAAGCAGGCGGGATAGAGAGCAGGGCCTCCCCAGAAGATCTTATAGGTAACATTAAGTCATGAAAATTGTCAGAAAGAGATCCAGTTCCAAAGTCTGTAACACAAAATTCAAAAATGGATTCCGATCCCAAGAATAGAGATTCCTCCTAAATATTTGGAAGAACTTTCTGACTGTAAGAACTGTTCACTGGTGGATAGGATTGCCTTGTGTATGAATAGACATTCCTCCTTAGGAAGTCTTTAAAGCGATGTTGGGTGGATATCTTTCCAGAATATTTTATTGGGGGCTTGACTAGATGACCTTTGGGGTTCCCCTTGATGCCATGATTCCCTACAAATTCCCCATCAATGGGGATTTTTTCCTCTTCCTTTCTCATTGTTCATTCAGAAGATAGGCTTTCTGTTTTAACTAGCGCCTATTATTTTGATGCTTGAAAGCAAGCAAGGGCTTTTAAAATAGCCCAAGGGTAAGAGCACAGACACAAAATGCTCGGGCTTAACAACACATGTGTTCCTATCACTCTTGAACTAGGAAAAGCTCAGATAGACAGTAAGGCTTTTGTCTCAAAAGCAAGGCGAGACCAACAGAGGAAACAATTATTTTCCTGAAATGCAACCATTTTAAACAGCTGTGCAAAATACTTAAAAGAAAATAAAAGATGTTTCAAAGGGTAGGAAACTGGACTGGAGGAAGGTAAAGACCAATTTCCCAAAATTTGGTGGGTTTAACATTTGCAAAATGGATCCATATAGTATCCCTGGGGGTGCATCTACACTACAGAGCAGTGTTTCTCAACCTGGGGGGGGGGTCGGAAGGGGGGTTTCAGAGGGGTCGCCAACAATCATCAGAAAAAACATATTTCTGATAGTCTTAGGAACCCCTTTGACAGAAAAGGCTGTAGATTTATCTGCCTGTCCTTCTCTTCCTTTTTGGTGTTGGTTAACTACAACTTTCAAAATTCAAAAACAGCCCCTCAACTTCACCAGTAATCAATGTTGTCTATGTAGGTAATGTGCCAAGTTTTGTGCAGATCCATTGTGGGCTGGATTCAGAGTGCTCTTTGATTGTAGGTGAACTAGAAATCCCAGCAACTACAAATCCCAAATGTCAAGGTCTATTTCCCCCCAATCCCACCAGTGTTCACATTTGGACATATTGAGTATTTGTGCCAAGTTTGGTCCAGATCCATCATTGTCTGAATCCACAGTACTCTCTGGATGTAGGTGAACTACAACTTCAAAACTCAAGGTCAATGCTCAGCAAACCCTTCCAGCATTTTGTGTTGGTCATGGGAGTTCTGTGCCAAGTTTGGTTCCGTTCCATCGTTGGCGGAGTTCAGAATGCTCTTTGATTGTAGGTGAACTATAAATCCCAGCAACTACAACTCCCAAATGACAAAACCACACACCCTCAACCCTACCAGTATTCAAATGTGGGCCTATCGGGTATTTGTGCCAAATTTGGTCCAATGAATGAAGACACATCCAGTATAACAGATATTTACATTACGATTCATAATAATAGCAAAATAACAGTTAGGAAGTAGCAACGAAAATAATTTTATGGTTGGGGGTCCCACAATATGAAGTATTAAAGGGTCCCGGCATTAGGAACGTTGAGAACCATTGCTGTAGAGTTAAGACAGTTTGATACCACTCTCACTGCCATGGCTCAATGCTTTGGAGTCCTGGGAGTTGTAGTTAGCACTCTTTGGCAGGAAAGGAGAAAGACTGTGTCAAACTACAACTCCCATTATTCCATAAGTAGTTAGAGTGGCATCAAACTGCATTAACTCTACAGTATAGATCAGGCATGGGCAAACTTTGGCCTTCCAGGTGTTTTGGACTTCAACTCCCACAATTACTAGCAGCCTCAGACCCCTTAAGGCTTAAGCAGCTGAGGGGGAAAGGAAAGGACCTGAGGCTGTTAGGAATTGTGGGAGTTGGAGTCCGAAACACCTGGAAGGCCAAAGTTTGCCCATGTCAGTATAGCATTGGAGCCCCCGGTGGCGCAGTGGGTTAAACCCTAGTGTCGGCAAGGACTGAAGACCGACAGGTTGCAGGTTCGAATCCGAGGAGAGGCGGATGAGCTCCCTCTATCAGCTCCAGCTCCTCATACGGGGACATGAGAGAAGCCTCCCACAAGGATGATAAAAACATCAAATCATCCAGGCGTTCCCTGGGCAACATCCTTGCACACGGTCAATTCTGTCACAACAGAAATGAGTTGCAGTTTCTCAAGTCGCTCCTGACACGACAAACAAACAAACAAACAAACAAAAAACTATAGTATTAATGCAGTTTGGCACTACTTGAACTTCCAAGGCTCAATGCTATGGCATCATGGGAGTTTATAAGGTCTTGAGCCTTCTCTGCCTGAGCTAGAGATCAAAGACCTTGTGATACTACAACTCTCAGGATTCCATAATATTGAGCCATGGGAGCTAATGGGTGGCCAAACTGCGCGCATTCTGCATTGTAGATGCACTCCCTTTAATGTTCAAAGCAAGGCAGGAGTTTGGAAAGGGAAGCATGGATTACCTTGGTTTCAAAAGGGGCAATCCTCCATCTGCGAATGGCAACCCCAAAGGCAGGGAAAGGCTGCGGTGCCAGTCCCGAGGAATGATCCACGGACAAAAGAGGGATGGCCTTCCCCTTTCCGTGGCATCAAGGATGACAGTGTCCCCGCAAGAATGTGCCCAAGGATCAACTGCCCACCCTTCGCGGCCTGAAATATCACATTATCTCATGTCACTTCAACGACAATGGAGAGGACCATCCTGGAATTACGGTCCACAAACAGCTCTCTGCCCAGACAAGCAAGATCGTTTTCCGAGGCCTGAGAGTATTTATGTCCTTTGTCGGACCAGAATAAGAAAGAGGAATGAGCATTGCGCCTTCTTGAAACCTTTCAGCGAAGTGAACGTTTCTACTTTCTTTTACTCAAGTTTTTAAGTTGAACTCAAGAGTGCATCTACACTGTAGAATGAATGTAGTTTGATACCACTTTAACTGCCCTGGCTCAATGCTATGGAATCAAGGGAGGTGTGCTGTTCACAAGCTCTGTAGCCTTCTCTGCTCAAGAGCGTTGTTGCCTCCACAAACTACAAATCCCAGTATTCCATATTGAGCCCTGGCAATTAAAATGGAGTCAAACTGCATTAATTTTCCAGTGTAAATGCGCTCCAAAAGCCAGGGATTGATACAACCCTTAGAAAAACGTGGATGTTCATTTCCATCAACTCCCGCTATCAGTGTTGATAAGAAGGAATGCTGGCAGTTGCAAAACAATGTTTTTAATTAAGAGACGCAAATGATCTATGTTTTAATATTCTTGTTATGGTTTTATATTATGTGTTAATGTTTTAAAATGTTTAATGGTGTTTTTGGGCATCGAATCGTTACCATTGTAAACCGCCCTGAGTTGCCTGAGGGCTGAGAAGGGTAGTATACAAATACAGCAAATAAATAAGTAAATAAACAAACATTTGAAATGTGGCATTTCATATAATCATAGAATTATAGAGTTGGAAGAGATCTTGTGGGCCATCCAATCCAACCCCATTCTGCCAAGAAGCAGGAAAATTGCATTCAAAGCACGCCTGACAGATGGCCATCCAGCTTCTGCTTAAAAGCCTCCAAAGAAGGAGCCTCCGCCTAACTCAGCGGCAGAGAGTTCCACTGCCGAACAGCTCTCACAGTCAGGAAGTTGTTCCTAATGTTCAGGTGGAATCTCCTTTCCTATAAGAAAAGGAAAGGGCTGGAGGCTGTTAGGAATTGTGGGAGTTTGCGTCCAAAACACCTGGAAGGCCAAAGTTTGTCCATGCCTGGGCTACAGGCCAAAGACTTTGTAAAACTACTAGCCAGATTTTGTTCATTTTCTACACAGAGAAACCATTGAAATCCATGAGCATGTGGACAATTTTAACAGAAAGGAGGAAACCATGAAAATGAACAAAAATTGTCTACCAGTATTTTTAAAAAAATCAGAACTGTAAATAAAGAATAGCATTCAAAAAGCAGGGGAATTCCAGGTAGGAATTAATCAGGGTCAGCTAACACCTCCCAACCAAGGATTCCCTCACGCAGCAACCAGCCAGGCTTTGAAAGTGCAAGGCCATTAAATGCTAATCAAGGTGTCAAATTGCAACATGCCTCAAACAGAAAAGGGCCTGAGGCTTTTAGGAATTATTTATTTCTCAAAAAGCAGGGGAATTCCAGACAAGAATCAATCAGGGTCAGCAAACATCTCCCAACAAAGGATTTCCTCAGGCAGCAACCAGCCAGGCTTTGAAGCTGCATTCTATGTTAATCTGGGTGGCCAATTGCAACATTCACACTTGCCTCAAGCAGACAAGATTTCTTTCTCTCACTCTGGACCTTCCACAGATATATAAACTCCCTTGCTTAGTTTCCAACAGACCTCTCAACCTCTGAGGATGCCTGCCATAGATGTGGGTGAAACATCAGGAGAAAATGCTGCTGGAACATGGCCACACAATGCAGAAAACTCACAGCAACCCAATGGAATATACAATTAAAAAACACTCTAATAAGATTGGAAACCAAGTTCAAAATATCAAAAATGTATTAAAATATTGAAAACGCTTCACAACAACCCCAGACTTAGTTGAGCCTTTAGAAATAGAATTTAGGCATCTAAAGAAAAGAGACAAGGAAATTGGGAAATAGCAAATCTAGAGTTCAAGATGTGAACTATTCTCCATGTGTCCCATTTTGTGCAAAGCTGGAGGTTTTCTTTAGCAGGCAGAATTCTTAGAGAGCGAAGCGTCCTTCATCTATATCTCAGAACTGACTCCTTCTTGTCTTTGCTGGCATCCCACAGAGGATCTTTTTGCACAATGCCAGTTGGAAGGAATGAAGCGGTGGCCTTTTAGGACTGTTGGAATGGCATCAGCTGGCATGGGATCCCTGGGCGACGGCTCCTGAAAACATGTCCCATCAAGGGCTTGGGAGCCAGCCTTGGCACCCTTTGGGAATGCACCCTCCCCAGCACTCCCTGTCATTTTGAAGAAAGAGTAAACGAAACAGATGGCCAGCCTGGAACAATTGCTTTGTGTGTATGTGTATGTGTGTATGGGGCATGGAGGCAGGGAATGGTAACTGTCAAACTATCCCAAGCTGGAAGACCCAGAATAGGAAACCCTCAGCCAATACTAAACCCCTGCTGCTCTAAAGACTCGGATACAGAGCAATGGGTTCAAATGGCAGGAAAAGAGGTCCCACCTAATTATTCAACAGGAAAAAATCCTGATAGTAAGAGCTGCTTTGAAATCCTTCTGTGGAGGTTTTTAAGCAGAGTCTGGATGGTCATCTGCTGGGAATGCTTTGATGATGCTGATAATGATACTACACTCAGGGCCGTAGCCAGAAAAAAAATTCAGGGAGGGTTGAAAATTTCAGGGGGGGGGGAGGTTTGAAAAATTCGGGGGGGAGGTTTGAAAATTTGGGGAGGGGGTTAGGGTCACGCTGAAGCAAAGAGCACAGCAGGGGGCGGAGCAGCCTTCAATAGCCTGCAGCTCTGTCCCTGTCAACCACCTCCACCAAGTCTGGCCTCCTTAATGAGAGCATTCAACACCCCCCCCGCACAACTTGGTTGCTTCGCTACATCGGCTATTGCTGCAAGTAAAGACAGTGTGAATAAATTGTCAATGTGGAATGACCTCCGGCTGTGGAACGACCTCCCTGCTGACATCAGACAGGCGCCTTCCCTTCTGTCCTTCCGTAAGAGCCTGAAGACCTGGCTATTTGAGAAGGCATTCAACTGAGCGCTACGGCAACTGGTAATTGACAACTGGAACGGAATACGGATTACGATATTGGTTATGATTCTATGATGTGACGGAGCGGATTATTTAGTGTAACTAGATTATAGTGTATTATTGTTGTATTGATTCCCTGTTTTGCCCTTTTTGTAAACTGTTTTTATATGTTGTGCACCGCCGCGAGTCGCCCTAGGGCTGAGAGCGGCGGTCAATAAATGCAGTAAATAAATAAATAAATAAAATAAATAAATATTTGCTTGAGACAGTGCTTGCAGTTCTGGAGGGACCCTTAATTTTTTGCGTCTCATAGACTTTGCATGGGGATTTGATTAACCAGTTAAAATTCATGAGTAAACCAGTTTTTTTTAACCTGAAAAATTTCGGGGGGGGGGGGGGGGTTGAACCCCTAAAAGGCTACAGGCATGGCTACACTGGCAGATTATGTGAAAGGTGGTCAAGAACCAACATTGAGGGAAGTCAATAGTAGTAAACTGCTTCAAGTGCAAAAGATAAAAGAGTGAATACAGTAAAAATACAATGCAGAACAGAAGGGAAAACTGGCAAAAGAAGGTTTGCCATGGACAGTTTCTGGGAAAAACTCAGAGCCAAATTGACAAAGAAAATACATGGCTGTGGCTCCCAAATGGAACTTTGAAAAAGGAAACAGAGGGCCTGATTTTGGCAGCCCAAGAACAAGCCATTAGAAAAACTGCCATCAAAGCCAGAATTGAAACGTTGATGACAGATCCCAAGTGTAGACTGCAAGGAAGCAGATGAAATGGTAGATCAAATCTTCAGCTGCTGCAAGAAGATCACACAGACAGACTACGAGCAGAGGCATAATACCATTGCTCAGATGATCCATTGAAACTTGTGCCACAAATACAATCTGCCTGAAACAAAGAACTGGTGGGATCACAAGCCTGAAAAAGTTACAAAAAATAAACACGTCAAAATAAACACGCACAAACTCTGGGACTTCCAAATTCAGACTGACAAGAGTTTTGTAGCACAATACTCCTGACCTCACGATCGTGTTAAAAAACAAAGTATGGATTGTTGATGTTGCATTCCCAGGTGACAGCAGGATGGAAGAGAAACAACTGGAAAAGCTGACACGATATTGCTTTCATACTAACAAGAAACCTGTCAAATAATGCAAGCTACCATTTTTTTCCACTCACTTTGTAATATTATCGTACCTTTTGATTTTTGAATTGCTCCTCTGCCTTTTTCCCATGTTTTTTTAAAAACCTGATTTGCCCTTCCCTAGAAGAATAGAAAACCAAATTCATTTCCAAAGCGTCATTCAAGCTTTTCAGATAAACTCTTCTCCATAAACAGGAGCTTCCCCCCTCGCAACTTCTGCTTCTATTGGGTTCCCATTCGGGGCAATGATGAATTGCCCTTTAATCAGTCTGTTCCTGTTTCTCCTCTTTTATTGCAGAGACTGGGGATTTACAATAATAAGAGGAAATTGGCAATTGGGGGGATTGGTGCAATGAGGTGGAAGAAGTGCCGTCTTTTTCGGATCGGGAAGAGACTTTGGAACCAGAACATGGTTATTTTCAAGCTCTTTGTAAAATCCCTTTCAACAAAGAAGCACTGTTATTGTTCAATGTATTGTTGAAGGCTTTCATGGCTGGAATCACTGGGTTGCTGTAGGTTTTTCGGGCTATATGGCCATGTTCTAGAAGCATTCTCTCCTGACATTTCACCTGCATCTATGGCAAGCATCCTCAGAGCTTGTGACCTCACAACCTCTGAGGATGTTTTCCATAGATGCAGGCAAAACATCAGAAGGGAACGCTTAGAGCATGGCCATTTAGTCCGAAAAACCTACAACAACCCACTGTTATTGTTGTTTGCTTTCCAAAAGATGGTGTATAATGAATAAGAAAATACCATCTAATACCATCTAATTCCTCTTCTCAACACCTGGTTAGACATTGATCCTAGCACAACGCTGGAGGACCTACAAATGCCTAGCTAAGTGTCTCCTCTAGGAATCTCTATGGCAGTTGACTATAGCATCTTGCTGGAGGACCTACAAATGCTTACAGATGTGTCCTTGTTAGGAATTTCTATGTCCTCCAGCATGACTTTATGGTCAATACATGATGGAAATTGACTATAGCGTCCTTCTGGAGAATGTATAGGGAAGTGTACTCTTTAGATTACTGGTTTCCAACCTATGGTCCACGGACCACCAGTGGTCCACAAGAAGGAAAATATGGTCCGCAGCCTCACCATTACTTCACTGGTCTCGTGAAACCTTCTTATAGCGCCAAGGCAACAGAGATGTCGGGAGGGGAGAGGCTGACTACCCACGAAAGATTACTACTACCACGTCAGCTCTAGATTATTAAATATGGTTTTCTGTGGGTAAGCAAATGGCGAATACTGGGTGGTATATGTTCTGTATCAGAAACTAGAGTTGATGTGGTCTATCCAATGCAATTTTCTGAAGCAGCACCCCAAATAACCAAATCGAATCTAAAGTTGACCAAAAACTGATTGGCAAGCATTTTTGGTACAAATGTTGGAGAGTAATCCCTGGTTAAAAAAAAAAAAAAAGCTTGGGAATCACTGCTTTAGATCCTCCAGAGCAACTCCAGTTGTCAACTTTCACTGGATACTGTTCTTGGAATTACTCTGGAGGACTTACAAATCCTTTGAGAAGTCTTATGTCTAGGAACCTCTAGGTCAGTGTTTCTCAACCTTCCTAATGTCGTGACCCCTTAATCCAGTTCCTCATGTTGGTGACCCCCAACCATAACATCATTTTCGTTGCTACTTCATAACTTGTTTGGATTTATGTTATTGTAGAATTTTGTCTGATTATGTGTAGTTTAATTTATTGATGTCAGATTTAATTTACTGATCTTAGGTCTTAATTTGATGTTAGACTTTAATGTTACTTTTATATGTGGGGGTTTTCTGGGATTTTATGTTGGTATCATATGTTTTATGTAGGCATTGAATGTTTGCCATTGTTATGCTGGAATCCACCCTGAGTCCCCTTATGGATTGTAATTGTATAGCCTTTTCTGTGGTGGCTCCCCGGCTATGGAACTCTCTCCCGAATGAAATTAGATCTGCCCCCTCCCTCCTGACCTTTAGGAAGCAAGTGAAGTCTTGGTTGTGGAACAAAGCATTTGCAGAATGATGGCTGAGACTGGTAATTGACTAAGGTATTGACCACAATGTGCAGACTGAGTTGGACATTGTTTTTATCCTGGCGAATGTTTTAGTATGCTTTTTATCTGATATGTATTTTTAACTTACTGTTTATTATGTTGTTTTAAAGGTTTGTTTGTGAGCATTTAATACTTGCTGTTAGCCAGTCTGAGTTCCACTACGGTGTTAGAGAAGATTGGGATAAAAAAGTTTTTTTAAAAAAAGTTTTAAATAAATAAATAGATAATAAATCTATATATCTAAAAATGCTCTGTGCGTAATGAGTACCTTAAAAACAAAAGAACCAATGAACGAAATCACACCAAATTTGGCAACAAAACGTCTCACAACACAAGGAGTGACCATCGCTCAAAAAAATATGATTTTGTCATTTGGGAGTTGTAGTTGCTGGGATTTATAGTTCACCTATAATCAAAGAGCATTCTGAACTCCACCAACGATGGAATTGAACCAAACTTGGCACACAGGACTCCCCTGACCAACAGAACACACTAGAAAGGTTTGGTGGGCATTGACCTTGAGTTTTGGAGTTGTAGTTCACCTACTTCCAGAGAGTACTGTGGACTCAAACAATGGTGGATCTGGACCAAACCTAGCACGAATACTCAGTGAAGTTTAGGGAAAATAGATCTTGACATTTGGAAGTTGTTGTTGCTGGGATTTATAGTTCACCTACAATCAAAGAGCATTCTGAACCCCAACAACGATAGAATTGGGCTAAACTTCCCACACAGATCCCCCATGACCAACAGAAAATACTGTGTTTTGTGATGGTCTTTGGCAACCCCTGTGACACCCCCTCGCAGCCCCCCCCAAGACTATAGTATGAATGGCAGAATTGAGCGGCTGGCTTAATGCTAAGGAGGATTTTGTGATAGGAATCCTTTCTTCTTGGGATTGGGACAAGATGGGAGTTCTATAGAAATGGCTTTGCTCCAAGCCTTGTGCAAGGTTTCCTTCTGAGTTTGCAAAAGGCCGAGCCAGATTCCTGCACTAATGCTTCGCGGGGAATATTTCATGACGTTTGCAGCAGATTTCTGATAATCCCAGAACCGTAAAACATGCTCCAGCAAGATGTGAAGATGTCCTGAAATGCTTTCTTCCCCATTAACTTCCTTTTTGATTATGTTAAACAGTGCTTTCATTGAAAAAGAGAAGTCAGGAGCCATCTGCCTCACCTATCTGAGATCTGAGGAAAACTGGCAACAAGCTTCATTTGTTATCTGCTGGTTAAATATGTATTTAGCCCATAATATGTAACCTATAATTTCCACCATATGGTGCTCAAGGGCGCTAAGAGTAATAAAATTAATAAGAATAATAATAACGTGGCAAGCCTTCCATAAAACCACCGGTGGCAGCTGTTTGTTAAAGAAATTAAAGTGCGGCACTCACACGAAATTGAAGATAAAGTCCGGTTGGAATGAAAACGCCTTTGTTCCCTGATAGAAAGTCAGTACAGTTTGGAAAAATTAATTTCGGGTGAAAGGCTGGGAGATTATGGGGGTCGTATCCCAAGGTTGAAATCCCACTCTTAATTCAATTAGAATAGATTCATCAAATTGGTTTTGCTGCTGTGTTCCTTCAAGTCATTCCTGAGCCGATCCTATAAATAGGATCTTCTGAGGCTGAGAGTGTGTGACTCAACTAATGGGTTTCTGTGGCCAAGCAAGGATTCGAACCCCAGTCTCCGTAGCCTTAGTGCAACGTTCAAACCACTGCCCCACATTGACTCCCCATTTGATCAGTAGAACTTGCTAGGGCATGTTAAAAATCAGTTGGTGACTGTGTTAACTGAAAATGCAAAGCCCAAAGCTGATTGGTTGGGCTACACCCAAGAGACTAGCGGAGCCTGGGAGTTTTGGCAACAGTTACATTTTTAGGCTTTAGCTGTGCAAGAGCTAGAAGAGACAGTTTTGAGTTCTTGGGTTGTTGTAGGTTTTTCCGAGCTATATGGCCATGTTCTAGAGGCATTTTCTCCTGACATTTCACCTCCATCTATGGCAAGCATCCTCAGAGGTAGTGCGGTGAGGATGCTTGCCATAGATGCAGGCGAAACGTCAGGAGAAAATGCCTCTAGAACATGGCCATATAACCCGGAAAAACCTACAACAACCCAGTGATTCCGGCCATGAAAGCCTTCGACAATACTTTGAGTTCTTGCTTCATGAGCTGCAGGACGGAAATCTTCCACATGGACACTCAAAGACCATTTTAAATCTCTCTCAAAGGACATTGTGTGAGTCAATGCAACTGTTTTCATGTCTGTATATATGTTGCTCTGCATTACAAAGAGTAAACTTCTCGTTCTTTGCTGATCATCTGCGTGGAATATTTTCTTTCTCTGGCAAGACAGTGTGGGGGCTGGTACAATGTGAACTACATGTGATTTTCATTACACCACATGATTAACACCAAATATAAGCAAAGATGTGTGTTGCATAGCTGAAATAGCAAAGGAGAGATAAATTATTTCCTCCAGTTTGGGGCAGAAAGCATGTTGACAATACTTTCAGTTCAAAGTCTGAAATATAGATCATATGGTTGTCTGTTAAATGGTGGCATATTTTCTTTCTCTGGCAAGACAGTGTGTGGTCTGGTAAAAACGTGAGCTATGCATGATTTTCATTCCGCCACAGAACTTTAATAAATGAGGACTTATCATGTTTTCATTGAATAGATAGTGTACTTCAATTGGGACAGAGGCTTCCTCTACATTGTATAATTAACACAGTTTGACACCACTTTGGCTTAATGCTATGGGATCGTGAGAGCTAATACTCTTACATGGTCTTTAGCCTTCCCTGTCAAAGAGTGCTGGTGCCTCACCAATCTGCAACTCCCAGGATTCCATAGCATTGAGCCATGGTAGTTAAAGTGAAGTCAAACTGCATTCAATTAACAGTGTAGACCAGACATGGGTAAACTTGGGCCCTCCAGGTGTTTTCTACCAGCCTCAGGCCCTTTCCTTTTCCCCCTCAGCGGCTTAAGGGGGAAAAGGAAAGGGCCTGGAGGGCCCAAGTTTGCCCATGCCTGGTGTAGACTCATATAATGCAGTTCCATGCAGTTCAATGCACTCTTTATATGAGTGTAGACTATGTAATGCAATTTCAAACTGCATCATATGGCAGTGTAGACTGAGTCTAAAGCCCCATCTACACTGTCATATAATCCAGTTTGAAATGCATTATAATGGTCAGCGTAGACCAGTGGGTTATCAACCTTCCTAATGCTGCGACACCTTAATACAGTTGCTCATGTTGGGGTGACCCCCAACCATAACATTATTTTTGTTGCTACTTCATAACTGTAATTTTGCTACTGTTATGAATCATCATGTAAATATCTGATATGCAGGATGTATTTTCATTCACCGGAGCACATTTGGCACAAATACCCAATACACCCAAATTTGAATTTGAAAAGCACAAATCCTATGTAAAATCATACTACGTATTTTTGACATTAATACTGAAATCTGAAATATATACAGAATGGTGGGGTTAGGGGAGGATTGATTTTGTCATTTGGGAGTTGCAGTTGCTGGGATTCATAGTTCACCTACAATTAAAGAGCATTCTGAACTCCACCAATGATGGAATTGAATCAAACTTGGCACACAGAACTCCGATGACCAACAGAAAAATACTGGAAGGGTTCGATGGGCACTGGCCTTGAGTTTGGGAGTTATAGTTCATCTACATCCAGAGAGCATATGGACTCAAACAATGATGGATCTGGACCAAACTTGGCACCAGTACTCAATATGCCTAAATGTGGTGGGGTTTGGGGAAAATAGACCTTGAGATTTGGGAGTTGTAGTTGCTGGGATTTATAGTTTACCTCAAATCAAAGAGCATTCTGACCCTCACCAATGATAGAATTGGGTTAAACTTCCCACACAGAACCCCATGACCAACATAAAATACCATGTTTTATGATGGTCTTTCGCGACCCATCTGACACCGCCACGTGAGCCCGCCCCAGGGGTACCGACCCCCAGGTTGAGAAACACTGGTGTAGACTCATATAATATAGATTGAACTGCATTTGAACTGGGTTATATTTATTATTTGTTATTTATTTATTTACCTTCTGTATACCCCTCCCCCTTTCTCTACCCCAAGGAGGACTCAAGACGGTTTACATATGGCAGCTACACAGTGCCTTACGACATATAAATGTTATCTTTAAAATTGGATTAAAATGATACATATTAAACATAATTAATATACATTCCAATGTTAAAAACATGCCATCCAGGAATCGAAGTTTAAGAACCGTTCCGTCATCAAGTGCACATATTCCAGATTAAAATTATTGCACTGCGCTATTTTTTAAAAGCCTGCTCCCAGAGTCTACACTGTCATGTAATCCAGTTGAATGCAGTTAATCTGAAGTCTGAAACTGGCTATATGGCAGTGTAGGTGGGGCTCCAAAGGACACTCCACTGGACACTCCACTGTCAAAAGGTGCTGGCTAGAGGTATCTGCTCCGTGGCTGAAAGGTTTGAATCAACGACATTGTATGTGTATCTTAATATATGGATTTGTACTGTCTTTTAAGCCTTGCCCTATGCATTTTAGTATATGTATTTTGCATTGGTACATTTTAATGCATGCATTTTATGGTATGTATTTTATGTTGATGTGTTTAACTGCCATGAGGAGAGGCAGGTAAGAAATGAACACTGATAACAACGATGATGGATTGAGAGGGTGGTTTCCTTATTCTCCTTTTTAATGCATAGAAAAGGGATCAAACAAAGGAATCGGGGATATTGAGGGTACTTCCCTTCAGTTCTGTTTGAAGGAACATATTTCCTTACTCAATGCAGTGCTGCATTGACTACTAGACATCTTCCTCTGGTCCATGGTCCCACTGGATTTTTAGATCCAAGTCTTTGAAGAGGCCTGCAAAGAGTCCACTGTTTGGAGCTGTGTCCAAGGCATCCGCAACACTAAAGGATTCGGGCTCAGTTTCTGATCCCTTATTTGCGCAGTCTGTTGTTTGAAGGCCGAAAGAGGACCATCGGCTAGTGTTTTCGGTGAACGATTCCCAGTCCTCCCATTGCCTTATGCTGTGATTGTGTGAATGTTGAGCACCTTTTAAAAATAATGGTTGAGAATACGAGATAGAATCAACTCCTATGGGAGCATTTGGGACATTTTTCGGGGTGGCCTGCAACAGGTCCATGGGTTGCTTTCTATAGCTCCCTGTAGAAACAGGAACACTTCTTTCCACAAGAGATAAGCATTGTGATGGCACCACATCTTGGTCGTCTCGTTGTGGCTCCACATTTTCTTGCATCAACGTTGGGTCTTTGTTGGCCTGGTTCATCCACTGTCTGCGCTGGAGCTGTTCTGGATTCTGTGCTTTATAGATCCCATTATTTGTGGTGTCTCCGACACAAGAAACAGGCTCTGTGGCTCTCTGTGAGCTCAGCTTGTTGGCACAACCGGTCCCTTGGACGCACAATCCGTAGGTTGAAGTCGAAGGGTTGCCATCAATCACACATGTTGGGTGGCTCTTTACGGTTTGTGGCGCATAAGACACAGGAAGGTGATCCGCTGGAGCCACAGACTGAGTTACATCCTCGAAGAAGGGCAGTTTGGTCTGTTCCTGGTAAGCGAATACTTTTTGGTGCTTCTCCAGCTCTTCTAAAAGATTGGGGCTCACCTCCCTCGCCAGGTGCATCTTTGGAAGACTTTGTCCAGATTTGGAAAGGTTCTGAGGAATCAGGAATACCTCCGCTTTTGGCACCAGGGGTCGGAAGTGAGACGTGCCCTTGAAATCCTGTTGGGATCAACATGAATTCATTAATACATGAATGACTATATCCTGCCTCACTCTTGACATAGGAACCAAGGTGCTTCACATCAAATTAAAACAAAATCCAGTCTTGTTACCATTTACTATACAGCCCAATTTTTTTCTTGGTTTTTAGGCCTGTTCCCGGGATTATTTGCAGCACTGAGTCCAAAGATTGCATTAGATCAGTGGTTCTCAACCTTCCTAATGCAGCGACTCTCAATACAGTTCCTCATGTTGTGGTGACCCCCAACCATAAAATTATTTTCATTGCTACTTCATAACTGTAATTTTGCTACTGTTATGAATCGTTATGTAAATATCTGATATGCAGGATGTATTTTTATTCACTTGACCAAATTTGGCACAAATTCCAATACTCCTAAATTTTAATACTGGTGGGGTTTGGAGGGATTGATTTTGTCATTAGGGATTTGTAGTTGCTGGGATTTATAGTTCACCTACAAGCAAAGAGCATCCTGAACTCCAACAACAATGGAATTGAACCAAACTTGGCACACAAAACTACTATGATCAACTGAAAATATTTAAGTTTTGGAGATGTAGTTATAACCTATATCCAGTGAGCATTGTGGACTCAAACAATGATGGATCTGGACCAAACTTGGCATGGATACTCAATAAGCCCAAATGTGAACACTGGTGGAGTTT
This sequence comes from Anolis sagrei ordinatus, assembly GCF_025583915.1. Lineage (NCBI taxonomy): Eukaryota > Metazoa > Chordata > Lepidosauria > Squamata > Anolidae > Anolis > Anolis sagrei. The sequence continues at coordinate 30,042,534 of NW_026847771.1, read as the reverse complement.
GGGGCAAATAGACCTTGACATTTGGATGTTGTAGTTGCAGGGATTTATAATTCACCTACAATCAAAGATCATTCTGAACCCCACCAACGATAGAATTGGGCCAAACTTTCCACACAGAACTCCCATGACCAACAGAAAATAGTATGTTTTCTGATGGTCTTTGGTGACTCCAACACCCTTCTTGCAGCCTCCCCCAGGGGCCCTGACCCCCAGGTTGAGAAATGCTGCACTAGAGCATAGATCCACTTTAAATCTGGTTTCTGCCTCCTGCAGAATTCTGAGAGTTGTAGTTTAGCAAGGCCCAGACTTATCTGGCTGAGCGGTTTAAAGGCTCCTCCCTAAACTACAAGCCACAGAAACTGGATTTAAAGTGGAACCATGCTGTAGTGCAGTGTTTCTCAACCTGGAGGTCGGGACCCTGCTGAGGGGGTCGCGAAGGGGTGTTGGAGGGGTCGCCAAAGACCATCAGAAAACACAGTATTTTCTGATGGTCATGGGGATTCCATGTGGGAAGTTTGAGCCAATTCTATTGTTGGTGGTGTTCAGAATGTTCTTTGATTGTAGTGCTCGCTGAATATAGGTGAACTACAACTCCCAAACTCAAGGTCAATGCCCACCAAACCCTTCCAGTGTTTTCCGTTGGTTATGGCAGTCCTGTGCAGCAAATTAGGTTCAAAATCATTGTTGGTGGAGTTCAGAATGCTCTTTGATTATACTATAAATCTATAAATCCTAGCAACTACAACTCCCAAATTACAAAATCAATCCTCCCCCAACCCCACTAGCATTTACATGTGGGTGCATTGGGTATTTGTACCCAGTTTGGTCCAGTGAATGAAAATACATCTTGCATATCTGGTATTTATATTATGATTTATAACAGTAGGAAAATGACTGTTATGAAGTAGCAACAAAAACAATGTTATGGTTGGGGGTCACTACAACATGAGGGACTGTATTAAGGGGTCACGCCATTAGGAAGGTCGAGAACCACTGCTCTAGTGTAATGAGGTCCTTAGATATGGTTATTATGGTTATCAATTGGCAAGCAGATGACAACTGGTAGATGCTATATGTTCTGTATCTCAAAAACAAGTCAGTAGGGGAAAAATGGCACCATTTTTGGAATCTGCACATTAAATATACCCCAAAATAGGGCTAACATTTGAGGCACAAAAATGTGTGTTGCTCAGTGCTATATTTATTTCAATGTTTACAGGCAATTCCTGAGTTGCGAACATCCAACTTACATACAACTCCTAGTTAAGAATGAGGATGAAACAACATGAAGTGAGAGAAATCTGCCCTTTGGAAGGGAAATCCACTTCTGGAAAAGTTATTATCATGGGGAAAAGGTGTCTCCACTGAAGCCTTATCACCAATCCTTGTTTCCACAACAAGCCATGTTTTTCAAAATGCAATAATCACAGGGACAGAAAGTGAAGTGGAATCTTCTGAACAGGGGCACAGAGAGCAAAACAACCCTCTTTCCTATAATAGGGAAGATTCATCCTTCCCCTACTCAATACTGTACATCCAACATCCCCAGCAAAACAACAGCCACATAAACAATTGCAAGGATTTTTTTTTGCTTTTTTGTTACTGTTTTTTTTTTTAAAAAGTTATGAACTATGTCTTGTAGCTACAATTCCTGGCACACTGAAGACACTCAGTATAAGTACTTACTAAAGCTGTCGGCTGCTCCAAAGTGTACTGTTTAATGTACTTGTAAACCAAATAGTATACTGTTCCAAAGCTCAATGCGATCATAAAAAGGATCACCACAAACAAATACGGCATCCAGGTGCGGTCTGCAGAGAGGAAAGAGACCATTAGTGGCCATACTTGGGAATAGTATCAAACTGATGGAGAAACTGCATCGGGGGGGGGGGGGGCAGCAATGGCAAAATGACCCAGACCCACATCATTTCTTCTGAGCATCTTTCCATGCAAACCAGCCTTGCCCTTAACCTCTGACATATCTGTTGCACCTCAGCAGGAGTTCCCCTTGCTCACAGCCCTCACCAAGAAACCAAACGTGGTAATAAACAGTTTATGGAAAATAAAAACACATATAAAAAGGCCCAAAGGCACCTTAAGCAAACGGAAGGATAAAAACCCAAGAGTTGATAAAGGAAGCAAGTCTCAAAGGCAATAGGTAAATCCAGAACACAATGGTTAAAACATGAATATGAATCCAGGAAACAAGGAGCAAAACGTGGGCATGAATCTGTGCTGTGCTGGTTGCTAGCCACCCTGAGTCCCTCTGTGGAGGTGAGATAGGACGGAATATAAATGACCCAAATAAATAAATAAATAAATAAATAATCCATAAATCAAGGAGCAAAACTTGAGCATGAATCTTGAGTCTTGAACTGGGCATGAACTAGGAAGAGTCGGAACAGACCATAGAACAACCGATTGGTTCAAGATTGGGAAAGGAGTATGGCAGGGCTGTATACTCTCACCCGACCTATTTATCTTGTATGCAGAACACATCGTGTGACGTGCAGGGTTTGACCAATCCAAGGCTGGAGTTAAAATTGCTGGAAGAAATATTAACAACCTTAGATATGCAGATGACACTACTTTGATGGCTGAAAGCAAGGAGGAGCTGAAGAGCCTTCTAACCAAGGTGAAAGAAGAAAGTCCAAAAGCTGGGTTGCAGTGAAAAATAAAAAATACGACATGATGACAACCAAGCTGATTTCTGTGTTCTCAAAAAATATGGTGTGTCCAGGCTGGTTCATCAGGTGCTCTGCTATGGCTGATTTCTCTGGTTGAAGTAGTCTGCAGTGCCTTTCATGTTCCTTGATTCGTGTCTGGGCTATGCTGCGTTTGGTGGTTCCTATGTAGACTTGTCCACAGCTGCATGGAATACGATAGACTCCTGAAGAAGTGAGAGGATCCCTCTTGTCCTTTGCTGAACGTAGCATTTGTTGGATTTTCTTGGTGGGTCTGTAGATAGTTTGTATGTTGTGTTTCCTCATCAGCTTCCCTATGTGGTCAGTGGTTCCCTTGATGTATGGCAAGAACAATAGGCCGTTAGGAATTGTGGGAGTTGAAGTCCAAAACACCTGGAGGGCCAAAGTTTGCCCATGCCTGATCTATACTGTAGAATTAATGCAATTTGATAACACCCGTTAATTATATGGAAGCCTGGGTTGGAATTATGGAACTAATTTGGCTGCATGCACACAATGGGTGTGTTTGGACATTGCAACAAGTCAGAACTCCAAATAATTCCAACTTGTTATGAACGTGCCAAAGCGTGGGCGCATCCTATCATTCCTTCCCCGATTGAAATGGGAGCAGCCAAAGAATTTAGAAAGCATGCAATACCGACAGATGGAAAAGCAGACAGACTACTTTAGCCGTATCTCAGCTATATCTGATGCGAAAGAAACAAACGTTGGATTGGTAAGCGCTGCTCTCCTTCTCACTGCGTGCAGTGCAAAATGGAACAAATCTGTCCAATGCCAAATTTGGCCCATTTGGAGAAAACGTTTGCAATGACGGATATTTTATCAATATTGATTTAAATTGTATTGTCGAAGGCTTTCATGGCTGGAATCACTGGGTTGTTGTAGGTTTTTTGGGCTATATAGCCATGTTCTAGAAGCATTCTCTCCTGACGTTTCGCCTGCATCTATGGCAAGCATCCTCACAAGCTGACCTCACAAGCTCTGAGGATGCTTGCCATAGATGCAGGCGCAACGTCAGGAGAGAATGCTTCTAGAACATGGCTATATAGCCCAAAAAACCTACAACAACCCAACTTGGTTTAAATTGGTTCCTAAAGGGTGAGGACAGAAGAAGGAAGGAAGGAAGGAAGGAAGGAAGGAAGGAAGGAAGGAAGGAAGGAAGGAAGGAAGGAAGGAAGGAAGGAGAAAGGAAAATCATATGAAATCATTGATCAATTGAGTCCAAACTTTACTCTAGTTTTCATGTTGGTACCATCAGATAACACACCAAGGGTGCATCCACATTGTAGAATTAATGCGGAGGATTCTGCTTGAACTGCATTGCTCAATGCTATGGAATCCTGGGTGTTGTAGTTTGGTAAAGCACCATCACTCTTTGACAGAAAAGGTGGAAGCCTTTGTAGAACTACGACTCCCAGGACCCCAGAGCATTGAGCCAAGGCAGTGAACGTATCATCAAACTATATTAAGTAAACAGTGTAGATGTGCCCCAGGTGCTAATACATCTTAATATGAATGGCATATTGGTCCGATAGACAGGCAGATAGAATGAAAAGTGGTCCAATTGAACTATAGATAGGAAATAGTCGAATGGGAAAATTAACTCAGAGCCTTTCCACACAGTTCTGTATCCGAGAATTATTTATTATTATTTATTTAGGACATTTATATCCTATCTCAACCTCCGCTGTGGGAATCAGGACAGCTAACAACAAAGAAAAAACATAGGTATACATCTATATAAATAAAAATGTAATGTTTGTTTGTGGGATTAACATAACTCAAAAACCACTGGGTGAATTGACACCAAATTTTTACACAATACACCTATCAGGCCAACGAGTGACCATCACCCCTAAAACAAACACAAAAAACAGCAGAAAGGACTTTAAACCCCCCCCCCCAAATAAACCATATATACATATACAAATATGTTTATACACATATACACAAGAACACACACATATATACGCAAGCACACACAAATATACACATATACACACCTACATATACACCTACTCTCATATACATATACACATACGTACACACATATAAACACACATATATGCATAGACACAAGCACACACATATGCACAATATACATATACATATATAAACACAGAAATATACATATACACATGCACTCATACATACTGAAATATACATATACACATGCACATATATGCAAGCACACACAAATATACACATATACACACCTATATATACACCTACACATATATACATATACACATATATACACAATATACATATACACATATAAACACAGAAATACACAGATATATACACATGTATAGACACATACACAAACACACATATATACACATATACACAAATATATACACACATTACAACGCATGTGCAAAACCACACACACACACACACACACACACACACACACATATATATATATATATATATATATGCAAGCACACATATATACACATATACAAATATATATACACACACACACACACACACACAAAACACATATACACAGACTGGGCCAAAGCAACATGTGGCAGGGGATGGCTAGTATCAAGTAAAAACAGTATAAAACATTATGAAAACATTATAAAAACATTAAAACAATTGCTAATTTAAGTTGTCGTCCTGTACGCAATCCATCAGAGTCCATTAAAACCATAGCTTTGCCATCAAGTCAGTTTAACCCGCAAAGGCCTGCTCCCAGAGCCAGAATTTCACTTTTTTCCGGAACATCAGGAGGGATGGAGCAGATCTGATTTCACTTGGGAGGGAATTCCATAGAATATCAAGGCAGAAAATCCCACAATATCTGTTTTAACCTGGGTTATCTGAGTCCACACTCAGATAATGTGGGATTTTCTGTCTTGATATTCTGGGATATAGGGCTGTGTGGAAGGGCCCTCAGTGAACAAGAGGAACAAAAATGGGACTCCTCTTGGGATGTTATCTAAACTCTTTAACAGCCTGGCAAGTTTATCATTTACTAGCAAGTTATGGAAGATCATTCTTTTGGCTGCTGCCTTCTGTTTGCACATTGCTCCTTTCAACCTTGTGCCAAGTTTCGATTCGCTGGTAGAAGGTTTTGCTTTGTTTTCTGTCCAACTTATACTGTTTGGGAGGCAGGTAAGTCCTTGAAGAACATTATCACCTGTTGAGGTCATCAATGGTTACTGCCTTTGCATTTGCGGCTTCAGATTTCACCTCCAAATTGTGAGATTGCATTACATTTCTGCATTGCATCTTCTATCTTCTATACACAAAATAAATGTGAAAAATGTGTATGTGGGGGACTCCTTCCTACCCTTTCCTATGGCACACAGGAAACACAGAGGAATTGAACGGACTGGAGAGGTCCAACAATGGACCAGGACCAAACTTGGCATAGAGATGCCCCATGACCAACTGAACATACTGCAGGGGTTTGGGGAAATGACCTTGATTTTGAGAAGTCTAGTTCACTTGCATCCCCAGAACACTCAACCCAGCTGACAATGAATTTGGACCACACTTGGCACACAGACTCAACATGGCCAACTGTAAATACTATCTGAGTTTGGGGGTGATTGCTCTGGGAATCTGGGAGTTGTAGTTCACCCTTATCCAGAGAGCACTGAAGATAGTCAATGATAGATATGGACCAAACTTGGCACACAGACCCAACATGGCCAACTATGCATACAGGCCTGGTTTGAGAAGGATTGACACACAATTCTGGGAATTGTACTTCACCCACACTGTTATGTATTTTCTAATGGGAGCATTCATAAAAAATGAAATCACATCCGGCTTTTTCCTAATAAATAGTTAAACCCCTGTGCCGGCAGGACTAAAGACCGACAGGTCGCAGGTTCAAATCCAGGAAGAGGCGGATGAGCTCCCTCTATCAAGCTCCAGTTCCTCATGTGGGGACATGAGAGAAGCCTCCCACAAGGATGATAGAACATCAAAAATCATCCGGGCGTCCCCTGGGCAACGTCCTTGCAGACGGCCAATTCTCTCACACCAGAAGCGACTTGCAGTTTCTCAGGTCGCTCCTGACACAACAAAAAAAAATTTAACTAAATGATATTACCTAACACCCCAAAACAAATAATGCCTTTTTCAAATAACCTGGGCATCGTCAATACATATAATCAAATCGGAAAGACAGTCAGCCCTTCACCTGGTAAAGTCCTCACTCGAAAGTGATAGGGCTTGCTGGTTTTCTCTGACGTTTTGATTTTGATTTTGATTTCTCCATTGTATTCGGTGTCTGCTTCCAAGTCGGTGAGTTCAGGTTTATTGCTGCTCACAGTCTTAACCCACTGTAAAAAGAGAAAGGAGAGTTTGTCTTAAGACAGATAACTCTGATTTGTTGCTTTATATGCCCTACATCAACAATAACCTGTTGGGGAAAATGGCAAAACAAACTCCAACTAAATAAAATAGACAAGCTCCCAATAGGCTCCATAGACAACAGAAAACCCCAGCCATATCGCAATATGCTAAAGAAACTGGAACAGAACGGAATAACAAAGATTGAGGATTTACTAAAATCAGATGGGACTGTAATTCAATGGGAGGGAATAAAAGATAAATGTGGGCTTGGAAATTGGTTACAATGGGGAGGGCTGTCTAAAAAGCTAACAGAATTGAAGACTAAGGAAACCTCAGAAACAAATTTCGACAAAATAATAAAATGGAAAGTTGAGAAGGAGAAAGGAATCATGGGATTTATATATAAAATAATCACAGAAATACAATATAACACAAAATCTACCCTAATAGGAGTCTGGAAGGAGGAATTAAGTTGCAGTGAGAGAGAAATAGATAATTGGATGAAGTCAATCAATAAAATAAAATACCTAAAGATTAAAGAAATGCAACGGAAAATACTGACAAAATGGTACAGAACTCCTGTGCAGCTGGTGCATATCATGAAAACGTGTCCGAAATTATGCTGGCACAATTGTGGAAAAATAGGAACATGCGCACACATGTGGTGGGAATGCGAAAAAATCCAAAAGTTCCAAGAAATAATCAGGAAGGAAATGGAGGAGCTATTAGGAATAAATATAGAATGGAACAAGACCCGATTTTTCACCCAGAAATTGGAAAGTAAAGGGGAATATAAATGAGGAAATAATAAATCACACGATAGAGGCAATCAAAGCCTCAGTGGCCCTGGGCTGGAAGGACCACAAGAAATGGAATATAAAAACTTGGTATAAATATCTAGCCGATTACCTTCTCCAAGATTATATTAGCAAAATGAAAAGTTACTATATGACGGGTCAAAGCAGAAGGACATGGGAAGCAAAATGGAAGGGTCTTATCTACAGAATAAAGGGGAAAGATAAATATACGGTGTTAAATAAGACTATTCTTATGATTGAACAATTATAATAAACACAGCAAATGTACTTAACTGTTCCTGGGCGGGGGGGGGGGGGTTGTGGTGGTGTTGGGATTGGGATTGGGGAAAATACTGGTATTTTGAATGTTAATATCAAAGTTGGTATGTTTCTATGTATTATGCAATAAAAAACTTTTAAAAAGATGCCCTACATTTTATAACTATTGTTGAAACCACTGCTTCTTAAACTGTGGGTCTCGACCCATTCACTCAATGTTGGGGACAGGAAAAAAATTGGCAGCAGAAAACGTTTCTGAATGTCACTTAAACATTTACACCAGTGTTTCTCAACCTGGGGGTCAGGACCCCTAGGGGAGGGGTCACGAGGGGGGTGTCAGAGGGGTTGCCAAAGACCATCAGAAAGCACAGTATTTTCTGTTGGTCATGGGGGTTCTGTGTGGGACGTTTGACCCAATAGGAGCATAGTGTCTAGATCTAGGGAAGTAATGCTACCCCTCTATTCTGTTTTGGTTAGACCACATCTGGAATATTGTGTCCAATTCTGGGCACCACAATTCAAGAGAGATATTGGCAAGCTGGAATGTGTCCAGAGGAGGGCGACTAAAATGATCAAGGGTCTGGAGAACAAGCCCTATGAGGAGCGGCTTAAGGAGCTGGGCATGTTTAGCCTGAAGAAGAGAAGGCTGAGAGGAGATATGATAGCCATGTATAAATATGTGAGAGGAAGCCACAAGGGAGGAGGGAGCAAGCTTGTTTTCTGCTTCCCTGGAGACTAGGCCGCGGAACAATGGCTTCAAACTACAAGAGAGGAGATTCCATCTGAACATGAGGAAGAACTTCCTGACTGTGAGAGCCGTTCAGCAGTGGAACTCTCTGCCCCAGAGTGTGGTGGAGGCTCCTTCTTTGGAAGCTTTTAAACAGAGGCTGGATGGCCATCTGTCAGGGGTGATTTGAATGCAATATTCCTGCTTCTTGGCAGGGGGTTGGACTGGATGGCCCATGAGGTCTCTTCCAACTCTTTGATTCTATGATTCTATTGTTGGCAGAGTTCTGAATGCTCTTTGATAGTAGATGAAGCCGGAAATGAAAGAAGAAGCCTCTGCCTTTGTTTGTGTTTGTGTGTCTCATTGTATATGATTGTAAAAGCCATTGAATGTTTGCCTATGTATGTAAATGCTGTAATCCACTCTGAGTCCCCTAAGGAAGAAGGGCAGGATGTAAATAAAGTGTATTATTATAAATACTCTAATTGAATTAAACATAGAATTGTTAATAAAAGGTGGGCCAAAAGTCACAAAGGGTTCCTATATATCTATATATATATATAAATGCTCTGTGCATAATGAGTACCTTAAAAACAAAAGAACCAATGAACGAAATAACACCAAATTTGGCAACAAAACATCTCACAACACAAGGAGTGTCCATCACTCAAAAATTTATGCTTTTGTCATTTGAGAGTTGTAGTTGCTGGGATTTATAGTTCACCTATAATCAAAGAGCATTCTGAACTCCACCAACAATGGAATTGAACCAAACTTGGCACACAGGACTCCCCTGACCAACAGAAAACACTAGAAAGGTTTGGTGGGCACTGACCTTGAGTTTTGGAGCTGTAGTTCACCTACATCTAGAGAGCACTGTCGATTCAAACAATGATGAATCTGGACCAAACTTGGCACGAATACTCAATATGCCCAAATATAAACATGGATGGAGTTTGGGGGGAAGATGTAGTTGTAATTACTGGGATTTATAGTTCATCTACAATCAAGGAGCATTCTGAATCCCATCAACGACAGGATTGGGGCAGACATCCCACACAGAACCCTCATGACCAACAGTGTTTTCTGGTGGTCTTTGGTGACCCTTCTGACACCCCCCTGGTGACACCCCCCCCCCCCGGGTCTTGACTTCCCAGGGTGAGAAAGGCTGCCTTAAGGCCATCCAGTCCAACTCCCTTCACCAGGACAAGAAAACAGAATCAAAGCCCTCCTGACAAAGGGCCATCGAACCATTCACACACACACACACACACATATGTATATGACAGATGCAGTATCAAAGATTTGAAAGAAGAACAATGATATGTTGCATGTTCCAGAGTAGGCAAACCAGGCCTACAGAGTAGGCAAACCAGGCCACATCAACACTGGCAAAGAAACAGCAAGAAATACTGTTTACCCACAAGCAGAAAGACATGGCATATATTAGAAACCAACACTTTCTCATTAGATCACCAGACTGGGCCACAGCAATGTGTGGCAGGGGACCGCTAGTATTGTATATGATGGTGTGGTATTGAACTGTGGGTCTAAATCCCTGCTCAGTCAACCTACTGGTTGACTTTGGGCAAGTCTCACTCGGTCTCAGAAGAAGGCAATGCAAACCTCTTCTGATTAAACCTTGCCTAGGAAAATCTAGGAGAGAGTTACTGTAAGTTGGATCTGACTTGAAGGCACATAACAACAGAGAATGTAATAAATATATACAGTGCAACCCCGTGTACATTCCTGAACATATTGTGCTAAGAAGAAACTGTAGATAATAGGAAAAGAATGGCCTCTGTTGGATGTTTCTATGGAGTTGCCTAGAGTTAATTCCTAGGAATTTGCTAGGACCTCCAGGATGACTCTACTGCAACCTCCAGTGGAAGTGTGCCACAGAATCATTCATAGACAATTCGTAGGTAAAGGTAAAGACTTCCCTTGATATTAAGTCAAGTTGTGTCCGACTCTGGGGGGTGGTGCTCATCTCCATTTCTAAGCCGAAGAGCTGACATTGTCTGTAGACACCTCCAAGGTCATGTGGCCAGCATGACTGCAAGGAATGCTGTTACCTTCCTGCAGAAGCGGTACCTATTAATCTACTCACGTTTGCATGTTTTCAAACTGCTAGGTTAGTAGAAGCTGGAGCTAACAGCAGGAGCTCACCCCACTCTCCAGATTCAAACAGCTGACCTTTCGGTTAGAAAATTCTGCAGCTCAGCGGTTTAATGCGCTGCACCACTGGGGGCTCCCTTAAAATATTAGAAGGGACAATGCAGGTCGGTAAAACAGTGGTAACGGGGGTCACACTGTAGTGATGGAAGCACTCTTGAATGCATAACAATTGGAGAGATAGAAGAGTCCAAACTTCCATTTCATTGACTCCATTTCCCCCTTACCTTCTGCTGTGTCTTTGGGGAGAAGATTGTTATTTCGTACTCAACCTTGGTGCCAATCTGTGTGAAGATGTCTACCACAGTCAAGGTCTGGTTGGCTCCATTCCTCAGAGGGCTCATTGGCGACTGGATGAAGAACTGGATGGACTGGACGCTAGGGATGCACTTAACTTCCGGCCTCCCAATATTTGCTGACGGGAGAAAGACGAAAGAGAAAGAAATAAGGTATTTTTCTTGCTTCTTGTTTTTTTAAGCCTTCTGTTAGGGCTTAAATGGCTTATAACAGTGTTTCTCAACCTGGGGGTTGGGACCCCTAGGGGATCACGAGGGGGTGTCAGAGGGGTCACCAAAGACCATCAGAAAACACAGTATTTTTTGTTGGTCATGGGGGTTCTGTGTGGGAAGTTTGGCCCAATTTTACTGTTGGTGGAGTTCAGAATGCTCTTTGATTGTAGGTGAACTATAAATCTCCGCAACTACAACTTCCAAATGTCAAGGTCTATTTTCCCCAAAATACACCAGTGTTCACATTTGGGCATATTGAGTATTCATGCCAAATTTGGTCCATATCCATCATTGTTTGAGTCCACAGTGCTCTCTGGATGTAGGTGAACTACAACTCCAAAACTCAAGGTCAATGACCACCAAACCCTTCTAGGATCTTCTGTTGGTCATGGGAGTTGTGTGTTCCATGTTTGGTTCAATCCCATCATTGGTGGAGTTCAGAATGCTCTTTGATTGTAGGTGACCTATAAATCCCAGCAACTACACCTCCCAAATGACAAAATCCTCCACCAGTATTCAAATTTGGGTGTATCGGGTATTTGTGCCAAATTTGGCCCAGTGAATGAAAATACATCCTGCATATCAGATATTTACATTAAGATTCCTAACAGTAGCAAAATTACAGTTATGATGTAGCAATGAAAATAATGTTAAGTTTCGGAGTCACCACAATATGAGGAACTGCATTAAGGGGTTGTGGCATTAGGAAGGTTGAGAACCACTGGCTTATAAGGTGTAAAAATATGGTGAAATTGTCCTAGAGATGTCTTCCATCTATTTTGGACTTCACCGCCCAGAGGTTCCAGCCAGCTTGGAGAATTGTCACAAATTCTGGGAGCTAAAGTCCAAAACATCTATAAGATCAAAGTTTGGGGGAAAAAGACCAAGATTGGAAAACATTGCTATAGAGTGGTGGTCCCAAGCTTTGGTCCTCTAGATGTGTTGCATTTCAACCCCTAGAAAATTCCTGAATCTTGACTATAACTGTTTAAAAAAAATGTAGAGGACCAAAGGTTTGGAACTATTACCTTGGAGGATATTTGGGAGCAGTTTTATACCCTCAAGTCCCACCAAATAACTCTTGCAGACCACCCTTGGTCCATGCCTTCACCCCCTGGAGCCACTTACTGTCCCTTTCAGGCTGAAATCTTGGGGATAATGCCCATTCAGAGGTGCAACAGTCGGGTATGTGGGCCCGCACTTGGGCGTGGAAATGCTCCGTGGAGTTCTTCATCTCGTGGGTGAGGTCGCAGAAAAGCCGGGTGATGTTCTGGCACTCACTTTTCTCCTGCCATGGGTCCCCATATCTAAAACGAGAGACAATATTTGCGCCTTATAAAATGCCTCTTGTATTGTATGAGAGCGGATCAGGAGTAGATGCCTGGAAAGACTGCATTCTAAGGACCTTAGCACACAAGGCAGGCAAATTGGCATTGCAGTTGGTTTCAAGAGGGTGTGTACATTTGATCATGGAAGCATGGAATGGAAAACCAGTGTAATTGTGCCATTGGAGAGGGGTGTGATATCGTCAGTGCTCAATGTGAATCAGCTAATGTGACTATCACAGAATAGTGGCTTGATGTGATGAAGTCCTCAGTGTATGGTAATTCATGGTGAACCAGAGAAATTGTGCTATTTGAGAGAGGTGCTAACCAAGGATGAAATATCAAAGGTGCTCAACACAAAATGTATCCATTCTCTGTGTTAATGAGAATATAACAGAAATAGCAGCTTGGTGTGATAAAGTCCTCTATGCATTTCATTTGCATTGCAAAGGCAAAGCTGTTAGAGTTCAGCCTGTGATTGTGTTTCAGGATCAGGGTGCTTTGGATGTGGGAAGTGATGCCAATGAATTTCAAGATGGCAATGGTTTTGTCAATGATACTGATGCATAGAAGGACCAGGAGACCCCTGTGCAAAGTGTAGTTTCCCATAAGAATGTCCCTGAAGGGTGTGGGGATGATAGTGTACCCCCTGAATTGCTACCAGAGAGTTCCCAGGATTTGGGGCTTGAAAACAACTGGGCACCTGGCCCAGCTGCGAGACTTAATGAGAAATAGATAGGTTTATTTGTCGTGTCAGGACAACCAGTCAAATTATATTACATTTCTTACATTTCTAACAGAACAAAACAAACAAACAGACAGAATACAAAATTTGTGAGTTTGGTAGTTGATTAAATGTCCTTTGACCAGTATCTGGCCACTTGGAGTGCCTCTGGTGTTGCTGCAAGAAGGTCCTCCATGGTGCATGTGGCAGGGCTCAGGTTGCATTGCAGCAGGTGGTCAGTGGTTTGCTCCTCTCCACACTCGCATGTCGAGGATTCCACCTTGTAGCCCCACTTCTGAAGGTTGGCTCTGCATCTCGTGGTGCCAGAGCGCAGTCTGTTCAGCGCCTTCCAAGTCGCCCAGTCCTCTGTGTGCCCAGGGGGGAGTCTCTCATTTGGTATCAGCCATTGGTTGAGGTTCTGGGTTTGAGCCTGCCACTTTTGGACTCTCGCTTGCTGAGGTGTTCCAGCGAGTGTCTCTGTAGATCTTAGAAAACTATTTCTAGATTTAAGTCGTTGATGTGCTGGCTGATACCCAAACAGGGGATGAGCTGGAGATGTCTCTGCCTTGGTCCTTTCACTATTGGCTGCTACTTCCCGGCGGATGTCAGGTGGTGCAATACCAGCTAAGCAGTGTAATTTCTAGATAGGTGAGAGGAAATTAGTCAAAACAGAAAGGCTGAACAGTGTCTTCAGCACAGTGCCTTCAGCCTTCAGATATGATAGCCATGTATAAATATGTGAGAGGAAGCCACAGGGAGGAGGGAGCAAGCTTGTTTTCTGCTTCCTTGGAGACTAGGACGCGGAACAATGGCTTCAAACTACAGGAGAGGAGATTCCATCTGAACACGAGGAAGAACTTCCTGACTGTGAGAGCCGTTCAGCAGTGGAACTCTCTGCCCCGGAGTGTGGTGGAGGCTCCTTCTTTGGAAGCTTTTAAACAGAGGCTGGATGGCCATCTGTCAGGGGTGATTTGAATGCAATATTCCTGCTTCTTGGCAGGGGGTTGGATTGGATGGCCCATGAGGTTTCTTCCAACTCTTTGATTCTATGATTCTATGATTCTGCTAGGCTCCAACAGAAAAAGAGAAGGGGATCTCAAGTAAAGCGAAACCAATTCCTGAGTGCGTGGAACAGCCTAACGAGGGGATAAAAGTTCCAAGTATGGGAAATATAGTCAGATGAAGCATTGTTGGAATCAAGTGTAGTTCTCTTCCTTGTTTCATGGAAGCTTTGCTTGGAAGATTCCTGCCTAAGTATTTCTTGTTCATAGTTTGGATTCTTGGAATGTATGAATCCTTACTCATGCCTTGGACCAGTTTTTTCCTGTTTTCCTGAATTATATTAGAAAAGTGTGGACTTTGTTTTTATGGAATTTGCTGAACTTTATCCTGGACTATTTTTGCTCCTGCTTATCTTCTTACCTAATTGGATTTACCTATTTCTTTAAAGTGCTTTTTTACTTGCTTTTTAATTCTTTTTTCCAATCAACAGCATAGTGTTTATAGTCAGAGAGCTTTTCCTGTGCTGGAGTGCAACAAAAACAGAGCACTTGCACTCTTGCAGGGAGGTGTGATATCAACCTGTTCATGCAAAATTTATCCATTCTCTATGACAATTCAACTGTAATGGGATAGTGTCTTGGTGTGATAAAGTCCTCTATGTAATTTATTTGTGTTGCAATGGCAAACCAGAACAATTTCCCTATTTGAAGGAGGTACTACATCAGAGGTGCAAATGGTGTTAGTACACCATTCAGTACTTATTGGGCCTTTATTATTTTATTGCCTCGACTATTTTGGGATGGGCGCAACCTGAGAGTGGAGCCCTGAGGCTGCCTGGTGCTTTCTTACACATTGAAGCAAGTTGTAAAAAAATTCCGAGACATCTTTCATCTTGCTTTCCCTTTGCCTTGTGCAACCGCACACTTGTGTCATTTACCTGTCCTTTGACTCGTCTCTCCTTTGGATTGCATCAAAGTGTGAAACGGTTGAGAAATTGAGGTTCCATTTTGTCCTTCTCAGCTGAGAAAACTCTCCATCGGCTTATGAGAAAGCTCTATGGATGCCAAGTTTGTATTACACACTTACTCAGGTGTGCTGAGGACAGATCCAAAATGGAAACCATGAACCTGTGCCGCAAGGGACACATCAGCTAGACAAGTGACTTTGATGGAATCAACAGAAAACCAACCCATTTATGGGGCTGAGAGTGTGTGACCTGGCCAAATCCACCCAGTGGGTTTTCATGGCTGAGAGAAGATTCAAACACTGGTCTCCAGATTCATAGTCCAACCAACATGGCAAACCACTATGCAATGCTGGCTCTCATACCTATATTATTCATTTATGATCAATACCTCTTTGAGAGCCAGCATGGTTTGAGGATTAGTTTTAGAGAGCAGGGGTCAAATTAGATAGGCTAAGACTCTTGGGACCACAAATAGGATTTTAGCACCTCAATTTCCAGCTCAAGTAATTAGGATTGTTGTTGTTGGGTGACTTCAAGTCATTTCAGATTGAGAACAAATCTGTCACAGAGTTTTCTTGTCAAAAAGTAATTGAAAAGGGATTTTACTTTGTCTTTGTCTGAAGCTGAGAGAGTGGCACATGGTTAAAGTCACCAGTGTGTTCAGAGCTATAGTTTGAGGTTAAAACCAATACACCACGTTTTCTGAATTCTTTCTTTCTTTTCTTTTTCTTTCTTCCCTCCTCTCTCCCTCTTTTCCTCTCTTTTCTCTGCCTCTATCTGCTCTTGACCTATCTATCTTTTCTCACACCTTCACTTCCTTCCTTAGTTCCTGTCTGCCTTCCTTTTCTCCCTCCCTCCTTCCCTCCCTCCCTTTTCGTTACCTTCTTTTCTTTCTCCCGTCTTCCCTGTTTCTCTCTATTTTCCGTCTTCCCCCTTTCTTCCTTTTCTCTTGCCTTCTCTCCTTTCCTTTCTTTCCTTTCCTCCCTCCCCCTCTGTTCCCTTTTTCTTCCTTCCTTCCTTCTTTTCTTCCTCCCTTTTTCCTCCCTTTCCTTTTCTCCCTCCCTCTGTTCCTCTCTACTTCCTTCCTTCCTTCTTTCCTCCTCCCTCCCTCCCCACTCTGTTCCTCCCTACTTTCTTTCTTTCTTTCTTTCTTCCTCCTTTACTGCTTTTCTACCTACCTCCCATCCTTTTTCCTACCTCCTTTCCTGCCCTGCCTTGCCCTTCCCTTCCCTCCCTCTGTTCCTCTCTACTTTCATACTTTCTTCCTCCTTTCCTCCCCCCTTTTCCCTACCCCCTTCCCTTCCTTTCCCTTCCCTCCCTCTGCTCCTCTCTACTTTCATTCTTCCTTCCTTCCTTCCTTCCTTCCTTCCTTCCTTCCTTCCTTCCTTCTCCTTTTCCTTCCTCCTTCTATCTTTCCTTTCTTTCCTTACCTCCTTTCTTCTTTCTTCCTCCTTTCCTCCCCCCTTTTCCTTCCTACCCTTTCCTGCCCTTCCCTTACCTGCCCTTCCCTCCCTCTGCTCCTCTCTACTTTCATTCTTTCTTCCTTCCTCCTTTTCTCCCTCCCTTCCTTCCTTTTTCTTACCTCTTTCCCTGCCCTTCCCTTCCCTCCCTCTGTTCCTTTCTACTTTCATTCTTCCTCCCTCCCTCCTTTCCTCCCTCCCTTCCCCCTTTTTTCCTATTTTCTTTCCTTCCCTTCCTCCCTCACTCCTTCCCTCCTTCTGTTCCTCTCTACTTCCTTCCTCCCTTCCTCCTTTTCTTCCTCCCTCTCTCCTTCCCTCTTTTCCCAGTCTGTGGAGGGCCAGATCTACTTGGGGCAGCCTCATTCCAAATTGTCAAATTGTTTGCAGTCTATTTACTTGACGCATTAAAACAGATGGTGTGCACTGGAAAGGACCTTGAAGGTGCACAACAGCCTGAAAGGAGAATCTAATCTCTCTTTGCTCTTAACATGCCACAATAGTGTTCCTGGAACAAATGTTGGAGCTGATAGTGGCAGAATTTTAGTCTGAACTTGAAAGAAGCTATGCTCCAAATAGGTTCAGTACCTAGGAAAGCTGCCTTAAAATTTAGACTAAGCCTTGGTGCAGATTCAGGTACCAGGTGACATGGATTTTCTTGCAAACAACACCACCCACAGTGAGAAAGCGAAGGCCCTTACTTTTTATACTGTACATCATATAGCGTCCCTGGAGGTGTCTCCTCGCCACTTTTCCACACAAAGATGTTTTCAAAGTTTATGGACTGAAACCGTGCCTCCAAAATGAGTGGCGACCTCTCCGTCTGTGAAGTCCCTGCAGGAACAAATGAGCTTTTTGATCAAAAGTGAATTACATCACGATCCATTTCGCTGGGTTTTGCTTACTCAAACCTCATGGAAATGGATCTTGTCTTAGGTCCAAGGACAAGGAAGTTATGGATCATATAGTGCCAGACCCTGAGAAGGTCCTTATCAACAACAAACAGGTGCAGGATCCATTCATGGAGCCCTCAAATAAGGACAACAGGTTAGATATTGCTCATGTGCACTTTGTCATTGGCCACATAACTCTGGAGTTCTATATTATATTGCTGCTTGGAATAAACGTTATCTCAACCAGTGCTATGAGTAGGATGAACTTAAAGCAATGCTGAGACTGGAGAGATCCTTTGGCTAAAGCAATGGTTCTCAACCTTCCTAATGACGCAACCTCTTAATACAGTTCCTTATGTTGTGGTAACCCCAAACCATAACATTATCTTTGTTGCTACTTCACAACTGTAATTTTGCTATTGTTATGAATCATAATGTAAATATCTGATGTGCAGGATGTATTTTCATTCACTGGACCAAATTTGGCACAAATACCCGATACGCCCAAATTTCAATACTGGTGGGGTTGGGGGGGGGGTTGATTTTGTCATTTGGGAGTTGTAGTTGCTGAGATTTATAGTTCACCTACAATCAAAGAGCATTCTGAACTCCACCAATGATAGAATTGAACCAATCTTCCCACACAGAACTCCCTTGACCAACAGAAAATACTGGAAGGGCTTGGTAGGCATTGACCTTGAGTTTTGGAGTTAATGTTCACCTACATCCAGAGAGCACTGTGGACTCAAACAGTGATGGATCTGGACCAAACTTGGCAGGAATACTCAATATGCCCAAATGTGCACACTACTGGAGTTTGAGGAAAATAGACCTTGACATTTGGGAGTTGTAATTGCTGGGATTTATAGTTCACCTACAATCAAAGAGCATTCTGAACCCAGCCCACAATGGATCTGCACCAAACTCATCGCTGAGTCTGGAATCCCAGGTCTCGGCGGTGGCCGGGAGAGCTTTTGCACAATTAAAACTTGTGCGCCAGCTGTGCCCGTACCTCGGGAAGTCGGATCTGGCCACGGTGGTCCACGCTCTTGTTACATCCTGATTAGATTACTGCAACACACTCTTCATGGGGTTGCCTTTGAAGACTGTTCGGAAACTCCAACTAGTCCAGCGGGAGGCAGCCAGACTGCTCACTGGAGCGTCATACAGGGAGCATACCACCCCCCTGTTGTGTCAGCTCCACTGGCTGCTGATCCAGTTCTGAGCACAATTCAAAGTGCTGGTTTTGACCTACAAACCCTATACGGCTCCGGCCCAGTGTATCTGTCTGAACGGATCTCCCTCTACGTCCCACCCCGGAGTCTAAGATCTTCTGGGGAGGCCCTGCTCTCGACCCCGCCTCTGTCACAAGTGAGGTTGGTGGGGACAAGGAGCAGGGCGTTCTCCGTGATGGCCCCCCACCTGTGGAATTCACTCCCCGGGGAAATTAGATCAGCAACATCACTCCTTTCCTTTAGGAAAAAACTGAAAACATGGATTTGGGACCAGGCATTCGGACAATCGGGCAGATAAAGAAAGGACTTGACAATGGGCAGGAAATGACTAATGGAATGGAATTATGGAACTCTGAAAGACGAACGCTGAGCATGTGAATAGTTTTTATATGATGTGTTATATACTGATTGTTTTGATGGTTTTAACTGTGATAATGGTTTTAACTATGGTTTTGTACATTATGTGTAATTTGTATAGGCATCGAATTGTGCCTTTTTGTAAGCCGCCCTGAGTCCCCCCTTGGGGGTTGAGAAGAGCGGGGTAAAAGTACCCGAAATAAATAATAAATAAATAAACTTAGCACACTACCTACATGGTCAACATCGAATACTGGTGGGGTTGTGGGGGGGGGGGGGTGTTTTTGAATTCTGAGAGTTGTAGTTCACCAACACCAAAAAGGAAGAGAAGGACAGGGGGAGAGATCTTCAACTTTCTCTGACAAAGGGGTTCCTAAGAACATCAGAAACTTGTGTTTTCTGATGGTGTTCTGCGCCCCCTCTGAAACCCCCCTCGTGACCCCCCAGGGGTTCCTGAACCCCAGGTTGAGAAACACTGGATTAGATATTGTTCATGTGCACTTTGTCATTGGCCACATAACTCCAGAGTTCTATATAATATTGATACTTGGAATAAACTTTATCTCAATCAGTGCTATAAGTAGGCAGAACTGAAACAATACTGAGACTGGGGATATCCTTTGGCTAAAGTTATTGTTTATTATCTGCCTTCCTGCTCAGTTTCAGGGCTCATTCAAACTCTGTATTTCACTTGGGATGTACAAAAGGGCTATATATCAGCATGAACCTTGTCATTGCGAGTGTCAGGGAGTAAACAAACAATGCCCAGTGCCATGGTGACCACTTGGAGAGGTGTATAGATTCTTCTGAGACAAACAACAAGACTCTCTAGTTTTAGGAGAAAGGACCTTTGACCCATTGAATGCTCACGGCTCTCCGTTGTTGCTCCACACAGCGTGCTTGTAAAAGAGGATAAAAGGTTTACAGAAACTCACAGTTTGCAGAAAGGAACACGCTTCTCTGGGGTTTTCCCAGTGCTACATTGGAATGCAACAAGGCGGAACTTGGAGCTTAGGGTGCCTACTCCTTCCTTAAGTTGCTCAGACGTGTGACAACCAAAGATGCTGAGATGCATTCTGGGTTGCCAAACAGAAGGGAGGCACTTTCCTATATCAATTTCAATCTCTTCTCCAAAAAAAGCACAGAAAAGGGTCCATGAAGGTGACACTGCACTGGGTGACATCGACCCTTGTGATGCTATTGGTCAATTTAGTCAATTACAGTAGAGTCTCACTTATCCAACGGGCCGCCAGAACGTTGGCTAAACGAAAATGTTGGATAATAAGGAAGGATTAAGAAAAAAGCCTATTAAGTGTCAAATTACGTTATGATTTTACAAACTAAGCACCAAAACATCATCTTTTATAACAAATGGACAGAAAAAAGCAGTTCAATACACAGTAAAGTTATGTAGTAATTACTGTATTTACGAATTTAGCACCAAAACATCTCAATGAATTGAAACAGATGTGGATCCGGGTGGGAGGCAGACTGTGATGGATAATGCAGAACGTTGCATAAGAAAAGGTTTGATAAGTGAGACTCTACTGTATTGTGAATTACAGTCTCGAAAAGTAACCATTCCAGATTCCTAACCTTTAACATAACATATAATTTCAACCAATTGACCCTTTACATATCAGAAGAGAAGCCATCCTCAATCACTATATCAGCATTTCTCAACCTGGGGGTCAGGACCCCTGGGAGGGGGGTTATGGGGGGGGGGTGTCAGAGAGGTCGCCAAAGACTATCAGAAAACATGGTATTTTCTGATGGTCATGGAGGTTCTGCGTGGGAAGTTTGACCCAATTCTGTCGTTGGTGGAGTTCAGAATGCTCTTCTATTGTGGGTGAACTATAAATCTCAGAGCGACTACAACTCCCAAATGTCAAGGCCTATTTTTCCCAAACTCCACCAGTGTTCACATTTGGGCATATTGAATATTCATGCCAAGTTTGGTCCAGATCCATCATTGTTTGAGTCCACAGCGCTCTCTGGATGTAGGTGAACTACAACTCCCAAACTCAAGGCCAATGCCCACCAAACCCTTTCAATATTTTCTGTTGGTCATGGGAGTTCTGTGTACTAAGTTTGGTTCAATTCCATCGTTGGTGGAGTTCAGAATGCTCTTTGATTATAGGTGAACTATAAATCCCAGCAACTCCAACTCTCAAATGACAAAATCATAATTTTTTGAGTGATGGTCACTCCTTGTGTTGTGAGCCGTTTTGTTGCCAAATTTGGTGTGATTTCGTTCATTGGTTCAATACTATCATTGGTGGAGTTCAGAATGCTCTTTGATTGTAGGTGAAGTATAAATCCCAGCAACTACAATTCCCAAATGACAAAATCAACCCCACCCCACCAGTATTCAAATTTGGGCGTATTGGGTATTTGTGCCAAATTTAGTCCAGTGAATGAAAATACACCCTGCATATCAGATATTTATATTATGATTCATAGGTAAAGGTAAAGGTAGTCCCCTGACATTAAGTCCAGTCATGTCTGACTCTGGGGTGTGGTGCTCATCTCCATTTCTAAGCCGAAGAGCCAGCGTTGTCCGTAGACACCTCCAAGGTCATGTGGCTGGCATGACTACATGGAGCGCTGTTACCTTCCCGCCGGAGCGGTACCTATTGATCTACTCACATTTGCATGTTTTCGAACTGCTAAGTTGGCAGAAGCTAGGGCTAACGGCAGGAGCTCACCCTGCTCCCCGGATTCGAAATGTCAACCTTTCAGTCAGCAAGTTCAGCAGCTCAGCGGTTTAATCTACTGTGCCACCAGGGGACCTTTCTGGACACTGTTGAATTAATGCAGTTGGACCCCACTTGAACTGCCATCGTTCCATGCATTGGAATCCTGGAAATTGTAGTTTGAGAAGGTCTTTAACCTTTTCTGCTGTTAGAAGCTGGTGTCTCACTGGACTAGAAATCCCAGAATTTTATAGCCTTGAGCCATGGCAGTTACAATCTGCATGAACTGCTAGGTTGGCAGAAGCTAGGGCTGACAGCGGAAGCTCACGCCGCTCCCCGGAATCGAACCTGCGACCTTTCGATCAACAAGCTCAGTAGCTCAGTGCTTTAACCCACTGCGCCACCGGGGGCTCCTAATGATGATTCATAACAATAGCAAAATTATAGTTGTGAAGTAGCAACAAAGATAATTTTATGGTTTGGGGTTACTACAACATAAGGAACTGTATTAAGGGGTCAGGTTATTAGGAAGATTGTGAACCACTGCTTTAGCCAAAGGATCTCTCCAGTCTCGGCATTTCTTTAAGTTCATCCTACTCATAGCACCTGCAAAGTTACAGTTATGAAGTAGCAACGAAAATAATGCTATGGTTGGGGGTCACCGCAACATGAGGAACTGTATTAAGGGGTTGCGGCATTGGGAAGGTTGAGAAACACTGTTCTAAGGCATGTTATTGTTGACCACTGGTGTTTATTGCAAATATACGATCACAAAGACGATCCCAGCAGAACTGCAATTTGAGCATGGCAAATGACCTCAACTTTGGGATGGGAAGAGTACGCCTATGACGTCTCATTTCAGCAGCACAATTGCAGTTGTTTACCTGACTTATGGTGGCCCTGAGATGAACTTACTCTGTGGTTTTCTCAGCCAGATTTAAGGCTGTCTGTCCATTGCCATCTGCTAAGACTGAGAGAGTGGGACCGTCGAATCAACCAGGGTTGAATGCTAACTTCCAAAGTTACCCAGTGTCGAGGGTTGAGAGGGATTTGAATCCTGGCCTTTTGGGATCCTACTCTGTTGGTCAAACTATTATACCATACTGTTATATATCAGTACGAACTCTCTGTAGTCTAGAGTCCAAATTGGTACCTACTTCCATCATGTCCCTTTCTGGTAAAGATAAAGATTTTCTCTGACATTAAATCTAGTTTGGTCCAACTCTGGTTGGTGCTCAACTCCGTTTCTAAGCTGAAGAGCCAGCGTTGTCCGTAGACACCTCCAAGATCATGTGGCCAGCATGACTGCATGGCGCGCTGTTACCTTCCTGCAGAAGTGGTACCTATTGATCTACTCATATTTGCATGTTTTCAAACTGCTAGGTTGGCAGAAGCTAGGGCTAACGGCAGGAGCTCACCCTGCTCCCCGGATTCGAAATGCCAACCTTTCAGTCAGCAAGTTCAGCAGTGCAGCGGATTAATCTGCTGTGCCACCAGGGGACCTTTCTGGACACTGTTGAATTAATGCAGTTGGACCCCACTTGAACTGCCATCGTTCCATGCATTGGAATCCTGGAAATTGTAGTTTGAGAAGGTCTTTAACCTTTTCTGCTGTTAGAAGCTGGTGCCTCACTGGACTAGAAATCCCAGAATTTTATAGCCTTGAGCCATGGCAGTTACCATCTGCATGAGACAGTTATATCAGTTTCATACCACTTCAACTGTCATGGTTCTATCCAAAGAAATGAGACACTAGATGGAATAGGATTATGACTGGCACAGAGGATCCTAGGACTATGTATTGTTGAAGGCTTTCATGGCCGGAATCACTGGGTTGTTGTAGGGTTTTTCGGGCTATATGGCCATGGTCTAGAGGCATTCTCTCCTGACGTTTCGCCTGCATCTATGGCAAGCATCCTCAGAGGTACTAGTGAGGTCTGTTGGAACTAGGAAAATAGATATATAAACCCTTTTTCCTAGTTCCAATAGACCTCACTACCTCTGAGGATGCTTGCCATAGATGCAGGCGAAACGTCAGGAGAGAATGCCTCTAGACCATGGCCATATAGCCCGAAAAACCCTACAACAACCCAGATCCTAGGACTGGTTGAGTCTCCCTCATCCAAAATGCTTGGGACCAGCAGTGCTTTGGATTTTGGAATTTTTTTTCCGGATTTTGTAATACCTGTCAATTTACATATACGTATATCCTGACCTAACTTGGAGATGGGGCCCAAGTCTGAACATGAAACCCGTTTACATTTCATAAACACCTTTTACATATAGCTTGAAGGCCATTTCGCATACAACTTTTGATAATCACTTTGTGCACGGAACAAAGTCTGCGTACGTTGAACCATCGGAGAACAAAAGTGTAACTATTTCTGCCGTTCATGGGGCCATTTAGGGAAAGGTGATAGATGTCCTTTAGGGTCACCGTCAACCAGAAATGGCTTGAACCTACACTCTCTAACCCTCAAAGGATGATAAAGGCATTCTCTGAATACATAATACCAAGAGAACCAAGAGGACTTGGGATCATCATACGCTGGAAACGTCTTCAAAGCACACAGCAAATAATACCACACTGCAATTTATTGCGTGGAGAATCCTAAGATATTATTATTTATTTATTATTATTATTATTATTATTATTATTATTATTATTATTATTATTATTATTATTTCCATAACAAGATTAGTACACAGCAAACAAGATCACTATGCTGGCTTTTGCATTCGATCACACGTCCGACACTTCCCAAGTATCTAAGATTGTGTGATAAATCAGCTAATAATGTGTGCGGATCTGAGTAGGGTGGCCTTTTGTAGTGGACAGATGGTAATTTTGTCAACACTGATTTTTAAGTGTAGGCCAAGGTCTTTAGGTACTGCACCCAGTGTGCCTATCACCACTGGGACCACTTTTACAGGCTTGTGCCAGAGTTGTTGTTGTTGTTGTTGTTGTTGTTGTTGTTGTTGTTATTATTATTATTATTATTATTATTATATTTTTCCATCTCTATATGACCAAAAACAGTACAGAGGGAAAGAAGGAATGAAGGAACGAAGGAACGAAAGAATTTTCAATGCACCATGAACAACTGGGCTTCCATCTTCTTATTTCTTATCTTTAGCAATAATAATAATAATAATAATAATAATAATAATAATAATAATAATAATAATAATCTAAGCCTTCCTTCGTTCCTTCATTCCTTTTTGCATCTCTATATGACCAAAAACAGTACAGAGGGAAAGAAGGAATGAAGGAACGAAGGAACAAAGGAAGTTTCAATGCACCATGAACAACTGGGCTTCCATCCTCTTATTTCTCATCTTTAGCAATAATAATAATAATAATAATAATAATAATAATAATAATAATAATAACCTAAGCCTTCCTTCGTTCCTTCGTTCCTTCTTTCCTTCGTTCCTTCCTTCCATCCTTCCTTCCTTGGTTTTCGTTGCACCATAGTAAACAACAGTATCTAGAACTGTGTGATGTATCGGCGAATAATGCACGCAGATGCGAGTAGGGTGGCCTTTTGCAGCTGACAGATTGTAATTTTGTCAGCGCCGATTGTTTTTAAGTGCAGGCCAAGGTCTTTAGGCATTGCACCCAGTGTGCACCCAGTGTGACGATCGCCACTGGAACCACCTTTATTTACCAGCTTATTATTATTATTATTATTATTATTATTATTATTATTATTATTATGTTTGTTTATTCATACCTCATTTATTTATGTCCCGAAGGAGACCCAAAGCGGCTGACATTAAAAGTATGACCACATAATTCAAAATATACAAATATGCAAGCATTAAAAAAGAATTAAACATAACAGTATTAAAAATTTACAGTTACATAATTTGATTGGTCCTGTGTTGTCATTTGGTACCTTCTCGCTAGTTGAAGCAAAAAGGAATTCCAGCGTGGAATGTCACGCAAAGCAAGCTGATTGCATCCAACTGCTTGACAACCCAACACTGTGACTACACAGTAGAATTAATGCAGTTTGACACCACTTTAACTTCTGTGCCACATTGTTATGAAATCCTAGGAGTTGTACTTTTGTGAGGTCTTTTGCCTTCTCTTCCAAAAAGTGCCGGTGCCTCGCCAAACTACAAATCCCTGGCTCCCATAGAATGGAGCCGTGGCAGTTTAAGTGGTGTCAAACTGTTTTCATTCTTCAGTCCAGGTGTGTCCTCGAAGTCAGAAAACTAAACTGAAAAAGAGACCTTTTCCCATTACGGAAAACGAAGAGGAACTGAAGGTGAGTCACTTACCCGCTAGAGAGCATAACACCCCAAAGATGAGAAGTTCCTTCATTGAGAGTCCGGTGGGATCAGTCTGCGGAGTGACACCAATCCTGTCTAGTCCTGGATGTCTCGATTTTGGGAAGGCTCCAAATTCGAGTCCTGGTGAACGTGAGCTATTCCCTTGGCTCAGGCCAAAGAGCTAACACGAGGCTTTGGGTCACACAGCACCGCATGGGGCAGGAAAGGCACACCGGTGGGTGCAAATACCAGCTCACGGAGTCTTCCTGAAGTGTGTGCCCAAAGCCAAGTGCATTTCCTGATAAGGTGCTTCCTGCTTGCATTCTTCAGAAGGGAGGCCAGTTTTTCTGGTCCGGTGGCTTTTTCTTTTTCTCTCGCTTCCCCCACACCTTCAACTGGCAGAAGGAGAACTCCACAACTTAAGCTGTGGTTGCCGAGACTTCTGCAATTCAATTGCTCCTCTTTCAGGTGTTGGAAAGAGAAATCATCTTGAAAACTTCAAGCATTGCCAGGTTTTTCCTAACAGCCTTCATAATCATTCCATATTTGTTTTATCCAAAAAGTAATGTATTTGTAACCACCAGATGATATGAGCTCTTAGTTACCATTTGGAGTAATAAATACAGAGGACAGGGCAAATCTCCTGTATCCAAAATGCTTGGACCAGAAGTATTTTAGATTTTTGAGGATTTTGGAATACCTGTCTTTAGATATACTGTATGTATGTACATAATGAGCTCTCTGGGAGCATACCACCCCCCTGTTGTGTCAGCTCCACTGGCTGCCGATCCAATTCCGAGCACAATTCAAAGTGCTGGTTTTGATCTATAAAACCCTATACGGCTCCGGTCCAGCGTACCTGTCCGAACGTATCTCCTTCTACGTCCCACCTCAGAGCTTAAGATCCTCTGAGGAGGCCCTGCTCTCGGCCCCACTGTTGTCTCAAACATGTTTGGCGGGGACGAGGGACAGGGCCTTCTCGGTGGTAGCCCCCCGCCCGTGGAATACGCTTCCAAGGGGAAATTAGATCATCGTCATCCCTCCTCACCTTCAGAAAGAAGGTAAAATCGTGGTTGTGGGACCAGGCCTTCAGGCAATCAGGTTAAAGGACAATGGATAATATTTGACCATGGCTTGGAAGTGGATTTGGATAAGTGAAGCGGAGTTATCATTAGCATATGGCTAGATAAATAGCCACCAGACTGGCAATAGCTAAATCAGTGTTTCTCAACCTGGGGGTCGGGACCCCTGGGAGGGTTGTGAGGGAGTTTCAAAGGGGTCTCCAAAGACCATCAGAAAACACAGTATTTTCTATTGATCATGGGAGTTCTGAGTGAGAAGTTTGGCCCAGTTTTCTTGTTGGTGGGACTCAGAATGCTGTTTGATTGTAGGAGAACTATAAATCTCAGCAACAACAACTCCCAAATGTTAAGGTCTATTTTCCCCAAACTCCACCAGTGTTCACATTTGGGCATATTGAGTATCCATGTCAAGTTTGGTCCAGATCCATCATTGTTTGAGTCCACAGTGCTCTCTGGATGTAGGTGAACTACAACTCCCAAGCTCAAGGCCAATGCCCACCAGATCCTTCCAGTATTTTCTGTGAGTCATCGGAGCTCTGTGTGCCAAGTGTGGTTCGATTCCATCATTGGTGGAGTTCAGAATACTCTGATTGTAGGTGAACTATAAATACCAGCAACTACAACTCCCAAATAACAAAATCAATCCCCACAACTTCTTCAGTATTCCAATTTGGGCGTATGGGGTATTTGTGCCAAATTTGGTCCAGTGGATGAAAATGCATCCTGCATATCAGATATTTACATGGTGATTCATAATAATAGGAAAATGACAGTTATGAAGTGGCAACGAAAATAATGTGATGATTGGGGGTCACCACAACATGAGGAAACGTATTAAGGGGTCACAGCATTAGGAAGGTTGAGAACCACTGAGCTAAATGGATTGTAAGTATACTGTTTAATTTTTATTTTAATGTTCATAATTTTAATTGTTATTTTTGCTACTGTATTTTATGACGGCATTGAATGGTTGCCAATTGTAAGCCGCCCTGAGTCCCCCTAGGGGTTGAGAAGGGCGGGGTAAAAATGTTCGAAATAAATAAAATAAATAATAAAGATGGGAGTAAGGTCTAAATACACAATTCATTGGTATTTTGTATACAACTTATCCATACTGGGATGGGTAAGTTGTATACACTTATGGTGGCGCAGTAGGTTAAACTGCTGAGTTGCTGAACTTGCTAACTGAAAGGTCGTAGGTTCGAATCTGGGGAGCACCGTAAGCTCTCGCTGATAGCCCCAGCTTCCGCCAACCTAGCAGTTCGAATATACACAAAAGTGAGTAAATTAATAGGTAGCGATTTGGCAGGAAGGTAACGGCACTCCGTGCAGTAATGCCAGCCACATGACCTTGGAGGTGTCTATGGACAACGCCGGCTCTTCGGCTTAGAAATGGAGATGAGCACCAACCCGACTGGACTTAATGTCAGGGGAATACCTTTACCTATCCATACAGGCGGAAGGTTATTTGAGACCATGATGCCAAGTTTGTGTCCACTGATGCATCAGAAAGCAAAGACGTCACTATCTCAGTCACCTATGGGGATGGTGTTGGAGTGTTTTGGAGATGAAATCCAAGTCCAAACACACAAATCATCAACGTTTCATATCCTCTTATTTTATAGTAAAGGTCAAGGTTTTCCCTTGACATTAAGTCTAGTTGACATTAAGTCTAGTTGATGTTCATCTCCATTTTTAAGTCGAAGAGCCAGCGTTGTCTGTAGATGCTCCAAGGTCATGTGGCCGGCATGACTGCATGGAGTGACGTTACCTTCCCGCAGAAGCGGTACCTCTTAATTTACTCACATTTGCATGTTTTCGAACTGCTAGGTTGGCAGTGTGAAGAGCTCAGTGATAAGGAGGGTGTTCATGGGAACCCACCTGTAGCTACAGAGATCAACAAAAGTCTTTGTTTACAAATCAGAGCCAAAAATAGATTGCGTCGTTCAGAGAGATTACATGGGAAAGTTGTGGAGGAATTTCATGGGAAACAGAATGATTTCATGGGTGTCTATTAAACAACAAGTTGTTTACCTTAAGGTAATACTGCATTAGAGTGAGAAGCTAAGCCTGAGTTATATAAGCCCAGAAATATAATAATTCGATTCCATAATTTTGCAAAGAAGGAAGACCTGATGAAAATACTTAAGAAGAAT